>JANRMT010062819.1:14007555-14021837 GCA_026402145.1 Polypterus bichir lapradei | reverse complement strand
ATAGATAGATAGATAGATAGATAGATAGATAGATAGATAGATAGATACTTTATTAATCCCAAGGGGAAATTCACATAATCCAGCAGCAGTATACTGATACAAAGAAACAATATTAAATTAAATAGTAATAAAAATGAAAAAAGTTAGCATTTACTCCCCCGGGTGGAATTGAAGAGTCGCATAGTGTGGGGGAGGAACGATCTCCTCAGTCTGTCAGTGGAGCAGGACAGTGACAAAAGTCTGTCACTGAAGCTACTCCTCTGCCTGGAGATGACACTGTTCAGTGGATGCAGTGGATTATTCATGATTGACAGGAGATTGCTTAATGCCCGTCGCTCTGCCACAGATGTTAAACTGTCCAACTTTACTCCTACAATAGAGCCTGCCTTCTTAACAAGATTGTCCAGGCGTGAGGCGTCTTTCATCGTTATGCTCCCACCCCAGCACACCACCGCGTAGAAGAGGGCACTCGCCACAACCGTCTGGTAGAACATCTGCAGCATCTTACTGCAGATGTTGAACGATGCCAACCTTCTCAGAAAGTATAGTCTGCTCTGACCTTTCTTACATAGAGCATCAGTATTGGCAGTCCAGTCCAATTTGTCATCCAGCTGCACTCCCAGGTATTTATAGGTCTGCACCCTCTGCACACAGTCACCTCTGATGATCACTGGGTCCATGAGGGGCCTGGGCCTCCTAAAATCCAGCACCAGCTCCTTGGTTTTGCTGGTGTTAAGATGTAAGTGGTTTGAGTCGCACCAATTAACAAAGTCTTTGATTAGCTTCCTGTAGTCCTCCTCCTGCCCACTCCTGATGCAGCCCACAATAGCAGTGTCATCAGCGAACTTTTTGCACGAGTCATATTGGAATTAAATTAAATTAAAGAGTGAATCACATACTCATGGACATCAATAGAAAGAAGGGAATTTAAGACTTAACCAGACAGGACTTCTTGACTCAAAGAGTTGTGGGAGCCTACTCTTTGACTCAGAAACCTTGGCAGTTTTTAAAAAAGAATCTGAATGAGTTGGAATATTCTAGCTATTAGCCTTTTAGATGAGCTTGATGGATGAGATTTGATGTAGTCTGTTAGACTTCTTACTTTTTTGGGTAACAGTACTTAATTGCATTGTAAACTCTATATTTAAGAATCCATATGTTTTGAAACATTCCCTTCACTTTTCTAACCTCTCCAACTCTTAAACTGTTATATATTGGTCTCTCCCCAGAAGCTATGACTGGTAAGTATTTTGTCTATCTATCCTTGACTCCTTATGGTCTGATTAATGCTATCTTGTCTCTTTACATTGCCCTTTACCACTCCCCCTCCTTTTTTCTCTGCCCCATACAGACCCCTACTATAATTTATTGCTATTGAATGCAGCTAGATACCTTGATGCAGAATGAAGGAAATTTTCTACTACCCAGAAGGTTGTTTCTAACATGACAGTAAAGGCTATTGATGCATTTAAAACAGAGCTTGTGGCTTTGACATGCTTCTACCTGCCTTGAGAGGAACCTTTGTTGTGGTAAGCCACACATACCACAATTATACTATTAATTCCAAGGCCTTGCTGGTCATTTCCACCCTGAAACCTCCCACCTTTTAAATATAAAGCCAGCTTCTCCCAAAATTTATTTCCACTGGTTCCTTTGGTTTCTCTATTTTGTGTCCTACACTGTATGATTTTTCTGGCTTGCTTTTCATCCTTCTTGGTTATTAAAACTCTGAAAGCTGTTGTTTCTTGTTGCCTCTCCACTTCTATTTCAATTTTAGTCTCTACTGCCCTATGTAGGACATACGTCAAACATTGCAACTGACGGATTTCAGGATAGGCCTTAGCCTGAAAGTCTTGTCAAGCTGAACAGTATTCAGGGAAAGTTGAAATGTAAAGCAAGATTCAGACTATTTTGCATAGTTAGATTTTGCATCTTTGTATTCCAATGGGGAAATAACCTTGAGTTTGTGATAATGTCTGAAACATTGTGTGTGTTATGGAGAAACTGCAAAATGTCGATATTGTCTGCCAACACAGATAAAAACAAGTGAGATAGGTGTTGTGTGTGTGTGCTGATTTTCAGCGAGCGGCTGCCTTTTGTTGTCTATTTTTCAATAAGAGCTTTCTCTCATTTACTGATATGGACATTTTCATGGCACTTTCTCTCAGTTCCTGTTTGTAAGAATTAACATTTTTGGAAAGTTTAATTTTTTTCTATTGAGATTACATAACCTGTAATTAAAACACTGGGAAAGTGTCATCTGCATCTTGCTGTTGAAAATGGGACTGCATGAAACCACGCTGGTGGTATAATTCTTTGTTTTGCTTTATATGTGCTGCTATTAATTTTGATGCATTTTTAAGTTAAAGCTTAAAAGGCATTGCCTCTGTCTGACTGCACATATCATTGCCCTAAGCTCTAAATTCTACATTCCTTTTCTAACTGCAATCCCTTAATGGCACAAGGGGGCACTTGTGTCCTTTGTGTCCCTTTTAATAAATTATTATTATTAAAAGTAGTAGTAGTAGTATTATCAGTAGTAGTGTCACATGAATGAAGTACAGTGAAATTCCAAGCAACACACAACACAATGAAACATTTGACACCATGATAAACAAGAATATTTTAAAATAAATACTATTAGATATTTTAAAATATGCTGTTACTTGTTATGAGTTATTTGTTTTTATGAAGTGATAATTGTTCCTATTTATCTAATGTTTTTCTAAAATTGCTACTAGAACACTAAAAGCTATAGCCCATCCCATCAGTGCTGAGTCTGCAGCAAAAACAAACTATGGACGTAACACTAGGGCACAACATCAACATATTTAAATAATTAAAGTACCAAGATGCTCTTGGCAGAATTTGGCATTCCTCTCAGGTGTAATATTTAACGTGGAACTATTAATTTTGACTTTGATCTGTCCCTTTGTGAATCAGGTTTAATAAAAGTTCAAATATAAAATTTATAGTAGACATCTAAAATAGGAAGAGTGTCCATAAACTGCAACACTGTAAAGTTAATGCAAAAAAAAAAATTAAAGTTTCTATGCATAGTACTGTACACTCAAAAGGAGGATTGGCTTCAAGATCCGTCCAGGAATTCAAGGATTTGTGTGCACATTTGCAACCTGAACATTCCAATTTAGAGCTGGGGCTTAAGGTCATCATCCATATTAAAAAGAGAAATGCCTATTGTTCATGTTTGCACTTCTAGCTGAAGGTTTTTCATCTCTTGGCAATGCAATACCATCTGATTCCTTAAAGGTAGCCACAGTCTTCTTCTTCTTCTTTTGGCTGCTCCTGTTAGGGTTCGCCACAGTATATCATCTTTTTCCTTATCCTTTAAAGGTAACCACAGTAATTACAAAAAAGTATATCATCATTGTGAATGCATCATTCATAAGACACTATACTGCATTTTGATTTTTATCCACTGACCGTGTTAAATTTGAAAATAAAAAACACCTATGTGTGCTACTTCCACTTTGTGGAAATGAATACACTAGTGTGATGCTTCAGTTTTAAAGAAACACAGCATCCTGGTAAAGAAAGAGCAGGGGCCTCATGCATAACGGCGTGCGTAGAATTCACACTATAACATGACATAAGCACAAAAGCGGAAATGTGCTTATGCACAAAAAAATCCAGATGCATAAATCTGTGCAAATGCCAACTTCCATGTTCTTCCGCTCCATAAATGTATGCCCGCACGCGCCTGCTGCCACTCCCCAAACTCCTCCCAGAATTACACCTCTTTGAATATGCAAATCAATATAAATAGCCCCCTTAAGCTTAGCATTCTGTGAAAAGGCAATGGCAAAAGCATGGGGAGAAATAGAAGAATTTCAGCGAATACCAAGTGGAGGCAAAGAAAAACGTATTATTTGTTGGTCTTAACAGTGAATAAACAACAAAAGGAAGTTAATCGAGTGACATAGAGTGTTGGAGAAAGTCGAAAGCTCAAGTTCACAAAGTCGCACAGTGCCCAAAATAAAAAAGAAGTTGTCAGATATCAAAGTCGCTGTGAAAAGGCGAGTCGTAGCCCACCGTCTGAGTTTCATATTAAAGCTTATTAGGGTACAGAGAGAAAAAAATAGGCACACAGTGGGAAAAAAAGCACAAAATGTCAACTTTAATCTCGAAATTTCCACTTTAATCACATAGTTTATTTTGTCATTTAAGTAGAACATCATAAACTTCATCTTAAAATCATTTAATTTACTAGTTTCTCAAATCCCATTGTAAATAAAGTAGCACGTTAAATGCTTTGTTTTGTATTTGATCTTCTATGTGCTCTATGTGTGTAAAACACTACGTGATTCCGGGGTTTCTCTTCCTCCGACAGGACACAGAATCCATTACATTCGTGATATTACAGCTCTCTGAATAATTAAAATACTGAGATGTATACTTGATATCATTTTCATAATAATAGGAGTTAAAGCATGTTATTAAACATGGGAACACGGTGGCGCAGTGATTGTGTGCAACCTTTGATGAAATAATTTATCGCAGCAGTACTGTTTCTTTCAAACGTACTAACCCCCAATTCCTGTCCTTATTTTTCTTTCTCCAAATACCAAATCACCATACAATCAGCTCTGTAACAGACGTTAAGCCATCTGTAAGCTTAGAATGGCGAGTCTTCAAAACTTTAAAGTAACATTGAAATATCTTCGTAGTACATGTTTAATTATTCTATTTTTCCAGTGTCATGCCAGTCCCAGCAAGCATACAGCATGAGGTAGGAACAATCCGTGAACCGAGTGCCAGAACCTTGCTAGTGCAGCGACACCGTGTCCTCACATGTTTAATTATTAACAATATAGATTATTTAAATGAAGTTAAAGTTTTATCTGTATAATATAATAAACATTTTGCTGCATTTCATCTTAAAAATAATATCGTCATCATATGTAAATATGCACTTTATAAAGTGTCTCAGGTTGTGCAATATTATAACTGTAGTGCAAGTTTACAGTGAGGTGATTGTACTAAAAAGTACAAACAGTTCTACAAGGAACACTTAATGGACTGATTGAGTGCATTTATAGTTCTTGGGATGAAACTGTTTCTGAACCGCGAGGTCCATACAGAAAAGGTTTTGAAGTGTTTGCCGTGTGAGGGCAGTTCAAATAGGCAGCATGGCTGAGGCAACAGTGCTTGATGCTGTATACCGATAATTCTCTTTCCGATCAGCTGCTCCAAGTGGTGCAGTGAGAGTAATATGAAAAAAGATGATCCACTTTAGCAACTCCTAATGGGAGCAGCTGAGAGAAGAAAAAGAAGGTGCAGTGTGAGTAACAACGCTAAAGCAGCTATGGTATTTGGAATAGTTTGGCCATTCCGTGGACCATTATATTGTTAGAGGTTAATTACTATCAGATGCATTAAACTAACAAACAATATGTGGTTCATTTTAGTGTATTTATGAAGCCGCGTCAGGGATGTGGATCTAAAAAAGAAAGGAAAAAACTGCTTTGACGCTGGGTGCCGCCAGTCTGCAAAACCGAGCACAGAACTTGCGTACGCCAGGGTATGAGCTATCATGGAAATATACGTGGCTTTACGACAAGTTTAGGCTTTATACATCACGATTTGAACGTGGAAACAGGCTTACGCAACATTTTTGTGAGTACGCACCATTTATACATGAGGCCCCAGGTATGTATGTAGAAAATCATTTTTTCAATTGTTTTCTGACCAGTAAACATCTGATTGCACAATTAACATTGGTACTGGATGTTTAGTGAGCAGTTCAAGTCGTGCAGTGTGTGTTTGGTTAATGTGTTCTTTCTTTGTTATGGTGGCTTGTCCTTTTTCACCTCAAAGCTATTCAGATCTAAACTTGAGGTATTGCCTTTTCAAAGTAGGCAGTTCATAACCAACTGAGTTTCTTGCAAACTAGTTTCACTAGTCATTAGCAAAAGTGGGGACCGATATTATTACTTAAGTTAGTTAATGATTGCATTAGAGATTTCTGTACACATTTATTAAGATGTTTGTATGGTCCCAACAAAATTTTCATGCCAAAATGCCACTGGGAAAGATGCATACAAACTGGACCTAAAAGGCACCATAATTTGAAAGGTGCTGTGATGCAGAAAGTCTGCTTGCAACATTATAATGTTACCTTGGTTTCTTTTCACATTTGCAGTTAATTTTAAATTCATACTCATATTACCAGGTTTTTACTTCTGTTTATGAAATAAAAAATATATTATACAAAACCATGATGAAGTTGTGCTGAATTATTTAAAAATAACATTGTAAATGCACATTTACATATAAGGTACATCAACTAGAATAATCTTTCTTAGACTTTATTTCTTTATTTTTTTATCCAGATTTCATTAGTTCACCATAACTGTGGCACTTTGATACATGAGTTACAAGGTTAAGGTAGCATTACAAATTTAGAAATCCATTTACATGACAAATGATTTGCCTCAAGAATAAGGACAAGATCTGAATGCATTATGGGCTCTTTCTCAAACATATACTCTTTACTGTTATCCAGTTTGGTGTTCAAGCTATTTCTGATGGCTTGAATGAATGTTGTGAAAAAAGATACAGTTGGGAGAATAATGTGGCATACAATGAAGTGTGAGAAAAAGAGTACAATGAAGCTAGTTCACAGAACGATCATAATACTGCTCTTGACATAAAATCAGATTTGACAGACTCAGTTCATTCTGCTGCTTGCTTAAATCCTGTACAAATGGATGAAAATTCATCTCTGTGCTATCTAAGTCTTAAGGATACCAGAAAGTGGTTTGGATAATCCCCTTTGTTAAGAATATATATATATATATATAGAATATGATATTATATGTAGCATAGACATGGTAGAGTTTTGTTAAGAAAAGCCTAAATGCACTAAGACTATGATTATATGAATAAGTGAGTGTCATAAGTATTGAGGCATATGAGATGGAAGGGTCTTGAATACAGAGAAAGGGAATATATTTTAAAAAATCTTGCAGTGCTGACAAAGGATGTAACAAATGGGAATTATAAATTAATTCCACATTTAGAAAACAACAAAGAATCAAAAGTGAACAATTAAACAAAAAGGCATAGTGGAGCTGAAAATTAATCATACTGCAGACAATCAGGTTCCTTGCTTTTCTATTCAGGGAGTGATTCACTATCAGCATAACCTTGTTAAAAGACTTACATTACAAAATATAATGGAAATGTATTTTAAATCAGAAAATATTAATAATATTACTGTATGTATGGTATTGCCAACCATTAAAGCAGGCTCAGCCATCACAAAAAATGTGCTTGTTTAATAAAAAATATTTCCAGGTCCTTCTGGCAAAGTCATGAAAAAGTCACATGTCCTTATGACTTCATGAGAAATTTCTTTTTAGTTTAAATTAAATTCTAATTATCCTCTCCAACTACAAATTGTAGTACTTGAGTGATATACAGTTGACATAGGCTGCCTGTTTCTGTAGTAAACTGTTTCTTTAATATTTCCCTTATTTAAATGTACATAATGTATTCTAAAATGCTAAGTATCAGTTTAATATTTGCCTGTTAAACTGCATCAGTTCTCTTAGGTACATATTTATTCAGTTTCAGCTCCCAGAAGACTCTTGGAGAACTTGTGCAGCTCTTTTTCATACTTTCATACTATCTTGCTTGTTTGTCCAAGTACCCCCACAGCACCAATGATGTGAGATCAGGGCTCTGTGGAGGTCATACCACACAGTGGTGTTTGTGCATTAAGCGCCAAAGGGCCAGTGGGGAACAACCCTACCCCTAACACTACAAGATGTGGTGCAAAATAAGTAATCAGTAATTTAACATATTATTAAAACATTTATATTAAACCACAGGTTTATCTTCTTAATCATTTGTTTATGCAATTTCTATATCAAATGTTAACTGTAATTACTTGTAAAAATATTTTGCTTCTTGCAGTATGTGATATTGTCTTTGCGCCGGGCACTACAAGCCTGTTTCGTTCCGAGGGGCTAAAACTGTTAGCCCTGCAATGTAAATGCACCCTTGTGTTGTGTGTGAATACTCATACCTTGAACTTTACAGTTTAGCATTAGGGCTTGTCAATTTAATTGCCCATATTAAAATGAGGACAGTCTGTTTTTTTTTTTTCTTTCCCCCAAAACATTATGCAGACTCTTGATTTGCACCCATTGTTGAGGAGGACCATGTCAGATTTGAAAAAGCCACCAAAGAAGCCAGCAGTATGATGCTCCTGTTTCAAAGAAGCAAAGAGTTGGAGTCACTAGGTCAGAAAGAACAAGTATGTATATAAAATTATTTTTTTCAATTGTTTGCTGGCCACACATTGAACAGCAAACACCTGGCTGAATGTTAGTTAGTGCTATTGCTAGACCTGCAATGTGCAGTTGGAGTCAGGCAGTGTGTGCAATCTGTAATTCTTTGAATGTTGCTGTGGCTTGTCATTTTTTTAACATCAAAGCCATCTAAACTTGAGGTGTTGCCATTCATAGCCAATATATTTTCCTAAGCAGTGGGTGGTTGTGAGGCTCACACTTTCCTTAGTCTTTAAATCTACATTTTTAGATGATAATGATGATATTAGTTGTGGACCACCATGGGGTGTACCAGCCACCCTACCCAACACAGACAGATTCAGGAGGCACAAGTGCAAGCAAATGCTTTTATTTCTTCCTTTTTCCCTTGTGGGAAACGCCTTCCCCCGTTTCCCACAAGTACAACACAGTTCACAGCACAGCAAACAGACACAACACTCTTATTTCTTTCTCTTTTTCCTTCACTCCTCCTGGCAAGCTTTGTCTTCTCCCACCCAACTCTGGCTCCTGGAGTAGTGGCTGCTGGCTCCTTTTGTAAGGCATCCGGAAGTGCTCCAGGTGCTCGATGACACATTTCTGGCAGCACCTCCAGGTGTGGCGGCAGAGTTGCTCTTAAGGGCTCAGCAGCAACTACAGCACCCCCTGGCGGAGCCAATGAAACCCAACAGGGCTACAACAAACCCCAGCCCCCATGGAGCCCTGCGGGAGTCTGAGGCACTGTTGCAACCCAGGGGGGCTGCCACCTAGTACTCTGGGGGAGGTAATGCTCTGGATATGCTCCAGTCCTTCCAGCAAGGAGGAATTCCAGCTGGGCAAAGGTTCCATCCATCCGTCACAAAGTGCATATTACAATGATCTGATGCCAATCAAGACATCACCCTTTGGTTGATTTTGTGTGCTGTGAAAGGTAAATGAAGTTGAGTGTTTTACTAGTAATTAGCAAAAGTGGGACAGGCATTATTAGTAAGGGAAGTTAATGTTTATGTTAAAAACGTTTGCACACATATAACAAAATTTTGGCATGGCTGCACCAGAAATGTCATGCCAAAGACACCACTGATACTCTCTGCTGCAGAATTCTTTGTGTGTCATTCTGCTGACGACATTTCTTCATGACCTTGGCTATGTGGTTCAGGTCATTGTCCTGCTGCAGTATTATGCTGGGATGAATCAGATGCCTACATGCTGGTACTGTCTGATAAATGAGAATCTGCTTGTATTCCTCAGCCATGAGGAGTCCATTAATTCTGACCAGATCACAAAGTTCATTTACAGAAATACAGCACCAAATTAACCGTGCTTCACTGTTGGCTGCAGATGTTCTCCTATATTGTGCTCTCTAGGTCATCTATGGACAAATATCAAACTTTGACCCTTCAGTCCTGAGTGCGTACTGCCACTGTTCAGCACCCCAGTGTGATGCACTGTGCTACAAGGACTATAGCACAGATGTTTAGGCCATCTTGTAGTTCATGAGCCAAGGATAAACTAGAGTGGTAGAGAGAAACACAGACACATGTTGGAAAAAATGCAAAACCTGTTTATTACAACCAGTGCAAAAAATCTGTTTTGTGTCAAAGCTATCAATTCATGAGCACACAGTTCAAGCGTAATGGCTCTTCAAAAATCACAAAAAGAATAAATAAAGTATAAAGAAAAAAACTCAAAACCTTCAGATTCTATACCCTCTCTCTTCCAGAAAGTATCTCTAGAAAAATGAGATCTTAAAAATAAATCATAGCACCTTCAGATCGTTCCTCCCAATTCTTTCTTAAGGTAAATAAGAAAAAGATCCTCAAAAATATAAAATAAACCACTCAAAAAATATTCCCCCAGAATTAAAGCTCACAACAATTGTCTCAAAAGTCTCATATCCACTTTAAAGTTAATTGGAGGTCTCCTCTCATCAGGCTCTGTACAACCCTGTCTTATTCAAATAAATCAGAAGGCTGCTATGTATGACTATGAAACCCACAATGGCAAAACATGAAATTGGTTAATCAGATGGATACTGATCAGACGGAAAACAAAAAAGCATGTTGCACCATTATATATACCCATGGGATTTCTCCCCACCAGACTCAGCAGGCACCTCTCCAGTCTCAACCAATAGAAGCGTATGCTGAAATACTCGCAATGCTGCATACCGCAGGCAGGAAGACACCTGTGTTTTAGGGGATTTGAACTCATATGTATGTAGTATGCATACACACTCATGAATACTCTGTCCAGACAACTCTTCGGAACCTTTTTCTGCACTCTATCTCTGTGCCCTTAGCTGACTTGGCACTCCTCATTTTGCCAGCAATTAACTTGTACTTCATTCCATGCATCTACTCTTGATCCCCGCAGCCACAAGTGCAACTCTACCCTTGTGTATGTGTGAAGCTCGGTGGTTACCTAGACCCCTGCCTCTCTGCCTAAGCGCAGTGCCTTTTGGAGTGCAACCCCGTGCAGCCTCCCTGCCATCCATTATAGGTGCCCTGTACTGCAATGCCTCAGAGTGACCAGGTACTGTAAGTTCTTACACTATTTACAACAAAAGAAGTAAATCTTCAAATTGCTTCATTACTCATTAAAACAACAGCCTGTTATACCCAGTGCATTGGTTAGTTTCTTGGGTCTCTTTCAACTCCGAAGGAATGGCTTAAAGGCTGCAACCTTTCCATGAGGCACAATTCTGGCAACATGTCTCTGGACTGCTGAGGGTTGTACTTCGGTTACAGTGGTTTCTGTAAATTCAGAGGAATGTCTTTTGGATGTATCTGTTGTTTGCTGCACTCCATTTTCTTGGCTGTCCACTGCATTTTCTGGATTAAAATGACATGCATGATCCTGTTGCTATGATCACTCTTACCATGGTGTAAGAAGTGAGGATGTGAAGAATAAACTGTCACTTCTGCCACACCCTAACCTTTTAGTTTGTCATCCTTCACCCAGTTTGATTCCTTCTACAAGCATTTCTATTTCTGTTTATCAGTTTGACTCAATCAACTCATTATGATCATTAGCACCTGCTAGTTATGTTTATTTAATCATACACTGGATTACATCTAAAAATAATTAAGTTTTCATCTGAAAAGTGGTCTATTACTTAATGTTACTTTGTTTAATGAAATACAAAACAAAAAATTGGTAACTATTCTGCTGACACACAAATGCAGAAATTAAAAAATAAACATCTCAGGAAAAATTACAAAAAGTATTTAGGGAACCTTACACTTTTGCACAATATTGCATATTATGTATATATATATTGTGGCATCCGGCCGGTGCTGGGGGGAAGAAGACAGGGGACACCCGGAGGGCTTCCGGGTGCGCAGCCGGCACTTCCGCCACACTGGAGCGTGTCTGTGGAGGAATGCCGGGAAGCAGCTGGAGCCCATCCGGGTTCCTATATAAGGGGCCGCCTCCCTTCATTCAGTAGCGGAAGTCGGGTGGAAGAAAGACGGAGCTGAAGAAAGGACTGGAGGCGGCCAGAAGGCTATTGGACTGTGTGCCCTGGACATTGGGGGAATGGTGCAAGAGGCACTGGGGAGTGCACGAACTGTAAATATTACTGTAAATAAACGTGTGTTGGGTGAACATACGATGTCCATCTGTGTGTGTCCGGGCCATCTTCCACAATATATACAGTGGAACCTCGTTTCACAACCATAATTCGTTCCAAAACTCTGGTTGTAAACCGAGTTGGTCGTGAACCCAAAGCAATTTCCCCCATAGGATTGTATGTAAATACAATTAATCTGTTCCAGACCATACAAACTGTATGTAAATATGTAAATATATGTAAAGATTAAACACAAATACTGTATAGTTAATTACACCATAGAATGCACAGTGTAATAGTAAACTAATGTAAAAACATTGAATAACACTGACACAAAACACCCAGGCTCCCTGCTCAGCTACACGAGCAGGCTCGTTCGCGCTCTCTCTCTCTGTAGCACACCCCCCCCCCCTGCCAGCCCCCCCCCCCCGCTTTGTCAGCGCCATGCGCTCGCTCCCGCTCTCTCTCTGTAGCGCACACACCCCCTCCCTCCTCTGTCAGCAGCACGCCCTCGCTCGCTCGCGCTCTCTCTCTCTGTAGCACACCCCCCCACTGTCAGCCCCCCCTCTTTGTCAGCGACATGCGCTTGCTCCCGCTCTCTCTTTCTCTGTAGCACACACACACACACCCGTCAGCAGCACGCGCTTGCTTTCTCTCTCTGTAGCACACACCCCCTCTGTCAGCAGCACGCCCTCGCTCTCTCTCTCTGAACAGAGGGGAACATTTGAACAAATCCGAACTTTAATTTAAAAACCAACCACAAGCAACCAAAAAACATTGCAGGAGTTCATGCTAATAGCCTTACAACCCAATCGCTGTAAACACTTTTTTTAAAATGAGTTTTAAGCACAGCAGAAAAAAAGGAACATTTGAAAAAAGAGAAAAGTAACATTGCAACTAATCACGCTACGAACTGAAAAATTAACTTTTGAAAAATCCGTAATACAAAAACCACCAAGAAAACTAACCTTGCATGAGTTGAGTTCTGGCATGAAGTGTTTTCCTTCAGGGGTTTTCTCTCTTGTGATTTCTTGGGTTTCTGGTGTTTTTAGCTGTTTAGCTGGTGGGAGCGAAAGCCTCATGCAGCCATTCCAAAAACAAAGCCCTGTGACCCAACCCTTCATGTTTGCCCTCCACATTACTGGCAGTTTGGCTTTGTTTACATTATGCTGCTTGAAAGCACGAGGGTTCTCAAATTGGTAAATGAGTAAACTGGTAAACAGTTTTTCCACCTCTTGTAATTTCTTTCTTTACTTCGATTTCAATTTTCTTCAAAACTTTCTTCTCACCACGCTTCACTTGCTTAGAAGCCATAGTTAACTGCAAAAGCACACAAAATACTGTAGAGCGCAAAGAGAGTGCACGTCTGACTGAGATCAATGAACAAGGAGCGGCTTTGCTTAAATGAAAAAGCCAGGCAGGCACGCGGCTTGCTCGCTTTCTCTCTCTCAGCCTGCCTGTGCCGGGGGTGGAGTTGGGGGGATTTGCACGTAATGCCTGCTTCTCAGAGAGAGAGACTCAGCTGTACGCCGCCTCCCCCTATGCAGAAGGCAGGCAGTGCGTGCAGCAATCTCCCCCTCCCCCTCCCCAGCAGGCACGTGGCTCGCTCGCTCTCTCAGCTTGCAGGCAGGCAAGGGAAACTGGCTCGTTCGTATACCGAGTGTGTGGTTGTGAACCGAGGCAAAAGTTTGGCGAACTTTTTGGTCGTGAACCGAGTTGTACGTGAACCGAGACGTTCGTGAACCGAGGTTCCACTGTATGTGTATATATATATATATATATATATATATATATATATATACAATTAGAACTTTGGATTGCGAGACTTGATAAACGAGCAAGGTCTTGCAATACAAGTAGTATACTGTATAATGTTCCTTGTGTTACCTATCAATGGCAGGCACTTATAGCATGTCCGCCATCTTTTCAGATTCGCTTTTACGGCGAACTGCTACATCGCTGGGAGTCTGCGGTTGCTTCGGGACGCTGTCGTCCCATTGGGTGGAATCCCAAAAGAGTTTAGAAACTCATTCACACCAGCCATGATTCATGATTATATTTTGTATTAATCATTTTTATATAAATAGTTTTGGGGTATGGAACGAATCATCTGAGTTTCCATTATTTCTTATGGGGAAATTCGCTTTGATATATGAGTGCTTTGGATTGCGAGCACATTTCCGGAACGAATTATACAGTGGAACCTTGGTTCACGAACGCCCCGGTTCACGTACAACTCGGTTCACGACCAAAAAGCTCGCCAAACTTTTGCCTTGGTTCACAACCACACACTCGGTATATGAACAAGCCAGTTTCCCTTGCCTCCTAAACAGAGAGAGAGAGCAAGAGCAAGTAAGCACGTGCCTTCTGGGGAGGGGGAGGAGGAGATTGCTGCAGTGTTTGCTTAACAAGCC
>JANRMT010062819.1:13972616-14002555 GCA_026402145.1 Polypterus bichir lapradei | reverse complement strand
CATTACAGAAAGCGGACTTTGTGGCTCTTACTGGGGATCATTGGACTTCCGTGACCGTTAGTAATTCTAATTACATCTAATTACAAAATGTTCAATGATCACACTGTTTTAGCCTAATGTACAAAATAATTTTGGTTAAGGTTACTCAGAGTTTAAAGATTAAGTTGGTCAAATTACCTTTTATGTTTCTGACTTATTTTTTTAAGAAGAAAAACTGCACTTTATGTTGAAATTTTGGTTATTATTATTTAAAGACAATACCATTCTGAAAATGTACTTAAAGTACTTAAACTACCACTTTATTTTTAAGTCTGCCCAATTTTAACCAGGGATGATATTTTTGTTTCTGTTTTGAATTCAAATGCAGTTTAAAAGCATTTTTTTTTTCAGAAATTAAAAGAGCTTGAGTTTACAATATTCATGTCCATGTCTATTATTTGATTCTGTCGCCCACTAAAACCCTTTTAAATTAAAAAAACACATTTGCGATTTGGGGCAAATTTACATGTGCGATTACATACGATTAATCAAGATTAATTATTACACAGCCTCTAATTAATTGGATTAATTTTTTTAATCGAGTCCCACCCCTAATATATATATACAGTATATATGTAGATATGTATATATGAAGGGGTGAGTTCCAAAACCTGCTAAGTACATTTTTTGGCAAACTTTAGGTGAAGCATGGTTGTGACTCATCAAAGGGTCGGCTATGTGCTTGGTATTGAATTGGGCTTCAAAACCTTTTAAGTACCAAAATATAGTGCTATAAATTTTGATGTGAGTTCCAAAACCTGTTAAATACATAACCATCTTAGTTCCAAAAGCTGCTAAGTACACCAGCCAATCATCTCAACGCATTCGCTGCATGACAAAAAATGGCGGACGTAAATATGGAGTTTGATGAGCCTATTTCTAAATCAAAAAATCCCAGGAAACGAAGCAGAAATCCTGAGAATTGGAAAAGAAATGTAGAAAAGAAAAAACGATACAGCGGCACTGAAAAGACGCCAAAGATTTCTTGCAATCATGCAGGTGTTGGTAGGCAGCGTGGAACGAGATGCAATGTTGGCCAGCTCACTCCGGCCGATATTGAAAAGTTTCACAACGACTTTTACAAAAACCAAGGGAAACGGAGCCAAGATGCTTTTATTCTAGTCCAGATGTGCATTAAAAAACCGAAGGCTCCACGAAAGAAAAAGCCAGCAAAGCGAGCGACCACTGTTGAATACTATGTAAGATATTTCAAAACATATTCTTAATAATTTTGAATATTGGTAAACTATGAATATGTGGATGCTTGGAGAAGCTAGAGCTACATTTTATGGGTATAATGAGTCGGCTAAGCTGAGGTGATTTTATATAACTACCACTAGCTAGCCGTTGTCCGAACCTCTAGATATCGGATTTAGGGTTAGAGATTAAGATTAGGATTGGCTAGTGGTAGTTATGTATTATTTGATTTGCTCAACTTCGTTGGGGAGCTGATCACCTGAGCTGATCATCTAGGCTGATTCATTGTAGTCACAATTTATTGGAGTTTGGAAAAGGGTTCTGATTCTCCGCACCTCTCCACAGTTGCACGTTAGCCAAACCCTAAAATGTTTGGGCGCTGATTCATATTATTTGCATCGGTGTTATTGGTTTAAATGTTTATTATCATTCATTTACCTTTTTTTTAACGTTTTTGTTTGACTGATTGCAGATTCGAAAATCAACAGGGGAGCAGGTCCGCGTTTGCCTGGTGACATTTTCTTCTGTTTTAGGAATTGGACGTTCAAGAATAGCCACTTTGTCTAACCACTGGATAAAAACAGGTCAACAAAAAAACCGATCGCCGCGGCGGAGCACGACCAAATGCTTCAGTGACAGCAGCAAAGCAAGAAGTTATGAAGCACATTGAGAGTTTCCGTTGCCACAGCAGCCACTACAGCAGACAGAATCAAACTTACCGAAAATATCTGGCACCTGAACTTTCTGTTAGACGAATGTGGAAAATGTTTAGTACAGAAAATCCTGGGATTAAAGTAAAATATAATCTGTACTTAAAGATTTTTAACACAAAATATAATCTTTCATTCGGCAACCCACGGAGCGACATATGCTCCTTTTGCGAAAGTAAGAAAGAGGAAATAAGAATAGCATCAGATCCTGCAAAAACAACCGAGCTCATTACGCTTCATCGGATCCATAAGATGCAAGCCAAGCGTTTCTACACTTTACTCAATCACAACGACACGCCGGAGGTGAAAACAATGACTGTTGCTTTTGATATTCAGCAAAATCTGCCATTGCCAAAAACATCGATTTCAGAAGCGTTCTATGCCCGACAAGTATGGGCATATAATATGGCTTTTGTTATTCATTCTATGGATGGAAGGCGGCTTGCACAAGACAAGGAAAATGTTTTTATTTACACCTGGTGTGAAAACCAGGCAGGGAAAAGCTCAAATGAATGCACCAGTACCATCTTGGACTTTTTATCAAAAGAAGTCCCAGAGGATGTGCAGCTGTTAAGGTTATTTTCAGATAACTGTGCTGCACAGAACAAAAATATCAACTTGCTGGCAGCACTGCAGCATTTTGTTTGCAGTCGCCCAAACTTTATCATTCAGCAGTACTATCCCGTACGAGGACATTCGTACATGCCTCCGGACAGAGTTTTTGGGCGTATTGAACAAAGGCTTCGCCAATACGAAACTATTCTTCTTCCTGATGAATACCACAACTTGGTATCGGAATATGCCACACTCAGAGTTTTAGGAAGAGACTGGCAGGTGCTTAACTACAAGTCTGCAACTGCAAAAGTCTGCAAAAAAAAGCTCCCATTTCACTTGACAAAAGTTTGAGTGGCGGAAATAACAAAAAGCAGCATAAACATAAAGACCACGTATTCGGGCGACTTTTGCAGTCACACTATTGTGAAACGTGGCAGCAAAATAAACAACTTGTCAGTTGACCCACTTCCACTGAATTGTTGTATTAATCCAGCAAAAGCAAAGGATGTCGAAATGTTGCTTAGCAAAATGGGAGTCAATATGGACAATCCGCAATCAGATAAAGTTAAAGAGTTCTACCTCCCAATCATTGGAACAGCCAACAAAAACACTAAACCAACGGCAGACAGTGATACCGAAATATATGATGAAGAAGATGTAGAATATTGACATTCTAGAGATTGCTTATAACTTTTCTAATTTACTACTTAAACAATGCTTAACAAGAATTCATGACTTTTAGCATTACTTTTTAGATAAATAGTTTAGAGATTAAAAGCTCTGTATTTCATTTGTTATATAATAAAAATATTTCAAGATCCAGAGCACTTTTGATGAAAGTTTCTACTTATAGGTTTATGGAATAGCATTGATTTAGCGTCAAAACCTGCTAAGTACGTTTTTTTTCCTATTTTTTACAAAAATGTAAAATATTCAGATTTCTGAGATATCCAGCAATTGACCTTCAGTAATGTAACAACCAACATTCTGCAAAAAGAATTTTAAAAATATCATTTCAAATACTTAAAATTTATTTTTCTCCTTTTCACAAAAAGTTGTCTCCTGTACTTAGCTGATTTTGCAACTCAGCCCTTCATATGTGTTTGTATGTATATATATATGTGTATATATGTATATATATGTGTGTGTGTATATATATATATGTGTATATATTTATATGTATATGTATATATATGTATATATATATATATGATGTGTATATATATGTTTATATATGTGTGTGTGTGTGAGTGTATATATATATGCCAGCAACACTCATGACAATGACAAAACAATTATATTGTCAATCATGTTACGTTATTATTAAAATGTTTCCTTTTCTTTTTACTTCTCTGCTGCCAAACGCGGGTATTTTGCTATGTGTATATATATATATATATATATAGATAGAGAGAGAGAGAGAGAGAGAGATGACAACAACACTCATATCAATGACAAAACAATTACATTAACAATCATGTTACGTTATTTTTAAAATATTTCCTTTTCTTTTTCATAACTTCTTTAACACACTACTTCTCCGCTGCGAAGCGCAGGTATTCTGCTAGTATAAGATATAGTGAGAGAGAGAGAGAGAGTTAAGATTAAGTATAACCACTACAGGTGCATCTGACTTCAGTAAGTCCTTTTGGAAAGTGGACACTGATAGGACATTGTGGAGTTTACTTTGTGCCATTCCTAATGTAACTTTGGGAATCAAGCATATATTATCAAGGCGCAAAACCCTCAACTGGCCCAGAATTTCATAAGACCTGGTAATCTACAGAGCTGCTCCTGGAGTGAAGCTTTTTCTCAATTAATCAAAATCCAATGTTTTTCATTTTGACAGAACATTTTTAATGATAAAGTACACTTATGCCGCTTGCAGCACAATTTAGAAGAAAACATTTTGCAAGTGTACATAGTTGACACATCAATTTTTTTTTCTGGAAATTATCAGTGCATTTAAATTAATTTACCACATAATATTTTGTGACATATGTTCAATTGTCTTTAATTATCAAAGGTTATAAAAACAGTTATTGTTACATTTGATCTTCCTGAAAATAACACAGACTGAAAATTGAATACATTTTTTGATGTTTCCAAGTATTTGCTTATGTCTTATTGTTAAAAATTTCGAACATGGTGACAGTATCATATGAGGATATGTGCAATTAAAGCAGGTAAACTGGTACCAAGAGATTCTTTGTGTGTGTGTGTTTGTCATCATGGGTAAAAGTAAACAGACTAATTGTCTCTGAAACTTCCCTGGTTGTGGTCACCCAATAAAGTGTTATGAATGTATCAGAAACAATATTCCTGTTGGGACTTTCATGCAAGATGGTGCCATGTGTGTATCAAGATTCTGCAATGATATCCTGTCAACAGTAGTCCTGTGTTCAGAAATACACCATTGAAAATCGAGCACACAGATTCTGAAACAGAAACAGAGAAGCAATTAATTGAATATCATCTATAAATTAAACGTTGATGACAACTATTGTGTTGAAAGATAAATGTCAGTTGTTTTGAATGCTTTGAGGCATTCATAAAGAGAAGGGAAAAAGGAATAAGTGGGAAATGAGAGAAATTGAGGGTTAAGACTAGCAAAATCAAGAGGTGACCAGAGATCATAATACTCAGAAAGCCAGACAGAATGTGCTATTACAAACATGTAACTAGTGAAAAGTCTAATCATTTTCTTACAACTTTCTTTTTTGTAACAGTGGTTTCATGAAGGAGAATGATTTGAATAGTTTGTTTGGCACATACTATGTGATTTAAACGTTAACTTATTTTATAGATACTAATGTCAAATTCATTTGTTCCTAGCCTAGCATAGGTTGGAAAGTTGCAATGCTGGTAAATACTAGCCAAAAATAACTGATTTTTATTAGAAGAGATTTATTGCAAGACCCTCCAGTTTAGTTAACAGTTGAAATGGCTATGACCATTCAATCAATCTTTACTTTATGTAGTGCCTTTTATAGCAAGCCCAACCATAATTTAATAAAGAAAACAATGATCTTGCAACATAAGGTAAAATTCACAACTTGCATGTTACCAGTCTTCCCAAATGTGTGTTTTTCTTTGTAATTTCTAACAGTTGATTTCTCATTCTTTTTTTATACCTAGCCTCATACAGTAGCTATTGTTTTTCTACTGTCTTACTTAACATAATCTTTTGCTTTAGAAAAATTTGATGTGATAGAAATGCTGAATATGTTCAATAGAAACATCTTGCTCTTGACTTAAGTAGTTGTGAATTGTAAGTAATTACATGCTTCCCATGTCATGCTTATGTCTCTCTTTACTCAGCTCTATATCCCTTAAATAGTTATAACAACCTTCTACAACAAGCACTCGGTAAACGTTCTAACCATTCAGCCCGTGTGCAAGCAACTTCAAATCTTCTGTAATAGTAGGCACTCATTTATGTTGGCTGTGCATCACATGAACTGTGTATTATTATTTACTACATGTACTGATCTGAAGATGGCAGTTTACAAATGCTTCCTATCCATTATAATGGAGCTTGAGAGGATCTGCCAGGAAGAATCGAAAAACTGCCAAAACCCTGGTACTGTATGTAGGCACTTTTCCCAAGTAGACCTGAATCTGTAATTTCAGGCAAAAAGGCTTCTGCAAAGAACTGAATTAAGGGTCGGAATACTTACATAAATGAGAGATTACAGTGTTATGTTTTCAGACAAGTTTAGAAAATATTAAAGATGTGTTTTCACTTTGTCATTATGGGTTATGAATTATAGATTGATAGGCAAAATGGCAAATTTATCAATTTAAAATTAAATCTACAATACAATAAAGTATTTAGAAATTGAAGGAGTTTGAATGAACAATTTCTGAATATACTGAGTATATACATACAGTATATATATATATATGCACATGTGTGACTCTATATATATATACAGGGTAACACAGAAAAACGGGAACTTTTGAAAAACCCACGAAAAATAGAAGAAATCCAACAAAAAAAATTTATTGACAGCAATTGAACCACTACAACCTGCCTTTTAAGAGACAGTAATCCAAATTATCAATGTCTGAAAATTACGTCCTGTAGATGACATCATCCTGTACATATGCATTCTTCCAATGTGCTGTTGAGGTTCCCCATTGATCGCTGCAACATCTCAGCTGGGATACCACAAATTTCGTCTTGAATTCTTTGTTTCAATTCATTCAGTGTTCTTGGCCGAGTCGTGTAGACCCGACTCTTAAGGTAGCCCCACAAGAAAAAATCACAAACGGACAAATCCGGTGATCTTGAGGGCCAGGAAATGTCACCGAATCTTGAGATGACACGGTTACCGAGCAATTCTCGCACAGCTGCCATTGATTGCCTTGCAATTGATTATTAAATTACTAAATGGCGAGATTGTTTACAGCTCAAGGTCCCTGTTCCGCAGTGCTTCCAACTGTACATGGCTGCCACTACGCATTTCAAAAGTTCCCGTTTTTCTGTGTCACCCTGTGTATATATATATATATATATACATCAGACACCTGAAGGACTCTGAGATGGTGAGAAATAGGATTCTCTGTCTGATGAGACCAAGATAGAACTTTTTTGCCTTAATTCTAAGCGGTATGTGTGGAGACAACCAGGCACTGCTCATCACTTGTCCAATACAGTCCCCACAGTGAAGCATGGCGGTGGCAGCATCATGTTGTGGGGGTGTTTTTCAGCTGCAGGGACAGGACGACTGGTTGCAATCGAGGGAAAGATGAATGCGGCCAAGTACAGGGATATCCTGGACAAAAACCTTCTCCAGAGTGCTAAGGATCTTAGACTGGGCCGAAGGTTTACCTTCCAACAAGACAATGACCCTAAGCACACAGCTAAAATAATGAAGGAGTGGCTTCACAACAACTCTGTGACTGTTCTTGAATGGCCCAGCCGGAGCCCTGACTTAAACCCAATTGAGCATCTCTGGAGAGACCTAAAAATGGCTGTCCACCAACGTTTACCACTCAACCTGATAGAACTGGAGAGGATCTGCAAGGAGGAATGGCAGAGGATCCCCAAATCCAGGTGTGAAAAACTTGTTGCATCTTTCCCAAGAAGACTCATGGCTGTATTAGTTCAAAAGGGTGCTTCTACTAAATATTGAGCAAAGGGTCTGAATACTTAGGACCATGTGATATTTCAGTTTTTCTTTTTTAATAAATCTGCAACAATTTCAAAAATTCTTCTTTTTGTCTGTCAATATGGGGTGCTGTGTGTACATTAATGAGGGAAAAAAATAATTTAAATGATTTTAGCAAATGGCTGCAATATAACAAAGAGTGAAAAATTTAATACTTTCCGTACCTACTGTATATATATGTATATATATATCATACATGAGGGAAGAGGTTAAAGGCTATATGGGGAATTAGTTGAGTGTGGCACAGTAAACTAACAGTTTATCTATTTCTGCCTAGCATAGAAGATACTGACCAACTGGAGGATCTATGATATTACCATTGCCCCAGGTCCCATATCCATCTCTTCTCATTACCCAACATATAAATGGTGGCAAAAACATAAATAAAAAATCTCATCATTCAATGGATTAGCACATGGTACCCCAACACCTTTTAATGTCTTGGTTCCATTTTCTTGAAGGTATTACATACAGATAGCATACAGCTAATTTGTTTTGTGCAGTATTATCTGATTTTAAACCTGACTTTATTTTCAAAATTTCTTCCCTAATTCTTTGCACATTCCCTGAGTTTATTAATGGTGTTATATTATGAGATGCACTCGCTCTGAATTATACATCTTCAAATACATCCCACTGCTCCTCAACAGTTTGCCATATTAAAAATTTGTTTCTTTAAAACTGTGTAATACCTGAAGAGTTGTCTTAATGAAACTTAAATTATGATAATTAGATTCTAAAAGTTCAGCAACCTGTATATTCTTCCTTGATTATGTCAAAATATTAAGTCTAGACAGGCATTATATTTTCACAATGGTGCCTAGTGTAAACATATAAAATACATGAAATTTTTAGTACATTTCAAGATGTGCTTGAAAAATTGGACTTTTCATTTAACCCTATGATTATGAAGATTTTAAATGATAAACAAATCATTGAATAAGCTGAGACCAATACAGGCTTGTCATAAAGCTGCTGTTAAAATAACTTTATGTTGCATTTTGCTTGTACATTTATCTTTAGTTAGGCAAACGTATAAGTACACCTACTATAACTTTCTTGGTCAAATGATCAGTAAAGGGTATAGACAACAGCATCTGTGTACCTGTAGTGTCTTGTATAAAGCCACACTTGTAAATGTTTAGACAGTATTAGCAACATATTCTATTATTTCATAAACAGAATACAGATGACAAAATAGGCTACTAAGTGGAACAAAAAATGGTTGATGTTCAAAAGACCCAAGGTGATATTATGGACTACCAGTATACCGATACAATTAAAAGACTCTGGCTATCTTTCACTAAACAAATTATAAACTTGTATTTGTTTTTTAGGACTCTTCTTGTTCTGAGAGGCAACAGGAATACACAATTTTTCAGCAATTAAGGAAGGAAGAAGAGAGAGAGAGAGAGAAAGAGAGATACTTTCTCTTGCTGTTACTTAGAAATAATAGGATTTATACAGTATATAAAACTAAGGCAGGAAAACATTATAATAAATAAAAGTGGAAACAGGGTTTTTGTATGATTTTTTTCCTTTTTTCACAAAACAGTTTCTGATTTTTTTCACCTTCTTTGTATAGATTGCAATTTTTCAATAAAGGTGGAATAATTTCTGAAAGATTTATCTTGGTTTAACTTTTTTATTACACAAAATCTGTGATTTTGGTAGGGGTGTGTAGACTTTTTATATCCACTATACATTGTATATTGTAATATCAATTTTTCATAATGATTTCTCTATAAGTACATTGCCTATAAAAAATATTCACCCCTTGGACATTTTCACATGTTTTTGTTATACAACATTGAATCAGAGTGAATTTAATTGGGCTTTTTTTTATTCCTGTGTAGCATTGGCTTTATGCTTGTTTTTTTTTTTTTTTTTTTGTCTTGCTGGAATACAAATCTTCCCCCAAGCTACAAGTTCCTTGCAGACTGCAGCAGGGATTTCTCCCAAATTCCTCCATATTATGTTACATTGATTTTACCCCGTACTCTCACATACATTTCAGGGCATGCTGTAGAGAAGCATCTTCACAGCTGCCACCACCATGCTTCACAGTGGAACCAGTGTATTTTTGATAATGTACAGGGCTCGGCCTACACCAACCATGCTGTTCGGTCTCATTAGACTATAGAACCTTCTTCTAATGACTTCAGAGTCTCCCATGTGCCTTCTCATAAACTCTATCTGACAGATGTGCTTTTTTAACAACGGCTTTTTCTTTGCCAATCTCAAATAGAGCTGCAACTGGTGAAACACCAAGGCAACAGTCTCTCCAACCTAATGAACTGCAGCTTTAACTCCTTCAGAGCTGTCATAGGTCTATTAGAAGCCTGCCTCATTTGTCGTCTTCTTGCACAATCACTCAGTTTTTTTTCTGGACTGCCTTCTGTAGGCTGTAAATGTCTGTGCCATACTCTTTACATTTTTTACTGATTTTTTTTTTATCTGGACTCCAATGGATATTCAGTGACTTGATACTGTATTTATCTTGCCTCCGAGACTTGTGATTTATGATTTTCACAGAGTAGCTTTAAGTGTTCTTTTTGTCTTCTTTGTGTAGATTAGGCCACCATATTGACTCACCATAAGATGGACCTTCCAGAAAAGGTGCATTTATACTTCAGTCAATTAAAAGCCTTTGACTAAAGAAAGGTGACCTCCATTGAACTAATTCTGTAATTTTTAAAAAACAATTGCCTGCACCAGTGAGGATTTAAGTGTGTTTAATTAAAGGGACTAAATATTTATGCAATCAATTATTTTGTGTGTTGTATTTGTAATTAATTTAAACCATTTTGCAGAAATCTGTTTTTACTTTGACATTAAACAGTCTTTTTCTGTTGATCTGTGTCAAAGAAGCCAAATTACATTAACTGTGATTCAATGTTGTATAATAATATGTGGGAGGCATGGTGGCGCAGTGGTAGCGCTGCTGCCTCACAGTTAGGAGACCCGGGTTTGCTTCCCAGGTCCTCCTTGTGTGGAGTTTGCATGTTCTCCCTGTGTCTGCATGGGTTTCCTCCGGGTACTCTGGTTTCCTTCCAAAGACATGCAGGTTAAGTGTACTAGCGATCCTAAATTGTCCCTATTGTGTGCTTGGTGTGTGTGTGTGTGTGCCCTGCTGTGGGGAGGCACCCTACCTGGGATTTGTTTCCTGCTTTGCGCCCTGTGTTGGCTAGGATTGGCTCAAGCAGATCCCCGTCACCCTGTAGTTAGGATATAGCGGGTTGGATAATGGATGGATGGATGAATGGATGGATAACAATATGTGAAAACTAAAAAGTTGTGAATACCTGTTATAGGCACTGCAAGAGAAGAGACCTCAAAATTCCCGAGATTGTTAATAAAAAAAAAAAAGATACACCTTAAAGTTAAAATACTCCCCTTGAGATGCAATACTTTTGTTCCAGTGCTTCTTCCATTCCTAGAAACATTTCCTGTACTCCATTTAGAATTTTCAGTCTTCATTTTAATTTTGTGAACAAAAAGAACTCACAGTGAGAGAGATCTGGAGAATTCAGGGGGCTCAAAGCAACATTCACATTTTTTATGTTCAAGAACACTTTGAATGACAACACGATTTGTGCAGGTACACAACTGTGCATGCAATACTGCTTGGGGCACATTTTCCCTGATGCTTTCCCGCAGAGGCTTTAGCAGTTCAGTGTAATGTCCCTGATTAATAGTCTGTTCATGGGGAAACTTTTCATTAACAAGTCCAGTAATGCAGACAAAAGAAATCATCATTGTCTTGATGTTTGATAACGTCTGGTGTGCTTTTTTCACCTTGGAGAAAAAAAATTGCCAAAGCGAATGTATGATTGTAGAATAAATATCAGAAATACGCATCTGGATTAACTCAGCACAACGCCACTTGGCAGACTGATTAGCAAGACGGTAGGCATATGATAACTAGTGGCATAATTGATAACTTCACCCTATTTCTGTGCCATTTACCAATTACAGGAATTTTTAATGTAAAGATTTATTCCCCAGTCCTCTGGTTAAGAATTTTTTTAACTGAAATATTAAAAAATTCTGAAAAAAAAAGAAAAACTCCCTTAATAAAGACTCATCAAATACATTCACAAGTCATAATTTTCTCAGGCTGATTAGAATAACACAAGAAGTCACAAAAATAGCAGGAAATCTGTAAATCTATGTTGTTTTCACATTTTAGATAAATAGGCATTAAAATTAGCATCATACACAATGATTTTCAATAATTCTCCATGTATCCAAAGGGCGACCCTAAAAATACCTAAGGCAGAAGGTGGCATGGCTCTACCTAACTTTCATTTTTATTACTGGGCAGCAAATATACAAGCTTGGTCCGCAATAGAAATAAAATCCTGCAGAACTTCTATGTATTCCTTGCTTTGTACCCCAATAAGTATAAGTCATCATGAATATACTAACAACCCAATTGCTCTTCACTCACTCAGAATATGGAACCAATATAGGAAGCATTTTAAGATAGAGAATCTTTTATCAATGGCACCTCCGCACGAGAACCACCTTTTTCAACCCTTGCAAACATACTGTATGCAGTTTTTAATGTCTGGAAAACATTTGGGATTAAATCACTTAGAGATCTGTACATACACAACGTCTCTGTATCCTACAATCAATTACATTCTAAATTTAACTTTCCAGCAACACGTTTCTTTCACTACCTTCAAATTAGAAACTTTGTTAAACAGAACCTGCCCAATTTTCCTCACCTCCCACCTACCTCTATGCCAGAAAAAATATTGATCAGTCTTGAGGACTCAGACCGTATTTCCGTAATATATAAAACCATTTTACAGTCCCTTCCTTTCAAAGATCCAAGAGTACAGTGGGAAAATGATCTCTCACTCAACATTTCAGAAAAGAAGTGGAAGGTAGCAATGCACAGAATTCACTCGAGTTCCATATGCGCAAAGCATACAATTATTCAACTTTAAATTATTTATATTTATACATCTGTCTCGTTTAAAATTGTCCAAAATGTTTCCAGGGCACAATTCAACCTGTAAACGCTGTAATCAAGTTCCAGCCTCATTGGGTCACATGTTCTGGACCTGCACCAAATTAACATCATTCTGGACCAAAATCTTTAAATGCCTTTCAGACAGCCTTGGTGTCACAATCCCTCCTAATCCACTAATAACTGTGTTTGGGTACTTCCAGATGGGTTTAAAGTGGAGAAGGACAAACAAACTGTAATTGCTTTTACTACACTATTGGCAAGTAGACTTATCTTGCTTAACTGGAGGAATCCTAACTCTCCTACTTTAAGTCAGTGGATAACTGATGTTATATACTATTTGAAACTAGAAAAAATCAAATTTGCACTTATGGGATCTGTATAAAACCTTTTCAAAACCTGACAGGAACTAATTAATAACATTTTAGAATAAACATTTTAATTGAGGAAGCAGACTCTCTCCCCTCTTTTTTTTCTTTTTTACTCTATTTATTTTTAATTATTTATTAATTTATCTATTTACTTATTTTTTACAAGCTTAAAGTTTTACTCTGCTGGCCTAGTACTCTTTCTCACTGGTGATTTATTTTGAACCAAGTCTTATAAAACTTGATTTATTTGTATGGAATATTATTTTATTAAAATCAATAAAATAAAAAAATAATTCAATAATTTTGGCAAATTATGACAACATAACCAGGAATCACAGCCATTTTGAATGTTTTATAGGATTAAAACACAATAAAAGAAAAAACTATACAGCTAAAGCCCATTTTTAAAAAATGTCTGTTTATTGGAAATTTGACAGTGTTCCCACACAGCTTAGCATTATTTAGGCACATTATGTCACTGGGTACAAGAAAAAAATCCTACTTAATAAGACTCCCACTTTATAAGTGTCAACAAAAGTTAAAAACCATACTACTTTAATGCCTAACATTTTAGCATTTATGTCAGCATTATAAGCAAAACCTTGACTAATTACTTTAAAAACCTATGTTAATTATTATCTAGACAGCAACTAGACTTTGCAGAATAAAACCATTTCAAAGACTGTCACTTTTTCCTTAAGACACATAGCATTGTTTAAAGGATGATACTAATGCTACTTCCCAAGCACATCACTGCAATTTAGAGTTTGTTTTTAGCAAAAAAATAATTGAGATTTTTACAGATAAATGTTGTATTTTTTCTGTGCAGGTAAATAAGTGCAGTATGCCTACAAATCAGTTTAATGTTTCATTTCATCAGTTGCATAAATTAAATATTTACTAAACCTGAAAAATAACACTTATTTATATAAAGTGATAGACTTAAAAATAGCATCAGAGTTATGTATATACATTGTACTGTATCTGCATCAGTGAGTATAAAATTGTGATTGGTAAAGAGCACACAATCTAAACTTTGCAGCAATAATAGTTAAAATAATCTTCCATCTTGCAGTTTTATCTAGATCATTATACTGTAAGCTAGTCTGAAAAGAAATTGAAATGGATAGCTAGATAATAATCAATGCCTACAGTCTTCTGAGTAACTGCTGATGTACAGAGACGTCTTAGGGTTTCACAGGAATGTGCACAGATTCTTGTATTTCTTAAAATAGCATACAGTAGTTACCCATTAACATAAAGGCTACATAGTATGTTGATAGCTGAGATATTGTATGAGGAAAAAAGTGAACTACCCAGTGATAGACTGATTGATGAACTTAATCACAGCAGGTTAACATGTCTGTGTTCCATACTATACAATAAACAGAAGAGTATTTCAAAAGATGTGACATTTTCAGTCAAACTTGGGGAAAGCTATTCTTACAAAATAAATTGTATTGTGCTGTGATTCATTTAATTGATTCCTATCATTGCGTTTCTTCACTCAGAATGATACCAAGGAGAACACAATATAAAAAACAGTATCTACATAAAATAATATGAACAAGTAGGCAGGGATGAATGAAAGGAGAACTCAAACATCCAAAATAAGCAGAAAATAACAGTGCCTATCACTACCCTAGGCCTCAAATCACAGGACAAATATACATTTTTCATGGCCTGTCTCTATCCTCTCTACCTCACCCAATGAATAAAATGTCTTCTCTTGGAAATATCTATAGTACTCTGAAGCTTCAAGATGTGAACTGCCTTTAAACCTCATTCTGATGTCACTTCCTGCCACATTCCTTAAGCACTTCCAGGGTCAGGATGACCCTATATTTGAACATTAGGCTGGATAACCATCAAAAGGAAGCTGGCAGAGATAGGTAATCCTCTTCTAATAAAATGAATGAGGTCAGGGAAGAAATGCCAAGAGTGGTAACACATGTTAGCTGCTTGGGGTTTCAGGAAGGGTTACATCGAGCAATGTTGTCCCATATACAGTTTCCTATGTGGCCCAGACCTTTAAAGTCTATGGAAAGGACAGAAATGAAGTGGGCTCAGGAGCTGCTAGAGGGCCAGGCAGCTCTGTGGCTTGGTGGCGCAAGAGTGTTACAGGCCCACCTCAATCCCAGAAGTAACCATATAAGAGGTCGTATAACCCATTCACCAACAATGGTGTGTTGAATACGGCACTGGTAGTTTAGAAAGGACAAGAGCTAAACTAGTGTGGAAAAATATTCAGGTTAGTAATGGACAGGGAAGGAAGGTGAGGAGCAACATTATTATTGTGTGCTCTTTACCAATCAGAATTTTATACTCACTGATGCAGATAAAGTATAACGTATATACATAACTCAGAGCTATTTTTAAGTCTCTGACTTTATATATAAAGTGAAAAAGTGCCTCCAGTTGTTCAAAGCAGTTAACAAAATGTAGCTAATGAATACAATGAAAGAACATGCAGATTCCACAATTGAATTTGGCAACTATTTTTCTTTTGCAAATAAAAGGAGATCAATAAAATATTAATGTTTATTAACATACAATAGGAAATTGTTTTATAGGCCAATTTTTTAAGCGGATTGCTTGTTTTTCTTTAAATTCAATGAAATTGTTATAAAAAATTAGTTACTAAGTGTCACTTTGTCCTCATTTTACTGTTTTTGTTGGCCATGAATCTCATTTAAGTTAAAACAGTGAACATAACACATATTCACATGAGCAAAGTGGCCCAACCTTTCAATCTAAAAATGCATTTAAAAAGAAACCTTACTTTAAAGTCTACAAAACACAAATACCCTAGTGTGGGTCTAGTGATTAATTACATATCAACTGTTATCATTAGAGAAATATGTTGTATTGTTTCAGAAGAACAGATAAACTATAAAAAATATGAAGAAGTTCAAATTTTGTAATAAAGCAAATGTAGAAAACAAACCTGTCACAACATAATATATGGTGTTTAAGCAAACTGATTCTGCTTTTTTACAGCTATGTTAAAGCTACTTTTTTCTCAATTCTGTTTTTTAAGAAGAAATAACTAATGTCCTCCTCTTTGATTAAAAGAGCTACTTTTTACATGAAAATCAAATAAACATGTTTCAGTTTCTAATCGTGATGCTTGCATGATAGACCCTTTGTATATCATTTGTGAATTTAAGTAAATAAAAATGAAAGCACTTTTGATACTGATATTTCTTTAAAATCTTTTAATGTTCTCTATTTGATGCTATATTATAATCTTGTTGTTTTCATAAGAATTACTAATGAACACTATGAAATCATTTCAGATTTTTTTTTGTCCAGACTCACTGGTATGAGAAAACCCTCAGTTATGACATAAAGTTTGACTCGACTTGTGTCTAGTTATCCAAAGAATCAAGCTTTTTGGGGTTCCTCCCTTTTTTGGCCCTTCAGTCCACAAAATACATTCTAATTTTTAGGCTATTTTTGGACCGTATTTTGTGCAGGAAATTATACTCTTATACCTAATAAAGAGTAACCAATAGGCCAGAAGGACTTGAAGTTGTACATACCACTCCAGATGGACCCCAGGTGTCCAGACCCTACAAGAATACAAGGGGTTGAAGAAAAGAGAAAAAATGGGAATCGGCCATAAAGGCATATGGAGTGTCTTTTTAAGATATTTTGAAAATGCTGATCATGAATATCATAATATTTTTGATATTTTGTTCTTTACCAGTGGTCCTAGCTCTCTAAGAGACACTCCCAGAAGGTAAATAATGATTAATTTAAAACATAAGTGTGTGGGTTATCGTTTTAGACTATTCAAAGGTCGGTGATTATGAATATGATGTTATTTTTATTTTTTGATTTTTATTAGGAATCTAACCCTCCAAAAATGTATTGTAAAATTGAAAATATATTTAGATTTTAAACATTTACATTGAAGCACATATTTCAATATTTCAAATATCTTACTGTCAGAAGGGATCTTACTCTGTTGGACCCTTGAGCAGGGCCCTTAACCTGAAAATTCTTCCGTTGCTGTACAATTGCTGCACGATGGCTGACCCTGTGCTCTGACCCCTAAAGGTAATACAAAAAAGACAATTTTCCCTTAGGAATTAACAGAGTATATCAAATCAAAAGTCAATTAAATCTGAAGCAACTGTTTTTGTTTAATGTGCACTGCTATATCATGAAGTAAATTGTTACATTTCTTATGAACACACTGAAATAAGGTGGTTTACACTAATTCAGACTTTTTTTATCTTGTAACTGCTTTGTGGTGGTAAATTTTGTTAGTAGCATTTGTGGCCAGATAGACAGAACACAAATTGGCTGAAAGAAGAACTGGGGCACCAACCAGACAACCCCTTTAAATATCAAACTTGAAAAACAAAGGGTGCAATGTGAATATCGGCTATAGCAGTTCTAAAACAAAAAATTTTCTGAACCAGAGTAAAGGATGCTATCACACTGGAGCTCTGTCCTATGTGATTGCTGGGTCACCTCCTTTTGTGGCTTGTCTGGTTTTATGGCATCCAACTGGAAGGGTCAGGGCCTGCTCTGGGCAATGTGAGTGGGGCAAGCAGTCCTCTCGGGACAGATTCTTGAAACTGCAAGAAACAGAGGAAAATGGTGTCAGGTTGTCCTGTCATCCTGGAGTGGTAGCACTTACTTTAGCAGAGCAAGGAAGATTTTATATAATGTGACACATTATATAAAATAAACAATAACATGATGCTTTACACATTTAACAACAATTTATCTCTGTGAAATGTGCTTAATGTAATAAATGGATTTGATTATATCACTGAAGAAAATTATATTACCTGTAAATGTGTATGTTCATTGTCTAGTGGCAGGCCTGAGGGGATCCCAGGTTATCCACATCTCCCAGACGTTAAGGTTATGTCTTGTCACCACCCCATTTTGTGGTTTTCATGAACAGGATTTCAAGGCACAGCCGAGGATGTGAGGGTGTCCAGTTGGGGAGCTGGAAGAGCATTGTTGCTTACTGAAAATAATGTTGTCCTCTTTGTCTAATCTGACTGTGACCTTCAGCATGCACTTGAGTGATTCGCTGCTGAGTGTGAAGCAACTGGGATGACGTTCAGAACCACCAAGCCTGAGGTTATGGTTCTTTCTTGGAAAAGAGTGAATTGGTCTCTTTGCTCTTAGTGGAGGAGTTCAGTAATCTTTGAATCTTGTTCACAAGTGATAGAAAAAGGGAGTGAGATATTGAAAAGCGAATTGGAGCAGTGGTAGCTGTTCTGCAGGCACTGAACCAATCCATGACGGTGAAGTGGGAGCTTAGTCTAAAGACAAAATTCTTGGTTCGATCTACATCCTTGTCCTTACCTATAGACACGAGCTATGGTTAATGACCAAAAGAATGAGAACGTGAGTGCAAGTGGCAGAAATGGGGGTTCTTTGCAGAGTGTTTGGGCTGACACTGAGAATCCCAGCAATTCAGGAAAACCGCAGGGTAGAGTCACTACTCATCTGGATCAAGAGGAGCCAGTTGAGGTGTTTTTGGGCATTCCATATGGATTCCCCCTGAGCAGTTCTCACTTTAGCTGCTGTAAGGGATGTCCCACTGGGAGGAGACTTTGCAGCAGACCCAGGACACACTGGAGCAACTATATTTCTCAACTGGCAGCACAGACTTGATCCTCCTGCTTTTTAAGATTCTAGTCGTACTCTTTGGCTTGTCTGCTGGAACAGAGGATTGTGTAAAACTGCAAAATGAAAAATAAAATCGGGAGTGGTCTCCCCTAGACTTTTTCATATACACAGATATGGGGATGGATATTTGAGGAGTAAACCACAAGACAAAGATTATATTTCTTTATTATGTACATTAAAGAACCATCAACAACAAATCAAATCAAATTAATAATATATTGAACAATTATTATAAAAGTAAAGTTGAATAAATTGGACTCTGCAGCTGCAAAAGCTCAAAGTTGATAGAAATCTATGTTTTGTACCTAATACTTGTATGCAAAATTTGGTTGAGTTAAGTGAAAGCAGACACACAAACATAATTCCAAAAATGGTATTTTCGAACTCAGGGAGGTCTAAAACATCAAGATTTATCAAAATGTCAAAATCAAATTTTTAGATGATTGCGATATTTCCCTACGAGTAAGTAAATTGGAGTGAGGGAGGTATTAAAAGGTCAAGATTCATCAAAATCTCAAAGTTGACTTTTTGGACGATTACAATACTTTCCCTGTACTACTAGGAGATGTGCATATTCTTTAAGAAACTGGAGTAAAAGCAGATTTTTAAAATGCCAAAGTACTGTTATCAAAAGCAAAATCCAGCGAGTTAAGCAAAATCAAAACAAAAATTGCTGTTACCACAACTACGAAAATATCACCAGAACTAAAACACTAAGACCATGAATGAAATCAAGAAGTGGGTAACTATGAGTTGTTAACCAGAATATCTAATACATGAGTTTAATACTAACACTGTTCAAAGTTTAAATCTGTAATTTTGGGCAGAAAGCTGAAGAGTTTTATAGTGGAGCCTTTGTTACTTCACACATAGTGCCTTCTTATTAGGCACTCCTTGGCAATGGTGCTAAGAAACCAACAAAATGGTGAGACTGTAAATGGCAGTGCTGCATACTTAAAATAAATTACAAAAATATTAGTACATTTCTCAAACAAAATAATTACCTCTATCCACCTCATCCAGTTTGGGATTACATGGGGTTAGCATCTCTCTGCACTGGGCCCATGGCAGAAAGAAACTCTGAGGGGTCACCTGTGCAGCACTGAGTCCATCCACACACAAAACTGCACTTACTGTGCCAATCAGTTAGTTTGGGTCATCAGAGGAAAACAAGGTTATCCCAGGGAAAAACACACACAGACACAATATTCATTCAAAAGAATGAAGTACCTCTTTTATACCTAAATTTCATTAGTATTTCATATCATCTAACTGTAGTTGTGTTGCCTGCTGCCTGCGCATATGATGCCTGCTCAGAATGATTTATTGACATCCATTTAAAAAATCTGGCTCCAATGCATGTATACTTCTTTATTTATAATTGCATATGTCTGCTGCCTAATAAGTAGGAAAGTGACAGCCCAGTAAGACAAATGTTACCCATCGTAAGCATGTGTAAATAAAGGCTTACCAACCTTTTTGCTGCTTTTAAAAAACAGTCGATAGGACTGCTTATCTGTAATGATAACACGTCTCCTTTAAAAAGCATCACATAAATCGGGCATTCCCCTCTCATCTTTTTGTCCTTGAATGTGATGACACACAAATCAAAATCCACCCACACAAGCATCATGCAGCAAAGGCTTACACTGCATCATTTTAGCTGAATTTCATCAAGAACATGCTAAAAAGACGTTGATGAATCTTATGGATTGTATTTGTTAGCACAAAATTTTTACATGAAGTCAGCATATGTCACTTTATGAATCATTTAACTAAAATTTAAATTTGTATGTATTTTTAAAATATTATATTTAGATATTGATATATTTTACATTGATTTGGGAAATATTTTATAGACCAAATAAAATGGCATAATACAATAATACTTTAATTTATATGCAGTCTGCCAACATCATACATTTTATATCTTCTTCTTTTCAGAATCTACCTAATACAGTTTTCCTGGGTAAATAAGTACAAGCACTACTCTCTTTTTCTCTTCTTCTCCTTAATCCTTTTGCTGCTGAGAAATTACCAGACCAGTTTCTTCATTAAGGGCCACGGTCCTGTCAGATATTGTACAAAGAAGTAATAAGCATACCACTTTAATTTCACTTATTAGTAAAATGTTTATAAGAACCCTAAGCTTTATCATCATGTGTTTTTTTCCAATTTTGAATTATACAGTAGCTATCTAAAAATACTGTTCCCGCAGTATGTAAAATTGCCTTCATGTCGTATGCTGCAAGCCTCTTTCAAGCTGTGGGGCTGGACCACTTGGCCCTGCAGCACTCCCTTATAGGTAGACACAGTAATAAGACAAAAAATAAAAAAGACCAATATCATTCACAAGACATAAAGCCTCATCATGATTTTTACACACCAATGTGGAGGACCATACTAAATTTGAAAAAGCCACCAAAGAAGCCTACATGTGCTTTTTTCGTATAAAGGAAAACAAGCCAGCAGTATGATACTCCTGTTTCAAAAAAGTGCAGAGTCCTGGAGCAGAAAGAACAGGTATATATGTATACCTCACGCTGACCAGCAATCACATGCTGCATTGTACTTAGTGGCTTGCCCTTTTTCACCTCAATGCCATTCAATTCCAAACTTGAAGTGTTCCTGTTTCAGTTTAGAAAGTTCATAACTAATATATTTTCCTGAGCAGCAAGTGGTTGAGAGAGTCTCACTTAAATCTATATATCTGCATTTTATGAACTGATGATGTCAGAGGGTGATCTGATGCCAAATAGGACAGCCTAGGCACCGCCAACCTATTGTTTGATTGCTTATGACATGACAGTGCATTAACATACGTTTCGTTAGTCATTATCAAAAGAGGGACAGATACTTGTAGATAGGAAAGTTTATGCTTATGATAGAGACGTCTGCACACATATATGAAAATTCTGGTGGAAGGAAGGAGTAGCATCTCTCAATATCTGTCTCACAAATAAATATCTAGGAGCAATCGGTAGAGGATGAATATCTGGGTAAGTTTATCATTACTCATATAATAAGAATATCTAGTAAAGTCCCAGCGTTCCACTAGAGAAATATTAAACCCTACTGAATGTGTGTTTTTGTGAATTGTATGTTTTTATGATATATACATTCAAAATCTGAATTGTATTTCATTTACACTTTATGTGAAAATGTTTAATTTGATTATTGTCTTCATTTTCTTTGTTTATGTGGCATGTCTCATGACTTTGTTTGAGTTGGCATGGAAGTGACCTTATAAATATACTTTAATACGCATTATCCCTTGGTTGATGCACAATGTCTTGATTCTCGTAGTGCAGATAACTCATTTACTAAGTAACCCTAGTTTTATGATTGTTTTCTGGTTATTGATTCTCATTTTGCCCTTGACTTCTGTTTAACACTAGAATTACCAGAGCCTACGAAATAAATCGTAGATCCGCCCCACTTTAAATCGCTTCTTAAAACCGTTCTCCCCTCTCCGCCAGCGTCTTTTGTTCATCTAAAAGTGCTGATAAACACACGCTGCAAGCAGCCGGCTATTCCATCCCCCCACCGACTTAGAACGTGCATGAACTTCTCCCGTTTTCTCCGGGTACTCCGGTTTCCTCCCACAGTCCAAAGACATGCAGGTTAGGTGGATTGGCGATTCTAAATTGTTCCAAGTGTGTGCTTGGTGTGTGAGTGTGGATTTGTGTGTCCTGCGGTGGGTTGGCGCCCTGCCCGGGATTGGTTCCTGCCTTGCGCCCTGTGTTGGCTGGGATTGGCTCCAGCAGACCCCCGTGACCCTGTGTTCGAATTCAACGGGTTGGAAAATGGATGGATGGATGGATGGATGAACTTCTCCCAGCTCATGCCTTGATTGATTATCTGGGAGTGAGGTGGAGTATTAGAGTGGAAATAATAGATTATTTGGAACACACTCATTTAATGTGAGTTCCATTTCTACAGTAATCTGTGTAAACACATTGTTAAAACAGAAACTTTTTCATATTTTAGTAATAAATGTTACAAAATGTAGGCATAAACTATAAAATGTGTAAAGCCTGAAGGCCAAAGATCAAATAAACACTTTCACATAAGGTTCAAGAATGTCACAACAGCTTTCGTGGTGTACTGGTAAGATTTCGTCACTCAGAGTGCAGCAGACTTGCTGTACCTCAGAGACCCGAATTCGATTCCTCACTAGGGAGAAAATGTTTTTTTTTTTAACCTTCGCCGTTCTGCCTGCCTTAACTCCCTGTCTATCTATATAGTAATAACAGTAATTTTATTATTATATAGCAGCTTCCCTGTCTGCCTATCATATAGTGCCTTTCCTTCCTATCTATCTATATATCTATCCCCTTAGCTGTTTTTTTATATATCTATTATACAGTGCCCTATGGAGTGCCAAACAGCCAATTACAATGATTTTCGGAATATATAAAGTCATTCCTGAATATATAAAGTCAGAGTTAGAATATATAAAATCACTCTCGAATATGTAAAGTCAAAGCCTGATTATATACAATGTCAGCGTCAGAATATATAAAGTCATTACTGAATATATAAAGTCAGCGTCGGAATATATAACCTCATTCCTGAATATATAAATTTAAAGTCAGATTATATTGATATTGATTGAAACGACTCAGGCACATTTTTAGTAAACTCAATGAGTTCCTACTACAACGTAATGAACTAGGTTAACAAAAACATCTTCAGAAAAATATTTTTAAAAAACCCACTGTTCAGTTAATTCATTCAAAATGATGTATGTGCCCGGCATTTTAAACACTATATTTATTTATTTTTTTTGTATGGGTGCATTTTTGGACGAACCTCACAAGCCCGATCGACTCTGAGTGGCTTCTGTCGAAGTTTACCTTTCACTAGTACGAGTGAAATGACAAGCAAGGAAATTTTATATATTCGGTAATGACTTTATATATTCTAACTCTGACTTTATATATTCAGTAATGACTTTATATATTCAGTAATGACTTTATATATTCTGACGCCGACTTTATATATTCAGGAATTACTTTATATATTCAGGAATGGCTTTATATATTCCGAAAATCATTGTAATTGCCTGTTTAGCACCCCATAGGGCACTGTATAATAGATATATAAAAAAACAGCTAAGGGGATAGATATATAGATAGATAGGAAGGAAAGGCACTATATGATAGGCAGACAGGGAAGCTGCTATATAATATTAAAATTACTGTTATTACTATATACATATTATTTATTTACTTACCTCCTACAGCGTAAAGGCACGAGTGCAGAGCTTCCCATGTACATACGAGGTGTGGCAGAAAAGTAATGAGACTGATTTTTTATTTACCAAAGTTTTTATTTTTTTCAAACATCAATGTTATCCCCTTCAAAGTAGTTCCCTTGGGCAGCTACACACCGATGGAGACGTTGTTCCCACTGTTGGTAGCAGCGCTGGAAGTCTTCAACCGGTATGGTCTTCGGCATGTCCGTTACACTCTTTTGGATGTTGTCTAAAGTCCCGAAATTACGTCCTTTGAGGACATTTTTCAGTTTAGGAAAAAGGAAAAAGTCATACGGACTGAGGTCAGGTGAATAAGGGGGCTGGGGAACCACAGGAATGCGTTTTTTTCGATTGTCCTTCTGCTCAATTGTGAGGTTTTTGGGCACCATTTTGGCACAGACCTTTCGCATGTGCAAATGTTCAGTCAAAATTCGATGAACGGTAAATCTGTTCAAATTTAATTGTTCACTCAACATTCTTAATGTTAAACGACGGTCTGATCTCACAAGAGTGTTCACACGTTCGATGTTTTCATTGGTTTTTGAAGTTGAAGGCCTCCCTGAAAACTTGAGCTTGGGATAAAGAATGTTCCCCATAGGCCTGTTTTAACTTTTCAAACGTCACACTTGCCGATTCTCCAAGCTTAACACAAAATTTAATGGCACAACGTTGCTCCAAACTCCGCTGTTCCATTTTGCGTGACGCACAACCAAAAAAACAACTTCGCTAATAGCAGTCACAAAAATCACGTAGTTAACGGAAGGAGTTGAAACTCGCACTGAGCTATGGGAGGGTACTGATACACGTGCTCTATCAAGGACAACAGCGCAGCGTTGCCAGATCACTTGCAGTGTTGCCAGTCTCATTACTTTTCTGCCACACCTCGTATACAAAGTAAAGCGATGGCAAAAGTGCATTCTTGATCCAATGTAGAACTGTCGTCATGTAAGTAAATAACTCAAAGGAAAATAACATTAGATCTGGCTTTTATGTAAGTAACATATAAATGTTAATGTTTTAGGTGCATGCACTGTCCTTTGTATGTAAGAGCCAGATCTAATGTTAATACCTTTATTTATTTACTTACTTCCTACAATGTAAAGTCACGAGTGCAGTGCTTCCCATGTACATATACAAAGTACAGCGATGGCAAAAGTGCATTCTTGATCCGATGTAGAACAGTCGTCATGATTTGAGTTTGCCGCTGTTATAGCGCGTCTGAGAAAACAGCAGTTTCAAATGCGGCGCTTTTGGTATTGAGTTGGGATTGTGAACGCAGCTGAGAGAATAACAGAATAAAAAAAAAAAAGCTAACCTTTACAAGTATCATAAATTACATTGGCTGTTACAGACTGGAATCAAATGTATGTTTTTATTTTAATATAGTAAGAATACGTGCAGCCCACTTTTCAAAACAGACTCATCTGGAATCGAACCTGTAAGGTTCAGACTACCCTTCAAGAGCTGACCGTAGCAAATGCGTGTCAATATCGCATTCTAACGCGGGTTGTTTTTTTGTAGCTATATTTTTGAATAAACTTGTTCTATTATATTTGTACTTTTTGTGAAACTGTTTCTTTGATATTTGGACTTCAGGCTTCACACATTATAAACTTCATGTCTACATTTTGTCAATTATGACTAAAACATAAAAAACGTTTCTTTTTTAACAATGTGTGTACATAGATCTACTGTATGTAGACACAGAACACACATGAAATGCAAGTGTTCCAAATAACGATATAGTAATTATAAAAGGTGTCATTTTGCTTGACTTCTCACTCTGTACAACTCCAAGCAACTGACACGCAGGTAAACAGACTTGAGCTGAGAAAACTGTGCGCCAGTGAGGGATGTGATAGTAGGCTTCTAGCTGTTTGCTGCTTAGCCACAAATTTAGAAGACAAAAGATGTGACGGAGAGTTTTTTCGTAGGCTTGGTAATTCTAGTGTTAAAGTCAAATCCTGGTTGCTAGGTTTTAATCTTCTGGTCTTTTTTGTTTCTCATAATTATCCTTGGATACTTCACCTGTTTTAAAAAGTGGGAATATAGGGTGTCTCCACGGAAAAACACCATCATTAAAGAATACATTTAAACAAACTTTGAAATCAATATTATAGATCCATTACCAAAAGTATTGGGACACCCCTCCAAATCAATTGATTCTGGAGTTCCTATCACTTCCACGGCCACAAGTGTATACAATCAAGCACCTAGGCATGCAGACTGCTTCTACAAACATTTGTGAAAGAATGGGTCAGTCTCAGGATCTCAGTGAATTCAAGTGTGGTACCGTTAAAGGATGCCACTTGTGCAATAATTCCATTAATGAAATTTCCTTGCTACTAAATATTCCATGGTCAACTATTAGTGGTATTATAACAATGTGGAAACAATTGGAAAGAACAGCAACTCAGCTATGAAGTGGTAGGCCACATAACATCACAGAGCGGGGACAACGCATGTTGAGGTGCACAGTGTGCAGAAGTCAGCAACTTTCTGCAGAGTTAATACCTACGGACCTCTAAACTTCATGTAGCCTGCAGATTTTCTCAAGAACAGTGAATAGATAGCTTCATGGAATGGGTTTCCATGGACGAGCAGTTGCATCCAAGCGTTACATCACCAAGTGCAATGCAAAGCGTCGTAGGCAAAATTGTAAAGCACATCGCAGATGAACTCAAGAGCAGTGGAGACGTGTTCTCTGGAATAACGAATCACCCTTTTCTGACTGGCAATCTGATGGATGAGTAAGGGTTTGGCGGTTGCCAGGAGAATGGTACTTGCCTGACTGCTTTGAGCCAAATGAAAAGTTTGTGTGCGGTTGTTTTTCAGGGGTTGGGCTTGGCCACTTAGTTCCAGTGAATGTAACTCTTTATGCTACAGCATATTAAGCCATTTTGGACAATTTCATGCTCCCAACTTTGCTGGAACAGTTTGGGGGTGGTCCCTTGCTGTTACAACATGATTGCACACCAGTGTACAAAGCAAGGTCTACAAAGAAATGGATGAGTGAGTCTGGTGTGGAGGAACGTGACTGGCCTGCATAAAGCCCTAACCTCAACCTGATGAATTAGACCGGAGACTGCAAGCCAGGCCTTCTTGTCCAACATCAGTGCCTGACCTCAAAAATGCTTTCCTGGAAGAATGGCCAAAAATTCACATAAACACACTCCTACACCTTGTGGAAAGGATTCCCAGAGGAAATGAAGCTGTTATAGCTTCAAAGGGTGGGCCAACTCCATATTAAAGCCTATGTACTAAGAATGGGATGTACTTAAAGTTCATGTGTATGTAAAGGCAGGTGTCCCAATATATTGTAGATCCTTCAGTATCAGTATAAACCACTTCAATGATCAAAATAAATGAATAAGTTGTATCCCCTCATTTGTGAAGCAAAATGTTTGTGTATGTGTTAAATGCCAAGGACCACAACAATGTCTATCACATGCTCTATGTTCATAACTTTCTGGAGTCACAGCTTGGGGTTACCATTTACAGCCACCACTTCTTGGACTTCCACAAGAGCTAGTTGTAGTTGAATATGACTAAGAATAGAAAACAGGAGGGAGGAGAGTTACAACCCCAGAAAGCTTGCTCAAGTTCATGGTAATCAGCCTCAAAAAAGAGTTTTCACATGCGGATAGACTAACTCTTAAAAGGATTAATAGGTAAAATTTGCTATGTCTATACTGCTGACAATGTAATATTCTCTCCAGGATTGCAACATAAATACAGGGAACAGTATAACTTGGCCACTGACCTGGCCTGGACTATGCTCATTTCCTGTGTCAGTGTATAGGAGAGTGGTAGCTCCTGATGCAATAAATAACCCTGCTGTTCCTGTTTCAAGTTGAATAAAGCTGGTTTTGCTAAAGTATTGAGACTCAGCCTCGTTTTTGGGGTGTAAGAGAGCGACTTGCATATCACAATTAATTTATTTTAGTGAGCTTCTATAAAAAGCCAAATTTGACCCTGGGTACAAATAAATATTTATCTATCTATCTAGCATTCTGTTAAAATGTTCCTTATTATTGAAGAGCTGGTGCCTGTAGGCCTCGTGCAAACCCAATACACATCTGGCACCCCAGAAGAAAAGTGTGAGTTTAATCTCCAGAAATACCATTTATTATTATGCCTGGCACAAAATGCACACTTTTCTTTTTATAAATTTCTGTTTTAGAATACTTTTTCTTTAGCATCGTCAACATATTTGCTCTTAATTTTGTAGCTCGTGGAGGTTTTGCAACGACTTCCAACGACTTAATCAGGTCTCTAAATTCGATGCGTATCCCATGCCGCAAGTGGATGATTTACTTGATCGGTTAGGGAACGCTCGATTCCTAACTACTCTTGACATGACTAAAGGGTATTGGCAAGTTCCCTTAACGGACTCCGCTAAAGAAAAAAACGCTTTTAGTACACCCAGTGGACATTGGCAATACAAGGTTCTTCCTTTTGGTTTGCACGGGGCGCCAGCTACTTTTGAACGTCTGGTGGATACATTGCTTCGGCCCCACAATTCCTATAGTGCCGCCTACTTGGCTGATGTTGTCATTTATTCCGGCACATGGAAGGATCATGTATCGCAGGTTAAAGCAGTGCTCTCCACACTAGCGTCAGCAGGGATTCGTATTAACCCGAAGAAATGTTTCTTCGGATTAAGAGAAGCCAAGTATTTAGGCTACGTGGTGGGTGGGGGTACTGTTAAACCACAATGTAATAAAATTGATGCCATCATGAATTGGCCCCATCCGATGAATAAGCGGCAGGTTCAAACATTTTTAGGGCTGGTGGGTTACTATTGACGTTTTGTACCGCACTTCTCTGAAATTGCTTCACCCTTATCGACTTTAACAAAGAAACGAGCGCCTTCAAAAGTGGTTTGGGACGATTCGGTGGACAAAGCATTCAGTGACCTGAAATTGGCCCTTTCGTCAGCACCTATGTTGAAATCTCCTAACTTTTCTATTCCTTTTATTCTCCAGACCGACGCATTGGCTCAGCACTGCACCCAATCCTGTGGCTGATGCGTCGATGGTGCTGAACACCCCGTTATGTACCTCAGCCGGAAATTGTTGGAACGAGAGACTAAGTATGCTGCGGTGGAGTGAGAAGCCTTGGCGATCAAGTGGGCTATCACGTCTTTACGATACCACCTATTGGGACGCGAGTTTACTCTGGTGACGGATCATGCCGCTTTGCAGTGGATGTCTCTTCATCGTGAGTCTAACCTGCGCATCACTAGGTGGTTCTTGGATTTACAACCTTATCGTTTTAGTGTCATTTATCGTAGGGGTTCCTTGCAAGCCAACGCAGATGCTCTCTCTCGTGTCCACGACCTCGCGGTGCAGGTCACCCGACCCGAGGGGTCTGGGCTGAGGGGGGGGGGTCATGTCACACATGTACGATTAGGAGGCAGTCAAAGAGCCTAAAGGTGAGTAAAACATCGCAAGATAAGGGGTTGTCACGTGGTGCTTACCTAAACTCTCTTTTACCAACAGAAAACAAAAAGAAAAATAATCCCGCAACTTCCGGGTTTCAAAATGGCCACGATGACGTCACTTCTGGCCAACATTGATGATGTCACTTCTGGCACCTACAAACCACCTCACTTCCGGCTCCGCAGATTGACGTTGTTTCCGGTTCCAGCTGCAACGTCACCATTTGCCAACCATTTCCAGTCACCTGTTTTGCTGTGCTATATAACCACCATTTTGTTACAGTAATGTTGTTCATTGTACTTTCAAGACTTTGAATCATTGCATTTTTCTATTATTGTCTGTACGACAATATACAGGGACGGTCCCCAAACCTTTATTTTGATATTTGTGACGTTCTTTCTTTTCTTATATACGCGTATATAGGCTCTGCCCCCTGCTCGCTTCGCTCGCTTACCCCTGTGTTTGGTTTACCGGATATACAATTTAAAGAAATTATTTTCATGAGAATTGTTACATATGCATTATTTTCACTTTTACT
>JANRMT010062819.1:13926141-13972216 GCA_026402145.1 Polypterus bichir lapradei | reverse complement strand
TATATATATATATATATATATATATATATATATATATGTACATAATATATACATAAAAAGGTTGAATACCTTGTACATTTAACATTTTTCTTTAGTATAAGTGTAGTCAGTAATGGCACAACATGAAATGACAATTTAGGGTGCTTCATGATCTAAATGCGGAAATATAAGCTGAAATATTCCAGACCATGTTCATTACTTACACAATTCTCAAAACACACAACTGAATGTATATAAATGTACTTTGGATATTGATAACCTGTATTTGCTTTCATTTTGGCCAAATTGTAACCATACAGAATTTTCAATCATTTCAAGACATATTTACTGTACTCCTTCTAAGTCTTCAGAAGGCTTTCTGTCCCTGATGTAAAATCTTTACTACTGAATATTCCAAGGTAAAATTGATATGTGTATTTCAACATTTTCAGGATGGAGAGACGGAAACCACATTTGTGCTAAAGCGTGGTACTTAAGCTGTGCCACAGTCATAAGAGAAGTCAAAGGATGAAGATCAGAGCAAAAATGTGATTGAGGTACATTACTGACATGTATTTTTCCTGAAGAACACTCAATGTATGCTGACCACTATTTCATGCACACCAAAGTTGCCTTCTACTGTACAAAAATCTATTTCCATTGACATCATATGAAGTACAGTAGGTCTGCCTGAGTAAGCTGCTTGTTAGTATGTTACAGCTCGATTCAGGTGAGTAATTTGGGAGACTGCAGAATGGCAAGGCACAAAGAAAGTAAAATACAAAGCCATAATACTGATAAAAATAAATTATTTTATAGTTGTGTTTACAAGCTTAAAGCAAAGCTAGGAAATAACAGGCAGTCATAAATTAGTGGTAGAAACAAATAAAAAAATCAAAGCAATAACAAAAAAAACAATGCAATTCAAAGAAAAATGGGTGACTGTGTGATCTGTCAATAAAGAATGTATTGTTACAGTGTTTGCTTATTGAGTTTGGAGGAGAGTAAAAATGCTATGCAGAAACAAAGTTTGTTAATTGGCAGAGTCTGAACACATAAAATATAAATAAATTCTCTTAACAACAGTATACATTTATGATGATGGTAAATGGTGAACTGGAAGTTGAAAAGCTGAAATTCTTAATTTCTCAGAAGTAAGATCTACTAGTTAAGTACTGAATATTTGTTATGTTCTTTATTAGACCTTTTTTGTGTTGTGTTTCCTTCATATGCTCTGTTGTTTCACACTTACATTTAATTAGGGTTAATTTGTTAATTGCCTACTAGTTAAATAATATAATAAAGCCTCACCTCCTCCCCCCCCCATTTGTTAGGTAATTAAGGTAGCCTAAAGCATCTGATGGCTATACATACTTTGGTAAATTACTCCTTTAATTATAGTACATTAGTTGGATTGTATTTATTTTGTCTTTGCTGCCTTTATGATTTTTTTCTTTTATTTTGTTTTGGTCAGGGAACACAGGCAATGAACAACCAGTGTGTTTCTTTGTGCCGGTCCCAATCCTGGATAAATGGGGAGGGTTATGTCAAGAAGGGCATCCGGTATAAAATTTTGCCAAATCAATATGCGGACAACAATACAAATTTCCATACCGGATCGGTCGAGCCCCGGGTTAACAACGACTGCCACCAGTACTGTTAGCCAACAGGGTGCTGGCAGAAATTGGGCTACTGTTGGCCGAAGAAGAAGAGGGGGGAGACGTGTCCGGAGGAAGGAGGAGAGAAGGAAAGTAAAGAGAGTGGAACTGAGGGTAGGAACTTTGAATGTTGGCAGTACAACTGGTAAGGGGAGAGAGTTAGCAGATATGATGGAGAGCAGGAAGGTTGTTATATTGTACGTGCAAGAGACTAAATGGAAGGGGAGTAAGGCCAGGTGGATCGGAGGTGGATTCAAATTGTTCTATCATGGTGTGGATGGGAGGAGAAATGGAGTAGGGGTTATTCTGAAGGAACGGTATGTCAAGACTGTTTTGGAAGTGAAAAGAGTGTCAGACAGAGTAATGATTATGAAGCTGGAAATTGGAGGTGTGATGATAAATGTTGTTAGTGCATATGCACTGCAAGTTGGGTGTGCATTGGGTGAGAAAGAAGATTTTCGAAGTGAGTTGGATGAAGTGATGAACAGTCTACCCAATGGACAGAAAGTGGTGATTGGAGCGGATTTCAATTGACATGTTGGTGACTGTACAAGTGGAGATGAGGAGGTGATGGGTAGGTATGGTGTCAAGGAGAGGAATGAAGAAGGTCAGAGGATAGTGGATTTTGCCAAAAGGATGGACATGGTTGTGGTGAATATGTATTTTAAGGAGCGGGAGGAACATAGGGTTGCGTACAAGAGTGGAGGAAGACGCACACAGGTAGATTACATCCTATGCAGAACAGTTGATCTGAAGGAGATTGAAAACTGCAAAGTGGTGACAGGGAAAAGTGTAGTTAAGCAGAATAGGATGGTGGTGTGTAGGATGACGTTGGAGATCAAGAAAAGGAAAAGAGCGAGGGCAGAGCCAAGGATCAAATGGTGGAAGTTGAAAAAGGGAGACTGCAAGGTTGAGTTTAGGGAGGAGGTGAGATGGGCACTGGGTGGCAGTGAAGAGTTACCAGACAGCTGGGAAACTACAGCAGATGTAGTAAGGGTGACAGCAAGAAGGGTGCTTGGCGTGACATCTGGAAAGAGGAAGGAGGAAAAGGTGGAGGAATAAGGAAATACAGGAGAGTATACAGAGGAAGAGGATGGCGAAGAAGAAGAGAGATAGTCAGAGAGATGCAGAAAGTAGACAAAAGTACAAGGAGATAAGGCGCAAGGTGAAGAGAGAGGTGGTGAAGGCTAAAGAAAAGGCGTATGATGAGTTGTATGACAGGTGGGACACTAAGGAGGGAGAAAAGGTCCTTTATCGACTGGCTAGACAGAAGGACTGAGCTGGGAAAGATGTGCAGCAGGTTAGAGTGATAAAGGATAAAGATGGAAATGTACTCATAAGCGAGGAGAGTGTGTTGAGCAGATGGAAAGAGTACTTTGTGAGGCTGATGAATGAAGAGAATGAGAGAGAGAAGAGGTTGGATGATGTGGAGATAGTGAATCAGGAAGTGCAAGGGATTAGCAAGGAGGAAGTAAGGACAGCTATGAAGAGGATGAAAAATGGAAAGGCCGTTGGCCCAGATGAAATACCTATAGAAGCATGGAGGTGTTTAGGAGAGATGGAAGTGGCGTTTTTAACCAGATTGTTTAATGGAATCTTGGAAAGTGAGAGGATGCCTGAGGAGTAGAGAAGAAGTGTACTGGTGCCAATATTTAAGAATAAGGGGATTGCAGGACTGCAGTAACTACAGGGGAATAAAATTGATGAGCCACAGCATGAAGTTATGGGAAAGAGTAGTGGAAGCTAGGTTAAGAAGTGAGGTGATGATTAGTGAGCAGCAGTATGGTTTCTTGCCAGGAAAGAGCACCACAGATGCAATGTTTGCCCTGAGGATGTTGATGGAGAAGTTTAGAGAAGGCCAGAAGGAGTTGCATTGCGTCTTTGTGGACCTGGAGAAAGCATATGACAGGGTGCCTCGAGAGGAGCTGTGGTATTGTATGAGGAAGTCAGGAGTGACAGAGAAGTATGTAACAGTTGTATAGGATATGTACGAGGGAAGTGTGACAGTGGTGAGGTTTGCAGTAGGAGTGACAGATACATTCAAGTTGGAGGTGGGATTACATCAGGGATTGGCTCTGAGCCCTTTCTTATTTGCAATGGTGATGGACAGGTTGACAGACGAGATTAGACAGGAGTCCCCATGGACTATGATGTTTGCTGATGACATTGTGATCTGTAGCGATAGTAGGGAGCAGGTTGAGGAGACCCTGGAGAGCTGGAGATAAGATCTAGAGAGGAGAGGAATGAAGGTCAGTAGGAACAAGACAGAATACATGTGTGTAAATGAGAGGGAGGTCAGTGGAATGGTAAGGATGCAAGGAGTAGAGGTGGCGAAGGTGGATGAGTTTAATTACTTGGGATCAACAGTACAGAGTAATGGGGATTGTGGAAGAGAGGTGAAAAAAAGAGTGCAGGCAGGGTGGAGTGGGTGGAGAAGAGTGTCAGGAGTAACTTGTGACAGAAGGGTATCAGCACGAGTGAAAGGGAAGGTCTACAGGATGGTAGTGAGACCAGCTATTTTATATGGGTTGGAGATGGTGGCACTGGCCAGAAAGCAGGAGAGCTGGAGGTGGCAGAGTTAAAGATGCTAAGATTTGCATTGGGCATGATGAGGATGAACAGGATTAGAAATGAGTACATTAGAGGGTCAGCTCAAGTTGGACGGTTGGGAGACAAAGTCAGAGAGGCGAGATTGCATTGGTTTGGACATGTGCAGCGGAGAGAAGCTGGGTATATTGGGAGAAGGATGCTAAGGTATATTGGGAGAAGGATGCTAAGGATAGATCTGCCAGGGAAGAGGAAAAGAGGAAGGCCAAAGTGAAGGTTTATGGATTTGGTAAGAGAGGACATGCAAGTGATGGGTGTAACAGAACAAGATGCAGAGGACAGAAAGATATGGAAGAAGATGATCCGCTGTGGCAACCCCTAACGGGAGCAGCCAAAAGAAGAAGAAGAAGATTTTGTTTTGGTTTATGTTTTTAGAGGTATTGAACTATCTAGTGTTCTTGTGTCTTTTTTTATTCTGTTTCTTTACTTTGGGATTTTGGATTAGCTCAGTTATTCCTTGTATTATGTATTTTTAAATCTTTTGACTTTGGATGTTTATTTTTTTTGCCCTTTAGTATTTTGCTCATTTTCTAATAATTTTGTATGTTGTTAATTTCAGTAAAGTTGTGTTCCTTCTCTTTTCCATTGGCATTTAGTATAAGCTTTTTGTTTTTCCTCCAATTGCCCATTTTTTGTTTACTCTTTTTTGTCTTTTACTTAAAATTTGTTTATTATAATTTTGTTTCTGATTTCAATTTAGTTAAGTATAGTGAACAGAGTGTTTCCTGCAGGGTTTCCCTCTCCTTTTTGCATTTTGGTCATATGAATCATAACAAAATATAAATTTGCAGCACTGATGTTACATGCCAGTGCATGCACCACTGATTTTGCTAGAAGGTCAGTGTTGTCACAAATGCTTCGCAGTCCAAGAGAAAATTATAAACTACAGAGTCAAAGTAAATATTAAATTCCAAACAAAACTTGAAAATCTCACACATGTTGACAACTAGAAGAAGGTGAGAATGTAATGGTTTTAAAAGTCTTAATAGCATAATGCAAAGGTAACAGGGAATGTTTCTGTTTTATTTTCTCAGACCCTTCTACCATATGACTGCCGCTCAGAAGATCCTGCCAATGAACATTTTAAAGTGGGCAGTGTTATAAGGTTTTATAGGGTTTGTCAAAAATTTAATAATTTAATAGTGTACTTTGCACTGTACCTTCATCTTTTGAAATACATTTTCTTGTTTTTATGCCTATGCATGTGTACAACTAAACTTTAATGCTTTAATCAATACTTAAGTGCCCATCTTGTAAGTGCAAATCAGTGAAATTTAATTTTAAATTGGGAATCACAAGTAAAACTTTTCTGACTGACTGAGTGATTGCTTGGTGGCACAAACCTGCCCCATCCAAATGATAGACCATCAGCCACAAGGCATCTATTTTAATATTAATATAAGTGTGTCTGCACTGTCCACATAAGTACAGTGCCAGGAGAGTTATCTACCTTAAGTAGAGACAACAGTGCTGTATGTAATTCTATGGACTCTTCTTGTTGGTAGATTTCAATACTATACTGTGTAGGTCTAATGACTATAAATTAGTTCATCATAATATCTGCCTTTAAATAATTAACCATAAAACAACTATTTATCATTTAATTTTCTGTCTGCTCTAAGCTGTTTATTACTCACAGAAGAACTGAAAGAACAAGGGAACAGACTTATCCCTATAGCTAGGAGCTGATTTGAAAGGATATACTTTTGTATTTAACATGTATACTTTTGTCTTTAACATATTTTACCTGTTGCTGCTTGAAAATACAGACCTATTTCCATTTAACAAAATGGTTTGTCATTTTATTATATTTTAATTAGGGTACACACATGAAGTCAAAGCTATCATTACCTCTACATTTTACTTTCGTTAAACAATTGATATAAATGCACACTTCAAGCATAACAAGGTACCAAGCACCTTTTTAATACTGTATTCAAGTTCAGTGTCTTTAGAAAGAAACCTCAGAGACCTCATCTGCTGCAAAACAGCCATCTCTATATACTGTAGGGGTCTGTGATTACTCTGTGGCGCTGCAACTTTTTTAACCTCCTTGAAAATAAATTCATGAAATGCAATAAATTAATTCTCCATAATAAGTATGTATTTTAAAACATAAACTGTTCAAAAAAATTAAAGGAACACTTTGAAAACACATCAGATCTCAATGGGAAAAAATCATGCTGTATATCTATACTGATATGGACTGGATAATGTGTTAGGAATGAGAGGATGCCACATTGTTTGATGGAAATGAAAATGATCAGCCTACAGAGGGCTGAATTCAAAGACACCCCAAAAATTAAAATGACAAAATGATGCGACAGGCTAGTCCATTTTGCCAAAATTTTATTGCAGCAACTCAAAATCATACTCAGTAGTTTGTATGACCCCCACATGTTTGTACACATGCCTGACAACATCAGGTCATGCTCCTAATGAGACAACGGATGGTGGCCTGGGGGATCTCCTCCCAGATCTAGACCAGGGCATCACTGAGCTCCTGGACAGTCTGAGGAGCAACCTGGTGGCATCGAATTGACCGAAATATAACGTCCCAGAGCTGTTCTATTGGATTTAGGTCAGGTGAATGTGTAGGCCAGTCAATGGTATCAATTCCTTAACTTAACTGCCCAGATCAATATCCCAGAAGTTTCATTGACTTGATGCTATTCTCTGATTAAAAAGTATTCCTTTAATTTTTTTCAGCAGTATAGTTAAGAATAGTAATGATTTTCCTTTAAATTTCCTTTATTATATTGTGCCTATAAATGCAATTACAGATAAGTAGCAGTTTCTAAATGAACTTAAGCTTTTGCAGCTTAAACATCCCAAATAAATCCTATCTGACTGTGTTTTTCTTCTAAATTTTGCAATGATTTTATATTTAAAGAAAGATAAAATTCAGTTATAATACAAAAGACTTGGTTTACCATAATTTATTTGGTGTTAAATTAATTAATGTGAAAGCAAACTAATTTATTTGAAATGTCATTTTTAGTGTGATAGTGGTTTAAACATATGATTAAAAACTTTAGTCTTCATATAAATTATTTTCATTCAGAAATGTATTTCGTATACTTTTTTTTTTTTATTTTCCTGAAGTCCCATAGTTTATTCCAAAGTGGTTTGCAAATTTTGTATTTTTAATATAGCTCTATTTCCTGATTTCTTACTCTCTTCCCTAGTGTTGGAGATACTTATTGACCTCAGAATAGAAGAGGAAATTGTTAATATAGCTGACATTTTGCAAATGCCTTAGAGAATTGATTTACATTTGAATGTTGCTTTTTTCCAAGGCAACTTACAAGATCAGAATATAGGAGTACAATACAAACAATTTAACTGAATAGTGAGAAGTGTCGTCATAAAAATGATAAAGGTGTTAATTATTAAAAATGAAAATTAAAACCATCATGCTTAGTGACATTCATAATCAGTAATGTTCTGGTATTTATCAAATTGCTTACATCATACAGGCCCTCTAGAATGATGAATGCAGTAAGCACTGTAGACAAGAGATATGGCATGAAGGTCAATGTGAAGAAGAAAAATGTGATTAGAGCTTGCAGGAATGGTAGCAAAAATGAAGAGGATTATCAACTAAATACAGTAGTACATTAGACTGTGAGAAAGCTAAGCAGCTGAAGCATTTTTAACATTGTGTTCTTTGCTTACAGGTAAGAGAAGGAACAAAGCAGGAACAGTGAACTGAGGTTCATTCATTGATAAAAAATAGCTAAAAATTATAAATGCAAACTAAAATTTGAAGACAATGACTATTAGGAGATTGGAAAAAAGAAAAATGAAATTGGCCAATATTGTTTGAAATGTAAACAGAGAGAAAATTTAAGTGGCTGTAAGGCTGGGTTTATACTTCACACAACGCGACACGTGTGCCTGTGAACACTACTGCTACGCAACCATTATACTGTTTATACTTGCACACGTACTTTACGTAAATCTGGACGATTCCACCAGGTGGCAGTGCAAGATATCATCAGAGTGAGATAACGTTCGGCTTCGCTGTGTTGTGAATTGCCTGTAACATCCATTAAATTCCGAGCGCACCTTGCCACAATGTACAGTATCTGAAAAAGATGAATGTTTAATGATTACATCCATCAATTTAGGGATGTGCCCATTTCAGCTAGCATTGGGCACGAGGCAGAAGCAATCCCTAGACAGGACATCACCTCATCGAAAGTTCAATACAAGCACTCACATTCACTTGCATCATTTTACCATCACCAAAACACCAAACCTTAATGTCTTTGGAAGGAAACCGGAGCACACTGTGGAAACCCACTAGGAAAACGTGCAAACACCAGGCAGGGAACGCCAGGGAAGTGATTCTCTACTGCAAGGCAACAGCACTACCACTCTGCTACCGTATCGCCCCCACATGTAATTATTAACAATATTCTTTTATCTGTGAAATGTAATATACATACGTTAATGCATTTCATCATGAAAGTGATATTGAGTATAAATCTAAGGATTCTAAATGTGTAGAGAGCTGGAATATCATAAAAGTAATGTGTTCTGTGTGCAGATTGCTGCTGTCAGTTCAGGAAGCCCCAGAAGCACGTAGCAGGGTCGGTTTTAAGATGATGTTTATGCCGGTCTACTTTAATGATAAATTAAACTACATGGTAAATGTGGACATTTTTGAGATTAAAGCTGAAATTTCACAAAATACACCTTTTCACCATGTCCTTCATTTTTTTCTCTGTGGCTCAAATACGCTATCGTACATTCTGATGCTGTTGTGAAGATGCAAAACAATTTAAATAAAAATAAGAAAAATAAAAATTAATTACACTGGGGAATGTGCAATGCTTGAATATAAAAGCTGCACAAATGCATTTGTATGTCAGCATTTTGCTTCACCACATTGAACCATTCATCAAACACTAAAGCACACACATCGATCCTTTAGGATCCACAAAGTGGCTTTCTGTTACATGTATATAATAAACAGAGACTCTAGCGTCACCTTCCAACTTGATCACACTGCAACCCTGACTTTTTCCTGGCAACTCGCACATGAGTTAAATGCACCCTGCGCGTATGCGTTCTGAGCATGAAGTATAAACCGTCCCTAAGAGTTAATACAAACAATTCAAAGATAAGACATTAAGGTTCTGAGCAACATTCTGGAGCTATTGATGAATAAAGAGAAGGTCTGGAGGGGGGAGTAATCAAGAGCAGATTAGATGGAAAGAGGCCAAAAATGGTTTGTGCAAGCAATAAGGTTATGAAGCCATAAACAAAAAGCAGGGAACTAATGTCAGATACCTCCAAAAATAGAGCCAGTTAGTACTTATACTCATGGGCTTCGACTTGTCATAAACATTGGAGATGAAAAAAAATTAATAGGCTACAACATACATTGACGATTTTTCTCTCTCTTCTTTATTTTCCGGACAGAGTAGGAGTCTCACACCAGATAAATTAATCAGTAATGTACACTTTATTGCACCTAGACTAGAGAAGCCCCCTTACAGGAAATTCTTGCTCTTTTATAGCTTACAGAGTTGAGCAAAATGACATTATTATACCAAAAATAAAGACGGCGGTACATATTTCTTAAAAAAATCAGCTTCTTTGGAACTAACTAAAAAAACAGGAACTATATTAAAAGACTGGTTGCTGAGCAGATTCTGAGACTAACAGGAACTAAAATAAAAGACTGGTTGCTGGGCAGATTCCTTTGAACTGCTCACCCAGCACCCCCGTACTTCCTTATAGAAGGTTATACACAGAAATGTCACATACACATTTTGTAGCTGCTACATGTCACATAGACAAGCTGTATTTTTCCATTCCACATTCGACCCCTTTGAGCAGAAAAAGGAATCTGGCAGGTCAAACTTCAGAATCACTTTCAGGGGCCAGAAGAAAAACCTGTTCTTGACGTAGGAGGTAAGCTTTAGATAGAGCAGAACGGAACACACGAGCAATGAGACAGCGGACAAGAGGGAGTAAGCAGCAAGAGGCAAGAAGGAGTAGAAGAATTCCAACAGCAAGGGAAACAAAAATAGATTTGAACCATTGCCCCCAGGAGCCGAACATAGAGGTGAACCAAGAATCCCAAGGAGAGTCTAGGCCAGAGTTTGTGGTTAACTCATTAGAGAGAGAGGTGAGGCCAGCTAAAGCACGAGTAATGGAACCATCAGGGGCAGTATTGTTAGGAATGTAAGTGCAGCAAGTGTCACCGAACATTGCACAGACACCCCCTTTCTCAGCTAGGAGCATATCAAGAGCTAATCTATTTTGCCATGTTATCAAAGAAGTTTTATCCAATTGTTCGTGGACACCTCTAATGGCATCTTTAGTAAAATTTAAGAATCGCTGCTGATTGTAGTATAAATAATTAATCCAGTCAACATTTTTATTAATTGTTGACCACCAGAAAATGATGGATTCAAAACCAGCGGCAACCTGATCACGAGCTTTGTATTGATTTGGAACCCCTCTAGGGACTCCTATGGAATCTATGTAAACACCAGGGCCATGGAGAGTGTAAGAGTCCTCAGATTGAGGGCCGGAACGGGGACGGCGACGAAGAAAGATAGAAGAAGTTAAAGAGGGGGAAGAGAAGGGAGCGGGAGAAGGAAGAATACGGAATGGCATAATAAGTTGGACCGGGGCACAAGTACCTGACCAATTAACAGGAAGGGTATCGCGGAGTTGGGTGGGCTTACACATCCACCAAATATCAGAACGAGGAGTGGTGTGATTGTTAAGGAACATAGAGAAATTACGGAAGGAAGTGGAATTGTAGATGTCAGAGCAGGAGGAGGAAAGGAGATGACCAACGTTACGGGAACTGTTTTGGGAGAAGCAAGTGTAATTTCCAGGAACGTACTGAAAAGCAGGAGGGGTTTGTAGCTGCTACATGTCACATAGACAAGCTGTATTTTTCCATTCCACAGTATAAGCACAGGAAAAACAGGACTGGAGCTCTATGCTTTGAATACATTGTTAAAGAACAAACATCACTCAGATGGGTTTACATTAAAACTTACATTAACACACTGCAAATTGCCTCCATTGTTCACCACCACCTATGACTTAACTGATTGCATGCCTCACATTTTTCGGCACACTAAAAAACTTCTACACAGGCAGTTTATTGCTTGAAAACCTCAGAACACAGAAATAAATTGGGAGCCAAGAAGGTATCAAAGCTAATCTGCGAAATTACTAGAATATATCAAGAACATGCCAGGTGACCAAGTGAGGCACTTTATAGGAAAAGGCAGGCTCTGCATTCAGAAATCAACCTCTTAACAACTAAAGAAACTGAACAACTCATTTTTAAATCAAGACATAATTATTATGAACATGGAGAGAAAGCTAATAAGATCTTAGCTCAACAAATCCACAATGCAATCCCAGTAATCACCAACACAAACGGAGACAAAAATCATTGACCATAAAAATATAATGCACACAGTTAGAGACTACTATAAATCCTTATATTCTACTGAGTTTAAAGAAGACCAGACACAATCTAATGCATTCCTGGATGCATTACAGATACCACAGATAATCTTAGTACGGAGGAACTGGATAAAGTTCTGACACTATCAGAATTACTAGATGCTATAAACTCACATCAGAGTGGGAAAGCAGCAGGCCTTGATGGGTACCCTGCCAGAAAATATAAGAAATTCTCAACTCAGGTGCTAGAAACAATAAAATTCTACCTGAAACGTTTCGCCAAGCATTAATTACCATCTTTTCTAAATAAAATAACGACTTATTACAATGTGCATCATACAGACCAATTTCACTTCTGAATAATGATGTTAAGATACTCTCCAAAGTCCTAGCTAGAAGAATGGAGAAAGTACTCCCTTTGGTAATATCACAAGACCAAACTGGATTTATTAAAGGCAGACACTTAGTTTCCAATCTTCAACACCTGTTTAATGTAATATATTCACCCACAAAGTCGAAAACCCGGAGATATTATCGTTGGATGCAGAAAAAACATTTGATATGGTTGAATGGAACTACCTTTTCACTGCATTGAAGAAATTTGGGTTTGGCCCAAACATTTGTGCATGGATCAAACTACTGTATACCAATCCACAAGCTTCAGTTTGTATTAACAAAACTAATTCAGACTACTTTAAACTAGAACGTGGCACCAGGCAAGGATGCCCCTTGTCACCACTGCTTTTTGCAATTGCCATTAAGCCACTGGCAGTTCACTGTTGAAATGCTTATGAGATAAAGGAGATTATCAGAGAAGGACTGCAACAGAAAATTTCTCTATTAGCAGATGAAATGGCACTGTATATATCAGATCCAGAAAATATTGTGCCTGCAGTCCTAACAGCAGTAACTCAAAATATTTCTGGTCTCAGAATTAATTTGACTAAAAGTGTGCTCTTTCCAGTGAATTCTCAAGCATACAATATTAGATTGGACAACTCCCTTTTATCATCACAGATCAGTTTAAACACCTAGGGGTAAACATCACAAGTAAACATAAAGCTATTTATCAACAAAATTTTGCCTACTGTATGGAAATAATTGAGCAAGACTAGCCTGAAAAAATAACATTTGTAAGATGAATATCATTCCTAAGCTTCTGTTTTTATTTCAAAACATTCCAATATACATCAGTAAATAATTTTTTAAGAAATTACATTCAACCATAACCTAATTTATTTGGAATTCAAAACATCCGCATATCCAAAGGGCAACCTCACAAAGACCTAAGGCGGTAGGTGGCATGGCTCTACCTAACTTTCAGTTTTATTACTGGGCAACAAATATACAAGCTATAAAAACCTGGACATGGACACAGATAGATGAACATGCACAAGCTTGGTCACAATAGAAATAAAATCCTGCAGTACTTCTATATATTCCTTGCTTTGTACCCCAATAACTACAAGTTATCGCCAATATACTAACAACCCAATTTTGCTTCACTCACTCAGAACAGGCAACCAATGTAGGAAGCACTTTAAGATAGAGAAGCTTTTATCTGAGGCTCCTCTGCACGAGAGACATCTTTTTCCACCCTCTCAAACATACGTTATTTTTAAATGTCTGGAAAACATTTGGGGTTAAAACACTTAGAGATCTGTACATAGACAATGTCTTTACATCCTATGAACAATTACACTCCAAATGTAACTTTCCAGCAACACATTTCTTTCAGTATTTTCAAATTAGAAACTTTGTTAAATAAAACCTACCCAATTTTCCTCACCACCCACCTACCTCTACGCCAGAAAAAATGTTGATCAGTCTTGAGGTCTCAGACAGCATTTCCATAATATATAAAACCATTTTACAGTCCCTCCCTTTCAAAGATCTAAGAATACAGTGGGAAAAGGAACATCTCAGAAAAGGAGTGGAAGGTAGCAATGCATAGAATTCACTCGTGCTCCATATGCGTAAAGCATAGAATTATTCAACTCAACATTATATACTGAGCACACCTGTCTCACTTAAAATTGTCCAAAATGTTTCCAGGGCAAGATCCAACCTGCGAACGCTGTAATCAAGTTCCAGCCTCAGTGGGCCACATGTTTTGGGCCTGCACCAAATTAACATCATTCTGGACCAAAATCTTTAAATGCCTATCAGGCAGTCTTGGTGTCACACTCCCTACTAACCCATTAACAGCTGTGTTTGGTGTACTTCCAGATGGGCTTAAACTGGAGAAGGACAAACAAACTGTAATTGCCTTTACTACACTTTTGGCACGTAGATTTATCTTGCTCAACTGGAAGAATCCTAGCTCACCTATTCTAAGTCAGTGGGTAACTGATGTTATATACCATTTGAAAACTTTTTCAAAATCTGGCAGGATCTAATCAATAACATTTTAGAATAAGCATTTAAATTGAGGAAGCAGGCTCTCTCCCCTCTTTTACTCCATTTATCTTTATTCATTTATTAATTTATCTTTTTACTAGCTTAATGTTTTACTCTGCTGGCCTAGCTCTCGTTCTCAGGGGTGGGGGTTGTTTTTTTCTAACCTATTTTTGTAAAACTTGATTTACTTGTATGGAATGTTATTTGATTTTAATAAAATCAATAAAATAAAAAAAAACCTCTGATGTAATGCTTTGACTGGATGGTGATATTGCATTTTCACATATGTAGGTTAAGATACAGTAAACAGGAATTTTGGATAAATGTCTAAAGGTAATCATTATATTTCGATTGAATTGAATTTTGCAGTTATACTAGACTAATCATTTTATTTCTGTGACCTGAATATTTATCGGGCTGCATGGTAAGATTATTATACTGTTGTCACCATCACCGTCACCAGTTAACCTAGCAGATTAAATAGCAAGCTACCCTTTCAAAGACTTGCTTATGCTGTTTCTTTTTCACAGACAGAGATTTGTAGTAACTAAGATTTGTAAAACAGGAATGCAGCCAATTTACTACGTGTTTTTGAAACATGCTTCTTTCCAAGACAGTCATACCTAGTGGCTCTTCACTTATGTTCACAAGTATTTGCAGACCTGGCAGTGATGATTCCACTCAAAGAATCTTTGAGCACTTACCATCATGAGCTGACAAATTTGCAGACATCCTACACTGTAAATAATTTTGCGGTCTATATATAGCTGTTATGCATGGTTGTCTGTTAGGATTAGGGATGGGTACCGGTGTCCGGTGCCATAGTGGAACCGGTGCTGACATGAACGGTAGTAACCAGACTGAAAAGCAGCGCACAATTCGGTGCTTCATTTCGGTGCTTTTTTCCCTGAGAAATCTAGCCAATCACTTCCTTTCCAAGGATAGTAGGCGGGCCCAGGTATGTACGGGTTTGTTTTTAGAGCAGAGCTAAAATGCCGAAGCTGAAGCGCTCGAGAGTGTGGCTGTACTTCACAGCAAAAGATATAAACTCAGCAGCCTGCAACAAATGCTTAAAGGTAATAATGTGCAAAGGAGGTAACACCTCAAATCTAATGAAACACATGGCGGCGCATGGCGTTTTTTTAAAAGCCGAAAAATGCACCGCATTTGATAACTTGCAGCAAGACATCACATCGAGCACATCTACTGCAGGTGTGGTGCCTGTTCTCGGAGTTAGCAACATCCAAGAACCCGAGGAGGAGAGTCCGGCCCCTAGCCCTGCCAGTGTAGCAGAAATGATAACTGATGATGATGATGGCAGCAGCACCCGTTCTTCTCTGGGTGAGTAGCTTAATGTTGTTCGTGCAATTTACGTTGAGTAGGTGAACTAGCAAACACCGTCGTAGTTACATGCGGCTGTCTTCTTGTTTGATGGCAGATACTCCCTTCACCCTGGCCAAAAAGGCTAAAATGACGAAAGAAAAAGTGGACGAAATTCATAGGGCAGTGACAAAATTTATAGTCAAAGATCTCCATCCATTTTCAACGGTGGAGTCACCATCATTCAGGTGAAAAATGTTGTATTACTCTTACATAAAAAAAAAATAGACTGTATAATACTGTAAAGGTTAATATGTTCATAGCTGCTTAGCTTTGTAAGTCTTCTCTAAATATTATAAGTAAACTATATTTGAATAAAAGGTGAGCTATATGTTTTTATTTTTTATCTGGAAGAAAAAAATTAATGAAAATTCAAATGTATTTTCTGTTTATTCTGGGAACTGGTTTATATGTTTTATTTATTTTATCCGAAAAAAAGAATTAAATTTCAAGTCAAAAACACTTTCTTTTTTTTAAATTTGTTTTTTGTTTTGTTTTGTGTTTTTTTTTTAATTCAGGGAGATGTCCACTGCCCTTAATCCAAGGTATCAGCCCCCATCGAGGGATGATCTATCCAACACACTTGTACCTGCTTGGTATTGCGTGGAGAAAAGCAACCTCATCCAGAATTTGGCACAGGTTAACAAGGTCGCTATCACCTGTGATGGATGGACCAGTATTGCTCAGGACCATTTCCTCACAGTGACTGTTCACTACATCTACAAAGGCAAAATGAAGCAGAATGTGCTTAGCACTGAAGCAGTTTATGAGTCACAAACAGGTCCAGTTGTCGCTAAAGAAATATCAAGTGTTGTGGAGCAATTTCACTTGGGAGGGAAAATAATTGCTGCCACTGTAGACAATGCCTGCAACATGGATGTTGCTTTGAAAAAATTGGACTTTTTAAAAGTGGGATGCTTTGCTCATACCCTCAACCTGGCCGCACAGAAGGTGTATGACATTCCTGCAGTTTCCAGCTGGTGTGCCAAAATCCGTTCAGTTGTGGTGTGGCTCAAACGTTCATCCTTGAGCAAAACTGTGCTCAGAGAAAAGCAGCGAATCCTGAGTAAGTAGCGCATGTAGTTACATATTAAGAAGTATTGTTATTAATATTACCTTTTTTATAGTAATTTAAAATATGTTTGTGTCTATCTGTGCTTTAGATTTGCCAGAGCATAATGTCATTCTTGACGTTAAGACGCGCTGGAATTCTCTCTTCCTGATGGTGGAGAGATTTATGGAGCAGTTTGATGCAATCCAGGCAGCTGCTCTGGATCTACGGCTGAGGAAGCCTATGGAGAAGGACAAGTAAGTGAATGACATGAGCATCACTTGCAAGAGCTAAATTACGTCAGTTACCTTTAACATTTTGAATATTTTTCAACAGGCTAGAAAGGTTCACGCACACCGATTTAATGAAGGCAGAGGAGTTTATTAAGTGCATGCAAGTCCTGTACACGTCAACCATGTGTGTGTCAAGTGACAAGTCACCCACATGCAGCCAAATCATCCCCATCCTGGCCAAGCTGGAGGCACATTTCAGACGATGTGATGAAGACAGTGTTTTCACCTCTTCAATAAAAGAGAAAGTCTGGGGTAGTCTGCAGAAAAGATATCAGGTATTTGCAGACAATATCAATGCGCATGAAAAATAGGGTTACCTTTTTCAGTATCAGCTCCTATGTTATATCTTGTTTTACTTAAAGGATGAAAACCTTCAGAAATTTCTGAAGGAGGCCACGATGATGGACCCACGTTTTAAAGGCAGGCTAGGTGGTGAGGCAGCTACTGACATCTGGGACAGGTTGGAGAAGGCAGCAGTTGCAAATGCCACAGCAGCAGTTGCACAAGTATTTTCATTGTGTGTGTACAATCTTGTCCTTTTGCATCATGATGTAGTTTCTATGTTGAAGGAATGCTCTTTTACTATCTGTGTGTCCATAGCCTCCCACTGAGGACCCCAAAGCACACAGCGAGGTGGATGATGCTGACATGGACAAGCCAGAGCAATATGTAATTTCAGATTTTTTCTAACACAACCACTACATTCTAAAAGTGATCTTTATTTATTTTGCAAACCTCACACATCTTTTTTTGTTGTTTTTCAGCTAAGTAAGGTCCAGAAGTCACCCTTAGAAAAGCTGTTTGAGGATGAAGACAGAGAGCTTCAACAGGCTGCTTCTCAAGCGGGTAGAGTCCCCTCAATCACAGAGCAGGTACAGAAGGAGCTTCAAATATACAAAAGACTGTCAGGAATTACCTCTGGACAAGACCCTGTGGCCTGGTGGTGGAGTAAGAGGGATACACTCCCCAATTTATCTGCCCTATCAGAAAAATACTTGTGTGTCCCAGCGTCATCAACGCCTTCTGAAAGAGTTTTCTCTTGTGCTGGGCATGCCATCAGCCAAGAGCGATGCCGTATAGCTCCAGAAAAGGCTAATATGATTATCTTCTTGCAAAAAAACTGCTAAACATCACAGGTTTCATGACAAAGTTTGTGTTTTCAATTGTTTAAGCACTGGTTCCAACCAAAGAAGTTATGTTTTATTGACAGAAAGGGCTAGGTTTGTTATAATTTTGTTTAAAAAAATTACTGGGAAAAATAAAAACGCAAGAGGTTTTTGGACGAAGTTTGTGTTCTTTATTTTTTTAAGCACCGGTTCGAGCACCGTTTAAGCACCGGCACCGTTTCAAAAGTACCGTTTTGGCACCGGTATCGGATAAAACCTAAACGATACCCATCCCTAGTTAGGATACATCTGATTAAATAATTTTTATTAACTTTGCCTATTCAAGATATCTATCAGTACATATTGGATTTTAGTTGCTTTCAGAATTAATCTGAAGTATCAAAGAAAAATAGGATATGAGCGAAAGGTCACAACCGAGCCACTTTTAACTGCAGTGTGAGTGTAGCTTTAGTAGTCTGTAGCAACAAGTTTTTTTCAGTTCATTTTAACCATTGCAAATTTTTTCTAGAATTGCCTATGTCCCCATCCCCTCAAGACAGGGCCTTTGCCTATTTTGCTGTGATGTTTTATATCTAACAGGGTGTAAAATGTCCATTTCTACTTAGAGTTTATAATAAATATTTTGTACCTTGTTGTCCAGCAAAGACTCGTTATGGAAAGAAGGTGAAACGCAAGAAAGGAAGAAAAATTACACTGAAGAACACTTTTATTTGCAAAAATGGACAGACTTGAATGGAGGTGGTTGGTAAGCTCTATATCTGCAGAGCAACCCTGAAAGAAATTTCTCTGGGTGCATGACAGAACTTGGGATTTAAAGGAAACTACTAGAACTCATTTAAAGCAAGGAGTTCTACCATGTCTTTTGCTATAGAGAACATTAAGTATATACCATTATCTTAATGAAGCCAAGAATTGGCACCAAGGGGTTGCCAGAGGACATTCTAAGATGGTCTCTAGATTTTGCAGTGGATTGCAACCTGTGAACGCTAAATAATAGAGCAATATCCTGGAACAACCAAGTGAAAAGCAAGCTCTGAGAAAGCCAACTCGGTCTCCAGAAGATACTAGAAGGTTGAGGGCAGGTTTTGGCAGAGTTTGCCATGTTAAAAGGAATAAACTAATCATGAGTAAGATGCCAATTAATCTCAGGGAATGCTTACACTTACATTCACATCAATAAAATCATAAACAGAATTGCCAGTTAACCTAAACACATTTTGAAAGTGAGTGGTAGAAATATACTATCAACAGACAAGAGAACAACCTGCAGATTCAACATAGACAGTAACTGGAGTTGAATTCAAACTACAGTCAATGAAACTATGAGGCAGCAGTCCAAACCACTAAGCCACTTTATTGCCCCATTTTGTATTCTGTAATTATTTAAAAAAGAGAATTCGCTTTCTTCTGGCACATTACAAAATTGCTTAAGCAAGTTCAAGGATATAGAAAGCACATCAATCTTCTTTATCAATTAAAACATAAAAATTGTTCAAGTGATTCTTTATACTGTAAAAAGACTCTGGTAAGATTTCATAATGTAGTTTTGAGTGAGGTAAAAGATTTGTTGGAATCTGTTGCATGTCTGTAAAATACTTATAATAAAAATAGCAATCCATTTCTAAATCAGCATTTTAGCTGAAACATTATTTGTTAAATACTAGAGTGCTAAGTGCTAAATATCATCCTAAAATCTGCAAGCGTAATCATTTGCACCTCTAACTCACTATAATGTTCAGCAATTATTTTCTGTAGATTTATGGATAATGTGGAGAATGTGTCAAAATAAACAGAAATATATTAATTTTAATTAATGTTTCAGAAATGTGGTTTTCTCTTGAATTTAAAAATAGTTTGTAGGAAGATTAATCTCTAAATGTTCAGATTAAAGAAAAAATGCAAACACAGTTGCCATATGCAGAATAATCTGCTTTTGGGGTCAGGTTGGCTGCTGTGCTTCCTTTCTTGACTCATCAAAACCAGCATCTGGTGTAAGACAAGCAACATCGTGATGAGCCGCATGCATCTGTAAATTGTTGAGAAGCTATCAAAATATGCTATAAAATCATCCACATTATGCACAACCTCTGACCTTTTTTGAAAATGTCTTTCATGTTAAAATGTCTTGTTTGAGATGGCAGAATTATAAAGTTGAATTCCACATATTTCTTAAAATCAGATGCAGTAATTGACCCACATTCAAAAACTAGCTGTCAAACTGGGAGGATGACTTATGCACCCAGTGATATGTACAGAGATATGTTTTGTCCCTTGGTGTGGAAAGAGTGACAACGAGAAACTGCTAAATCACCAAAGCATACCATAGCAGTAAAGTAGCTCAGATTGTCCTCTGCCAAAGTGAAGGTACAACACAACCAGACAAAAAAAGGTGAGCACAACACTACGTGGGTACTTGTCCATTCTTCAGTTGCTATGCAGTAGGCTCCAGCCTTGATGACCAGAGAAATTTATGCAGGCACACTTTTGGGATTTTATGGAAGGCAATTACATTTTTCCTGTTCCGATTTTCATATCACATTAGGTCTGCTTAATGTGAATGTGAACATGAGTAGTTAACTCTATACATAAGTAAAATATTAGCCTAGATAAGAAAATTGATTCAGCACATATTCACTAATTGGAACTTGTCATTATACCAGCATGTTCAATTCGGTAAAAATGTATTTGGATTTTGGTTGTGTTTTTAAAATTAATTAGACAATAAATACGTAGTGGCCTCAGGCTAATCTGAGAAACTTTGTTTGTCTATCATACTCTGAGATTTCTGTAGATGTTATCGACTTCATATGTAGTGATTCGGAAATTTTATTTTCAACCCAAACTTAGCTACACTAATATGGAAATCACAAGTAAGTCAAGGTAATACTGAGCCTTTAATTGCAACACACACAAAGTAAAAGCAGTAGTTTTGAACATGTGTGTGAATATTATGTGAATACACACTAACTGGAATGATTATTTTTAATTGCTGAAACGTATTCAGTAAGCATAAAGTATGTAAAGATAATAAACTGTTTTAGAAAATCTAATTAGTTGCATAAACAAATGGCTAGAAAACTTATTAATGCCACTACATTTTTCATCAATAGCTTCTTTGTAATGCATATTTTTGCACTATTCACACCTGAGCCCACCTCCCATGACAAAGCCTTAGGAGTGTGTATTTGCCTACACACATAAATCTCAACAGTTTTTGGGTTTTCAACACAGTGGACAACATCACACTTTTGTACCTAAAACCCAAAGAATTTCAGGTTTTTGTGCTATTCTGGAAAACAGACTGTGGCTGTAGACAGTATTCAGCCACATATGCACAAGTACAGTAGTACAGTGAGACTGCCTAATAATAAAGCAAAATGTTACTGACAATAAAATCACATCAAAACTAATTGTTGCATACAGTAACACATGGAAACTTCATTAATATTACTATTCCAGATAAATTAATGAGTCACTCATTTTTACCAACTTTACTATGAAATGAGAACTCATCTTAGCAAACTTGCAAACAAAAAAAACTCATATGCACAAGGTACATACAAGTTGGAGGACAAGGATACAAGTTGTCTAAAATAAAATTGGTAATTGGCAGGATACATGCTTTCGAGACAGCTTACACTGGCCAACTAGCAAACTATTGAGACTAATCTGCAAAGTGCATATACATGCAGACTGGAAGCACTTTCACACTTCCTTGATTTGCTCAACTTTCGTCCTCGCCCTCTACCCCACTGGTCTGCTTTTATACTGTATTTTGTTAATCCAAACGTCAGTATGTTTACATAATATTTTTGACTTGCACCCTACTAGGCAGCTGTTCAATTTTGTCACTTCATTCAATTTTGGCAGAGAGTATTCCCTTTTTTCTATTTAAAACCCAAACCAGAGCACAAACAGATGTAGTAAAAATTGGAAAAAAGGTTTGCCACACTTTTATAGTTGTGTTTTTGTTTACTTGGTGTCACTTGCAAAATGTCATAGCAGATACCAAACAGCACTTGAATCTGTTTGTCATGCATATTAGCAGTTCACACAAGAAGATTTTTGAATAGATAGGCAAAATGTGTATCGGAAGTTTTAAGTTCAGTGTGTCATTACTGTTCAGCTGCAAGGTGTGCTTACAAGACAAGCTGCTGGTCAAAATGTCATGTGTAATTTTCCTTAATGGTTTTGTAAAGCTGCACTCTTCAAAAAACTGTTTTCTGTTCTACAAGCATTGCAGAGTAAGGTGAAATAATGAGCCTAGTATGACTAGAATTATTCAGATGTGTATAAGCAGAGATTTGATAACACACACACAATACTGTTGATCAAAATATCCATAACCATTAGCAAATTGTCACCCAAATCGTCGTTTTCAGTCAGACCCAAGTGTGGAACCTAACTTTAAGGTCAAATGGAACAGGATCTTGACAAAACGGACCCCAAATCACTACTTTCACTAAAGTGAGTGAAATGCATGCTTTAAAGAGCTTACAGTAGTTAATTTTCAAAGCTGTAAAAGCACACACAATGTGTATTTAATAGCATACATATCTACCGATATGATCAAAATGAACACACCTGTCACATCAACTGAAGCCTAGATCCACTGTACTACTTTCTTTCATAATTTTAAAAACTTCAATCATGTCACAACTTGGACTTCATTTACTTAAGCAGAAAAGTTTCAGCTCCTTCGTTCTTTCATCTTAACTCATACCCTTCAGTCCTGGAATCAGCCTGGTCACTCTTCTCTGGACTTTTCCTTGCATTGTTATTTATTTTTTGTAGCCTGGAGACCAAAACTAGATGAAGTACTTCATTAGCGTGTTACATACCTTAATCATGAACTAATTTGACTTTTAATCTAGACCTCATGCTATATAACCTACTATACAATGAGCCTTCTTAATGTTTTTAGAAATCTGTCTGGATGGAGACAGTGATGATTCCACTATAACTGTTAGGTCCTCCTCATGAGGTATACTTACAAGTTTCAAACCAGCCCCTGTGTATTCAAATAACAATTTTCCTCCAATGTGTAATACTTTACATTTACTTACATTAGTACAAATCGCCTTAGCATATATAATATCCTGTCCAGACTCCTCTCTTATTATACAGATAACTCTAGATTATCTGCCAATCCACCTAGGCTGGTATCATCTACCGTACTTACTTAAGCAACTTGTTATTTATATTCCTACCTAGGTCATCTACTATATATAAAAAGTCTTTAAGAACAGAAATATTCTGGGTGTCCTCAATGACTGATTAATTTACCCTTTCAAATTTGCCTTGACAGTTTATATCAATTTATAAATTTTGTCTGTTTTCATCTTCTACATCTGATAGCTGATTCTAACAACAAAACAATCCAAGTTACTGAAAACACCTGAAGAGTCGCACACGTGTGAAAACTTCTGACCACATCAACAGTTTACTCAAACCTTTGCCACATCAACTCACTTCCAAAGCTGATTAAAGTCATAATTTGTATAATCTTTGTTAATATAAAAATGACCAATACTAGCAAGTAAAAGAAAAAACAAACACTTTACATTGAAGATGACACTCCTTAAGTGTGGTTCACTAAGCTGTTATGCATACAGTAATAAAAAAATATACACAATATTTAAGTTTCACTAAAAACAAATTCAATATTTATCTGACACTATAAACTATCGGCAAAATGCTGCAGTGCTATCCATCATGGTCCACTGCAACCATTTTGGCTTGAGACATCAACAAAGATTTTAAATCACAAATGGGTACTCCTTTTAAAAAAATATTTTTACGAAATATGAACTACAATTAGCCATAAATCCAATACAATCAACAACTAAAAGTATTATAAAAAAGGCTTGAAAATACTTTTTTTTTAAAAAAACAGGTTTTTAACTAAATAATACTGTAAAATGCTATTAAACAGGTATTTACTGACTTCACTACTACAATACAAAACAATACAATTTATTTTTGTAAAGCCCAAAATCACACAAGAAATGCCACAATGGGCTTTAACAGGCCCTGCCTCTTGACAGCCTCCCAGCCTTGGCTCTCTAAGAAGACAAGGAAAAACTACCTCCCAAAAAAAAAAATCCCTGGTAGAGAAAAAAATCGAAAAAATCTTGGGAACGGCAGTTCAAAGAGAGACCCCTTCTCAGGTAGGTTGGGCGTGCAGTGGGTGTCAAAAAGAAGGGGGTCAATACAATACAATACACTACACAGAACAGAACAAATCCTCAATACAGTATAAAAATACAAATTTTACAAGTACGGAACAGAATTTAACAGTAGATGTTATCACATAATATAATTTGGATTTGTTGAGAGTCCTGGAGACCTCATCCATCAAGCTGCCTCCCCCATTTGGCCATTCCACAGCTGAAACAGCGCTGGGCCAGCCAATCCGATGAAAGGACCCCACAATTCCTGCGATCCTCCATCAGGGATGACTTTACCTTAGGCAGGCAAAACAACTTGACACGTGTGCCGTGGCACCAAGTGCCATAATTTGAGTACTGAGAAGAGAAACAGAATAGGTGAGGGTTAGTAAAAAATGATAACCAGTTGGTGATTCCAACTGAGTTAAATGATGACAAAATATTGTTGTGATCAGCGTCACTTCCTCCAACAATTAACATCTCTGTTTTATCTGTGTTTAAAGACAAGTAGTTCTCATCCATCTACTCCTTTAATTCACTTACACAACTAATTAAAGACAACACATTTCATTTGATCTGCATACAAATGAAAATTAACATATTATTTGTAATGATAGATCCCAGTGGAAGCATGTAAAGTGAAAACAATAAAGGTCCCAGTACTGAGCCCTGCGGGACACCATATCTCACTTATGTGTATAATGATGGAATACTGTCAGCACATCTCTGTACATATTGGAATCGATTTGATAAATAAGAACTAAGCCAAGCAAGCACAGTGCCTGTAAGCCCAACATCATTTTCTAGCCTGTGCAGTAAAATAGAATGGTCAATGGTATCAAATGCTGTACTTAAGTCTAACAACATAATTACAGTGGAGTTTCCTTCATCAGAGAATATCAGGATGTCATTTACAACCTGCGTTAGTGCTGTTTCTGTACTATAACCAGTGTGGAAAACAGACTGTAATTTTCTCAAATAAATTGTAATGCATAAGGTGTGAATGAAGCTGATTGGCGAGTACTTTCTCTAGTATTTTAGAGAGAAAGGATTAATTTGAAATAGGCCTATAATTATTTAGTATGTGTGGGTCTAGGTCGGACTTTTTAAGTAATGGTTTAATGACTGACGCTTTTAGTGCATCAGGTACTATGCCATGCAATAATGAACTATTGATAATGTTTAGAATAGGCACTGCAAGAACATCCATCGCACTTTTGACTAGTTTTGTTGGCACTGGATCTAGGGAACAAGTAGTGGGTTTCATTTTAGAAATTAAAGTTAAGACTTCCTGCTCAGTTACAGGATTAAAATTACTAAAGTGCTGAATGCAATGTGAGGCAGGGTCTGCTAAGCTAGTATGCGGTATGTACTGTGATGCAGAGATCTGGGATCTTATATTTTTAATTTTCTCATTGAAGAAGTTCATAAAGTCTGTACTGCTAATATCTGTTGGTATTTTGTACTTTAGATCTGAATTCCCATTTGTTAATTTAACAACAGTTCTAAACAGTACCCAATGATTTTTATTATTGCTATCTATTATTGTAGAATAGTATTCTGAGCGAGCTTTAAAGAGAGGTTTTTTATATTTTTTAACGCTTTCTGTCCATGCAATTTGAAAGACATGTAGCTTTTTTGTTCTACATCTGAGCTCCAGTTTTCAACACTCTAATTTAAGACATCGAGTTTATTCATTAAACCAGGGAGAGTTTCTATGTGCTTTGATCACTTTTGTTTTAAGGGGAGCCACTGCGTCCAAAGCATCTCTCAAGGTTATAATGTGATGTTAGCTGATCTAAATTGTTTTTCCATGTTTACATTTGATGTTAACCGATCTAAATGGTTTTCCGCAATTACACCTGACTTACTCAAAGTATCTATACATTTTGAAGCAGAATTACAATGTAGATGTCACACTGTCTTTGTTTTAATCTGTGAGTGCGTTGGCAAGGGCAGGACTAAATCAAATGTAATTAAGTAGTGATCAGAAATTATTTCATTTAATGGAGTAATATTTAAATTTTGAATTTCAGTTTTGTAAATTATAATTAAATCTAATGTTATGATTATGAGTTTGACCTTTGACAATCTGACAAAATCCTACTGAATTTAACAAATAAGTAAAACGTTTTCTAAAAGTGTCAGTTTCCACATCAATGTGTACATTAAAATCCTCCATCAGTACTACGTGATCATGATCTATAGCCAAATCATAAAAAAGGTTGCTAAATTCAGTCATGAACAATGAATATGGCCCTGGTGGTCTGTAGACTAGCACTATAATTGTGTTGGAATCTGTTTTAATATTTAAAATGAATGTCTCAAAGGATATAAAGTCGCCTAAATTTTTAGATGTGATTTGCATTTTGTTACAATGAATTATTCAAAGGTCTCCTCCTTGACCAGAATCTCTAGACTTAAGAAGGAACGAGTATCCATCTGGTGATGCCTCAGCTAGGGGAGCAGTGTCACTTGGCCCCTGCAAGGCATTTAACATTAAGTGCTGGTTTAACATAGTTTGGAATTCTAACATTCCGCACTATGGAATCGCCAATTATGAACACTTTCTTATTCTCATTTTCCACAGGCGCACTGCGGAGTGCTGAGAATCTGTTCTGGGTCCGAGTTGGTGACCTGGGTGCCGAGGGACTAAATTTTGGCTTCTTAGACCCCTGTCTTACTGTTACCCACTCGCCCTGTAGCTGACTACAGTGGGACCTGGAGAGACTGAAGTCGAATTATCAGAAGTAGCCGAATTATCTAAACAAACCAAGTCAATCCAATTTTCGGTTTGCCTAATTGCTATCAGGTTCCTAACGTGGTCCTGCAATTCACATATTTTCCCGACCAACTCTAAATTAGCTAAACACTTTTAGCAGGTGAAGCTGTCTACACTGTCGGTCAGAAAACCTGAACTGTACATGCTGCAGGACACACAACATATAAACGTGCAGTGGGCAGAGAGCAGATAGAACTTACTTTTAGCACTGATATCATCTTCTCCATTTTTGTAGTAACTTCAGTGCTTTGGTGCTTTCTGCATTCAGCTGAATTACTAAGAGACCGTCGGCTTTAAGATTCCACCACCCACTGAGCTAATGTATTTTATGCACTCTAGTAATGTGTATTTACATTTTGTTGTCACTATTATTTCTAGTTATGGCTATCTTATTCAAAAATAAGTAAATAAAAATGTGACATCTGTCTATTTCATGAAATAAACAAAAATGAAAAATACTCCAACAGTTAGCTAGGTCCCCAAATACACTTTAGTGTTCGCTATGAATACATTTTCTAGTTTGTTTATTATTCCTTCTTTTGAAGTTTTATGGGAAACAGTTATGTATGTTTGAGTTTTGTTTTATTTGTACTTTTAAATTCTTTATTGAATTTTGAAAATTTAATATTAAATATTAAATTTGTGTTAGGCTGGGTGTTTTTTTAACAGTTTGGCTCTCCCCATTGAGGGAAATCATGACATTCTGGAGCCCAGCAGTCGGTGAAGATCAATATGTGCTCCACGGGCACATTTTGATTGTCGAGTGTCAAAGAGCATTCCAGGCACAAGATCACCTTTCTTATTTATAATTGTTGTGTCATACTGTAAAAGAGAAAATACAGCTAGACCTTTCATAACTCATTACTGCCTTGCACATTCTAAATTTTATTGGAAATAGCATCTGAAAATGGATGTGTGATGAACACAAAATTTTAAATATAGAGCCCACATGCCCCCTAATCCTCACAACTATGAGGTGAATGGTTGAGACAATGGAGAATATCAATGCCTGTCTGACACCTTGAAGTTTAAACCCTAATTTACTTGAGAGATAGACCAATTGTAGGAGGGGAAAAGAGAATTTAAATGAATTAATAACACTACCCAACAGTAATAGACTAGATTTGAATAACTGATTTATCTCTGATGTTGTAGAGTTTTCACATTCTTACGGTATTTGTGTCCATCTTTCTCTGTGTACTTTAGTTTTAAGTTAACAACCCAAATATGTGTGCTTTAGGTTGATTAGTCACTTTGCTTTGGTACTGTGCTAGACTGGTGCCTTGTATGACATGGATTGTGCTTTATACAGTTGAACCTCAGGTCACGACCCGAAGTAATTTCCCCCATAGGATTGTATGTAAATACAATTAATCCATTCCAGACCGTACGAACTGTATGTAAATATATTTTCTTTAAAGATTTTTAAGAACAAAAATAGTTAATTATGCTGTAGAATACACAGTGTAATAGTAAACTAAATGTAAAAACATTGAATAACACTTAGACAAACACCCAGGCTCCCTGCTCAGCAGCTAGCTCACTCTGAGCTGCATGCGAGCCTGCGCTCGCTCTCGCTCTTTCTCTCTCTCTCTCGCTCGCTCGTTCACTCTCGCACTCTCTCTCTCGTGCGCTTGCTCACTCAGCTCCTGGGAACATTTACGGATGCGGACCGCTTCTCACCTGTGCACTTAGGTGAGAAACGCCCACATCACGAACTCCTCAGGAACCACTTCGGCCACACACCACCATGCTCCCTCACTAAGCCGCGAGTGCTGTGATTATTTATTAAAACTGGCCTTTTTGACGGGAGCTGTGGATCCGCTATACCACAGGAGGAAGCTGGGTTGAGAGGAGGTTGCAGTTTTGAGGGAGAGTCCCTCTGCGTGATGCACCGAGAAAAATGTACAGTACAGGGAGAGACTGAACACGAGCAGAAATCATCGGCGCATACGAACCGGAAGGGAAACGAAATAGAGCACAAAGAGTTTACAGCGAATGCACAGGGAGAGACTGAACACGTGCGGAAATCATCGGCGCGTATGAACCAGAAGGGAAATTGACTTGTTCGTCAACTGACTGTGTGGTCGTGAACAGATGCAAAAGTTTGGCAAACTTTTTGGTCGTAACCCGTTTTGAACGTGTTCAGAGACGTTTGTGAACTTAGGTTCCACTGTACCTAATTCTACCTGGATGGACTTGAGCTCCCTGCCAGCCTATAAATGGATTAAGCCAGTTTAGTAGATGACACACCTGACTGGCATAGTGGTACAGTGATTAGCAAAGCTGCCTCACAACAACAGCATCTCACAGCTCAAGAATACATGTATCCATATCCAGTCCAGTCTGTATGGTATGTGCATATTCTCCTCATGAAAGTGTGGATATGCTCAGTGTATATTAAAGACAGGCCCAGTATGAAATGAAAAAAGGATCAGAACATGTACTGATGGATGGATTAGCTACACACTAACATTATGCAAAGCATAATTGAAACATCTTCAGAAGTACTAGGCACGTTTAGAATTTTGCCATTTTTCTTCTTGCAGATATTGAAGTCTGAATCAAACATACATATTATGTGACAGGCAACACCAGCATAAATGTCATTTTTGGCATTTTATTTAACAGCTGAAAATGATGAGCTTTTTTGCTTGCATGTTTGCATATTTTGTCTTTTCAGATTAATGAAAACAAGAGAAAAGGTAGAATCATTAAAATACAGAAGTCAAATGCTCTTTCAATTTTATTAAGTCAAAATACTGTGTGAGTTGTGTTTTCTGAAAGCCAATAAGGTTCCACATGTTTTTCCTGTTAACTATGAAAGTGTTAAAATATGTAACTGCTTTCCAGGGCTTCTTGTTTGTTTATAGACATGAGAACAGTTCTCCCATGAATTGCAGCAACAACATTCTCTTGTCAAATTCAGCAAAAACAGGACACTGTTAATAAAAAGAGGGTTTATATTATGCATAGAGGAGCAAACAGAGTATGATAGAACACACAAAAAAATGCCTTTTGTATATTTGTTTTTTTTTACTCTATTCCAAAAACTGTACTCTCCTTATTTATCTGGAGAAAATTACTACAGCTGTACAAGACATTGGATCAGAATGTCAGGTTCATCAGGTGCTCTCTCTCTCTCTCTCTCTATATATATATATATATATATATATACTGTATATATAGTGGAGATTTTCCCAAAATAAGAAAATGTTTCACACAAATAAAGTGTTGGGAACCAACCCCGTATATTGTCCTGCAGACAAAGTAGCAACATAAATAATCAAATGAACCAAAGAGGTAACAGTTGACAAATTTTATCAGTCAAAATGGCGTTTTTATACAGAAATGTATTATGAGAATAGGAATTGGTTGGCAGGAAGTGATGTGGCAACAGGAAGCGGAAACAACATTGTTTGATGAAAACCAGAAGTGATGTCTTTTTGAAGCGTCGGAAGTGATGTCAGTTCATGTGACCGGAAGTGATGTTGTGGCAGCCATTTTGGAAGCTGGAAATGTTGATGATTAATTTTCCTCGGCTTTTCTGTGGAGAGAAGAGATTCCGGTAAGTACCACGTGACAACCCTTCATCTCGCAATGTTTCACTCACCTTTATGCTTTCTGACTGCCTCCTTATCGCACGTGTGTGACATATCCACATAAGGGCCAGACCCATCAGGTCAGGCGACCTGCACCGAGAGGTCATGGGCTCAGGAGAGAGCATCCGCATTGGCCAGCAAGGAACCTTTATGATAAACAACACTAAAACGATAAGGTTGAAGGTCTAAAAACCACCTAGTGAAACGGGGATTAGACTCACGGTGAAGTGACATCCACTGCAAAGCGGCGTGATCGGTCACCAGAGTAAACACCCGGCCCAGTAGGTAGTACCTTAACTGCGTGATAGCCCATTTAATCACCAAGGCTTCTCGCTCCACTGCGGCATACTTGGTCTCCCGGTCCAGCAGTTTCCGACTGAGGTACATAATGGGGTGTTCAGCAACAATGAAGCATTGGCTCAACACGGCACCTAATCCTGTGTCCGATGTGTCGGTCTGGAGAATAAAGGAGGAAGAAAAATCAGGTGATTTCAAAACAGGTGCTGACGTAAGGGCCAGTTTTAAGTCATTGAATGCCTTATCCGCCAAATCATCCCATACCACTTTTAAAGGTGCTATTTTCTTTGTCAAATTAGATAAGGGCGTAGCAATTTCAGAGAAATGTGGTACAAAATGGCGATAGTAACCCGCCAAACCGAGAAATGCTTGAACTTGCCTCTTAGTCATCGGACGGGGCCAATTAATGGTGGCATCAATTTTAGAACATTTGGGTTTGACAATACCTCCACCCACCAGGTAGCTCAAATATTTGGCTTCCCTTAATCCAAAGAAACATTTCTTGGGATTAATACGAAGCCCTGCTAACACAAGTGTAGAAAGCACTGCGGTAACCTGCATTACATGTTCTTTCCATGTGCCGGAATAAATGACAACATCATCTACGTAAGCGGCATTATATGAATTGTGGGGCCGTAGCAGTATATCGACCAGACGTTGTAAGGTTGCTGGTGACCCGTGCAACCCAAATGGAAGAACCCTGTATTGCCAGTGTCCACTGGGAGTACTAAATGCATTTTTTTCTTTAGTGGAGGCCGTTAAGGGAATTTGCCAATACCCTTTGGTCATGTCAAGAGTAGTTAGAAACTGCGTGCTCCCAAGCTGGTCGAGTAGATCGTCTATACGCGGCATGGGGTACGTGTCAAACTTAGAGACCTGATTAAGCTTACGAAAGTCGTTACAAAACCTCCATGAACCATCAGATTTAGGAACTAAGACAATTGGACTAGACATGGGGCTATAACTTTCTTCAATAACCCCCAATTCTAGCATTTGTCTCACTTCCAACTCTACTTCCACCTTCTTTGCCTCCGGGAACCTATAGGGTCTTTCCCTGACAATTACCCCCAGGTCCGTAATGATATCATGCTCAATCAGGGCATTTCGTCCTGGTATCTCATTTACAACTTCTGGTATAGACAAGATAGCCATTTCTAGGTCCTGTCATTGTTCGGGGGTCAAATTATCTCCGAAATTAAGGTGTGAATGAGACATGAAAAAGGAACGAGGCTGTCCGAAGGAGGGATCAATTTCCCTATCCTTCCACGGTTTCAGCAAATTTATATGATATACTCGTTCACTCGGTCGACGATTTGGTTGTTTAATCAAATAGTCAATGAGTCCTTTTCTTTCTTTAACTTCATACGGGCCTTGCCAATAATTTAGAGTGCAAAGTTGGAACAAGAACCATTATAAGATCACCCAGGACAAATTCCCGAATGGTGGTGTTTCTGTTGTAATATTTAGACTGCGAAGCTTGAGCTTTTTCCAAGTTTTCTTTTAAAATAGGTCTGATTTTTTCTAATCTATTGCGTAATTGTGCGATATATTCCAATATGTTTGAGGTAGGAAGGACCTCTTCTTCCCAACCTTCTTTTAACATATCCAATAGCCCACGGGGCTGTCTTCCATTTAAAAGCTCAAAAGGAGAAAACCAAGTAGAGGCCTGAGGGACTTCCCGATATGCAAACAAGACCAGAGGAAGCAACTGATCCCAGTTTCTCCCATCCTCGTTAACTACCTTGCGTAACATCTGCTTTAAAGTTTTATTGAATTGTTCTACCAACCCATCCGTTTCGGGATGATAGACCGATGTGTTTAGATGTTTTATTTTGAGTAATTTAGCTACTTCCCTGAATGTCTCCGAAGTAAAGGGAGTCCCTTGGTCCGTTAGAACTTCTTTGGAGATCCCCACACGAGTGAATATCCCTGCTAATTCCCGTGCAATATTTTTTGAAGTAGCTAAGCGCAAGGGAACAGCTTCGGGAAATTGAGTCGCATAATCTATTAAGACTAAAATATATTTAAAGCCTTTAACGATGGTTCCAATGGTCCTACGAGATCAATACCGACTTGTTCAAATGGAATATCAATAAGGGGTAATGGAACGAGAGGAGCTCAGTCCCTTCTAGGAATCTGACGTAATTGGCATTCGGGACACGAAGAACAAAAACATCAGACCTCCTCATTAATTCCTGGCCAATAGAATCTGAGTTTAATTCTCTCCAATGTTTTTTCGGAGCCTAAATGGGCTCCCAGAAGGTGAACATGTGCTAATTCACATACTTGTCGCCGAAAAGTACGTGGTATTATCAATAATGCTCGTACTTCTGCCCTGTGTTCTGCCACTCTATACAATAATTAATTTTTTATTACAAAGAAAGGCATCGGTGGCATGGGATCTAAGGTTGTATAACCATCGGTGGATAATATTGCATTTCTCGCAAATTTTAAGGAATCATCATTCCATTGTTCTCTTTTAAATGATGAGGGAGTGAATAAAAATTGGGCTGTTAATTCTTGTATAGGGTCTCTATTGACCTCAATAGGAGGTTCTTCTGCCACCACGTTCTCTACATTAACTGTACTAGTTCCCGCAGAGGACGATGGGACATCGACTCCTTCACATTGGGTACCTGTATGGGCTCTAGCAACAGTTGTACACTGCATGGAGGCAGTCGGAGCCGTATTCTCCATTGCTAAGCCTAATCTTTTCTCAGGAGCAGTTATGTTTTTACCGCTATTAATATTCCAATTCCTTCCTCATATGACTGGAAACAGAGGATCTGGTAATACAGCCATGGTCAGTCTTGTGGTATTGTAATCTACCACGACCACACATTTAGCTGTTTTATAAATCCGGATATCTCCGTGTATACATTTAAGGCTGGGTTTTATTTTTAGCCATTGTTGCAGTAAAACAAAATGGGAAGCAACTATAGAAAAGTTACTCCCGGAATTGAACATTGCCCTTACCTTTCTGACATTCATAATAACTGCACCTGTATATGGAAGAGACAAAGGGTTAATCACAGTGGCACAATACATTTCTCCCTTCACCAGTGAGCAGTCCATGGGTTCACAGGGGCAATTAGGTGACAGATGTCCCATCTCCCCACATTTGAAACAGCGGGGAAGGTGGAATGGTTTATCTTTACGGACGGCAGGTTCAGGAGCTTGTCATGGGGGCTCAGGAGCTGCCCCATGCAGCTGTTGGTTACGGCGAGAGAACCATTGCGATCGCCCTGATTTGCAAGCCGCCCAATGACGCTCTGCTATTTTGATTAAGGTGTCCATGTTGTCATATGGTTGTTTCCGGACTTGCTGGGCGATATGATCAGGGAGGGCATGTATGAATGTTTTCATGTTTCACCCATCTGGATCTTCAGGGTGTTGAGATCACCCATGATTGTGTTAAGGATCGCATTGAGGTCCTGCTCTTCAGACATCTTTTAAAAAAGCGAATCCCGCCGGCTACGCCAATTGTGGAGATTTTCCCAAAATAAGAAAACATTTCACACAAATAAAGTGTTGGGGACCGTCCCCGTATATTGTCCTGCAGACAAAGTAGCAAAATAAATGATCAAATGAACATGGCGTTTTTATACAGAAATGTATTATGGGAATAGGAAATTGTTGGCAGGAAGTGACATGGCAACAGGAAGCGGAAACAACATCGTTTGATGAAAACCGGAAGTGATGTCAGTTCATGTGACCGGAAGTGATATTGTGGCGGCCATTTTGGAAGCTTGAAGTGTTGATGATTAACTTTCCTCGGCTTTTCTGTGGAGAGAAGAGATTCTGGTAAGTACCACGTGACAACCCTTCATCTCGCGATGTTTCACTCATCTTTAGGCTTTCTGACTGCCTCCTAATCGCATGTGTATGACAATATATATATATATATATATATGTAAAACTGTATGCCAACTGCATAGTTGTCGTAGAACACCTCGTGTTCAATATAATCTGGCTAAATGAAAGCATGTAGATTGAAAAAAGCTGTGGGCCCAGAACGGATACTTGTAGTACACTGTATACAATATCATAAATCCCTGTACTATAATGCCCACAACAAACAAAAACTTTTTCTGCCTGTTAAATAAGACTGAAACCAATTTAAGCAATGCCCAAGAGACTCATCTATTGCCTAAGACGATTGCCTGAAGTCTGTAGTGTCCAATGCTGCTGTCAGGTCTAAGAGAACAAGAACAGATACGACGTCTGTTCTGTATTAACCCACAAGTCATTTACAACATTAACCAGTGCAGTTTCTGTACTACGATTCATTCAAAACCTGACTGAAACTCAAGAATAGAATGTTTGTTTAAGTAATCGCTTAACCGCTGAAAAAGTGTTTTTTCTAGAATTTTACTTAAATAGGGCAAGTTAGAAATCGTTCTAAAGCTGTCAAAGACAAAGGAGTGTTGAGTTTTCTTGAGCAGTGCTTTAAGAACTGCAGTTTTTAGACAATATATTAATAACCCCATATCTAATGATGAGTTAACTATGTCAAGAACACTAGAAGTAAGACTTCTTTGAAAAAAAAGAACAGTTGGTACTGGGTTGAGGGCAAAAGTGGAGGGTTTCATTTGAGAAAATATCCTATGAAGGTAAACCTATTTCGGTGAAGGAATTTAATTCTCTTAAAAGATTACACTGGGTTTCTATAGGATTAATTTTGCAGAAATGAATTATATTATGTCTAATATTTTTTATTGTGTTTTATTGTGTTTAAAAAAAACTGAAACAAACTTTGTTAGAAGTTTTTAGGAGGCCTTCTGTTGAATGAGCTGGATTTAGAAGACAATCAAAAGTTGAAAATAAAACTATTGGATTTACAGTATTATCATTTTTAATTTTAGAGAAATAGGGCTGACTCTTAAGGCAGAGTGCGTTGTTATATTCAGTTAAATGTACACTATATGGACAAAAGTATTGGGACACACCTCTTAATTATTGAATTCTCATGTTTCAATCAGTCCCATTGCCACAGGTGTATAAAATCAAGCACCTAGCCTTGCAGTCTCCATTTACAAACATTTGTGAAACAAAATGGGTTATTCTGAAGAGCTCCGTGACTTTCAAGTGTAGCACAGTGATAGCATGCCAACTTTGCAATAAGATGGTTTGTGAAGTTTAATCTCTGCTGGATACTCTACGGTCAGCTGTAACTGGTATTATTGAAAAGTGTAAGCATTTAGGAGCAATAGCAACTGCCACAAAATGGAAGACCACATAAAGTCACAGAGCAGGGTCAACAACTGCTAAAGTGCATGGTGTGCAAAAGTTGCCAACACTCTGCTGATTTCATAACTGAAGAGTTCCAAACTTCCACCGACATTAACTGTGCGGTGAGAGCCTCATGGAATGGGTTTCCATGGCCAAGCAGCTGCATACAAGCCTCACATCACATGAACTGTGGAGCAATGGAAATGTGTTCTATGGAGTGACAAATCATGCTTCTCTGTTTGGCAGTCAGATGGGCGAGTCTGGGTTTGGTGGATGCCGGGAGAATGTTACCTGCCTGACAGCATTGTGCCAAGTATGAAGTTTGGTGGAGAAGTAATAATGGTGTGGGGCTGTTTTTCCAGGTTTGGACTAGGCTCCTTACTTCAATTGAAGGGCAATCTTATTGCTTTGGCATACTAAGACATTTTGGACAAAGCTATGCTTCCAACTTTGTGGAAACAGTTTGGAGAACGTCCTTTTCTATTTAAGCATGACTGTGCCCCAGAGCACAAAGTCCATAAAGACATGGTTGGATGAGTTTAGTGTGGAAGAACTTGACTGGCCCACACACAGCCCTGTCCTCAGCCTCATTGAACACCTTTGGGGTGAACTGAAATAAAATTGCAAGTCAGGCCTTCTCATCCAACATCAGTGCCTGACCTCATAAATGTTCTACAAAATGAATGGGCACAATTTCCAACAGAAACACTCCAAAATCGTGTGGAAAGCCTTCCAAAAAGAGTGGAAGCTGTTATAGCTGCAAAGGGGGCACCAACTCAATATTAAAGTCTATGTATTTGAATGTAATGTCATTAAAGTCCATATAGTGTTTCTTCAGTCCTTCATAGTGGACTGTTAGTTTAGTTTTTCTCCATTTACACTCTGCACTATGCCATTTTTCTTATAATTCAGACACTCTATGGGTCTTCCAAGATATTTTAGTGCTGGAGGATTTCTTAACAGCGTTTACAGAGACTGCTCTGTCAGCTGCAGCTTTCACCACAGCATTCCAATTTTCCACCTTACTGGTAACACTGCAATTTTTATTAGGATAAGGACTAAATTTGGACTGATTATTCAGAATTTTAGCAAACCTAAGGGCTGCTGATGCCACAAAATACCATTTTTAAAACATTCTTCTCTTTAGTTTTAGTTACCAGTATTTCTACATTAAATTAAATGCAGAAATAATCAGATACACCAATATACACTACCTGCCTCACAAAAATCTTTAGTCTGTTGGAAATGACTAAACCTAGTGTGTGTCATTCTTTTTATGTGGGTTAGCTGACATGCTGGCTATGATAAAAAGATTGCAGTAAGTTAATAAATTCTGTTGCTTTTGGGTCACACTGGTATCCATATATAATCTGAACTTGGCTACAATTAAGAAGTTGTTATTATTATAGATACTAACTCAAAGACTTCTTTGATAAAGACACATTATATTTTGGAGATTTATAAATGGTCAATATGACAGACTATGTCACTCCTTGAATAACTACAGCAAGATACTTGAAAGACATAAAATTGTAAACTTTTATCTTTACTGTTTAATCGGCTTTAGAATATATTACCTTATTGCAGTGTTTCTCACCTTGGTAAACAGAGTGAGCAAAATTATAATGTGGAAGTGCTGCTTCAATTAACACTACAGCACTATCATTGCTGAGCCACATTTCACTCAATGTAAGAAAGTCTATTTTCCTATCACTGAAAAGATTCTTAACGTAAAACGTCTTACTGATAAATGCTCAAAAAATTAGTAAAACCACATTTTAATACTCAGAAAATCACAGCTGCATTGGACAGCAGTTATCTGCAGTTAGGGCAGATTGAAATGGCAAATAAGTCACTTGCATTAATATGGCTTTGTCCAGACTTTTTTTAAATAAACTATTGTCCATTATTATAACTGTAATATAGTGCACATCTGTAGGTGAACCCACTGTAGAGTTATCATATCCTAACACAGGTTTATTTATAGTTAACATTGGGATTAAAACTACATAGTCAAGAGCAACAAATTCTCTTTGAGATACTATCAGAGAGGACTTCAGCGTCAAATTTATTCAGATGCAGTCCATCATGTCTGTAGAAAGGTGGCCTCTCCTGGAGAGCATATTGACTAACTGCATTACGGTGTGGTATGGCAACTGCTCTGTAGCTGACAGGAAGGTCCAGCAACTGGTGATGAAAACTGCTCAGCACAACTCTGGCATCCACTTGCCGACTATCGTTGACCTGCAGCATACACTGCGTTTGCAATGGGCTCATAACTTCATCAAAGATGCCTCACACCCCAACAATGGACTGTTTACAAACAAAAAAATGCTTTCTTAGAAGTGAATCCAAAAGTTTAGATTATAGAAGCCGACAGCTATGTCAATGTGGCACTAAAAAACTTAACAAAAATAGCAATACAAATATCAAATACAAATGATTCAAAAAGTATATTAAAATAATCAGGAAAACATATAACTTTGTCCTGAAAATGATGTCACTGATGTGGTTTTATGCTTTTTAGGAAAGCTAGCCTTTTTTTTCTTACTACTCACTAGCTTTTGTTCTTTAGCTTGTGCTTTTGTACATTCATTTCCTTGCAGTGTTGAGTATTTCTTTTGTTTCTTGCTACTATCTGGTTTGCTGTTCAAATCTGTTTTGCCATTATCTGTTTGCACTGTGGTATTAATGTGTACTAAAGAGAAATTAAAACAGACAGGCACCTGCTTATAGTCATTGGCTTAACTAAGTTTTTACAAGTTCTATTTAGGGCTACCATTTTATCTTTTTTGGTAGCATGTGTGTTTTTTTGTAACCATGTTCAGTCTCTTCCATTTTTCTTTCCTCTTCCCTGCCTAAATGTAAGAATCTCACCAGGTATCTTATACCAAGAGATTATTTGGTTTTTAATTTTTACTTGCTAGTGTTATGGTTTTATATTGGTTTCACCTCAGCATTTTTTCTTGTGCTCTTAATTTCATTTACTTATTCTCCCATTACTATTTTCTATACTAACTCATTGAGAACAAACAATTACCCTGTGTTTACGCTTTTTGTTATTTTAATTATGTTACCCTGGATTTCTGTTAATGTAATTAAGTGTTTAATTGTTTTTGATGGTAGTGGGACGAGACCCTTAATTAATCTACAATTCCCAGGTGCTGTGATTATGGCTCTGCACAAACCTGGGGAGTATATATAGGTCAGGCTTCAGATAGACATTAGAATTGTTCCTTTGTTATTGTACCACTCCAAACAATAAAATAAATTAATTAAAATCTTAATGCTTACTGTTTTAGCCATGGTTTTGTTTGGTCCCTCCTACATTGGGATTACCTTTGAGGCAATTTCATAACAGCAAACTGAGTGTGAGGATTTATGAAAGGAGTGTAAATCTCATTCAAGCATGGCATATACTGTAAAAAACATGCTGTATTGTTTTATGTTAGAACATGATCAAAATTATAAGGTTGATCGTGTCTATATAAAAAAAACGACATTGGGTTTAATGGCCATTCTTAGAAAGTCTACTGTCTCCATATTTTTACCACCAGTAGTGTTGCAGTTATTATTCCATCCTTAACCCAGAACACTATTTAGTCTGTATTTTATACTTGCTAATATTGTGAAAGAAAGTGAAATGAGTTAAAGTTTGGATTGAAAATCATTTCAAAGAAATCTCTCAATACACTTTTCCTCAAATCTCCATAATTGCTCTACTGACCCCTACTGTTTCCCTGATTTTTGGTCCACTTTCATAGAACATCCTAATCTCAGTAATAATGGCTCTCTCATTTATTTAAATTTCTGTAAATTGCTATCTTTGGCCATTTCTTTGCATTGTGACAATCTGATACATCTTCTCCCACCAAATACCCTCCTACAATAAATTGTGTATACCCAAAATGGTTATAAAAGTCAGTGTATGATTAAGTTGATGGATAGATACGTGCAAAGAAAGGAAGGGAAACAAAGATTACAAAATTCCGAGCTTTGTTTACTGAAAAACACATTGAGTGTCAAAATGTAAGACTGAAAGATAAGTGAAAGTGTTGTATAAATGTCACATAAAAGCAGTGTTATTTGCCATGGCTGAAAAAACCCATAGATAGGAAGAAGAGCATCTGAAGATGGTGACAATCCATTCATTTATTAATTATTCCAGTGCAGTAAATATTACACGCGCCAGAGACTAACCCTATAACATCAGGTGCAAAGCAGGAACCAGTGGTGAACAAAGCACCAGTCCTTTATAGGACACTCTTCCTCAAGTATTTAGGACAAATTGGGCACTGCCCATTCTGCTAGGCTTTAGTGGAACACCAGGCATGTTAAGAAAGCAGATTTAAGAGGGATGTAGGCATCCAGGTGCACCTTACCCCACTTGCATTCCATACTAAGTGAATGATCTCCAGCTTGCACCAGGATCTGCATGAACTTCATCTGATAACAAAGTGTAAATCCGAGTTGTACTGACATCTCTCCCTCTGCAGACCTCTTGAAGCAGAAGGTGCAAAATGAACTCAGGTAAGAACAAATACCTATAATTCAAGGGACGACAACTAGAATGGAAAAAATATCTCGCCTATTAGAAGACACTGATTTTGTTACTGGAAGTGACATTAATGCAATCAAGAGAATGTTCAACCTTCCTTTAAAAGCATATTCACTGCATCTGTCAAGGGAAGGTTAAAAAAAAATGAATCTCTGGGATTCTCTCGGGGTTCGGTGGGGGGGGGGGGGGGAGCTCACTAAAGTGAATGAAAACTGCTGAAACCTGCTCTCTGAACCTAAAAGCTATGAGCCTGCCTGAGAGCTGAGATCGAGTCTGCCAAGCTTAGCACTCAGCCTTTTCTGCTGAGGAGTAGCCATTACTTCAAGAAGAGATCTTCAGCATCTACATGTAAAGTCTTGTGCCATAAAGACATAATATTCAAACATTAATGTTATCCCCTTCAAAGTAGTTCCCTTGGACAGCTACACACCGATGGAGACGTTGTTCCCACTGTTGGTAGCAGCACTGGAAGACTTCAACCGGTATGGTCTTTAGCATGTCCATTACACTCTTTTGGATGTTTTCTAAAGTCCCGAAATGACATCCTTTGAGGACATTTTTCAGTTTAGGAAAAAGGAAAAAGTCACACGGACTGAGGTCAGGTGAATAAGGGGGCTGGGGAACCACAGGAATGCCTTTTGAGGTCAAAAATTCTGTTATGGAGAGGGCAGTGTGACATGGGGCGTTGTCTTGATGGAGCATCCATTTGTCTGCAATGTCTGGTCTCACGCGAATGACCCTTTTTCTGAGCCACACTTGCCGATTCTCCAAGCTTAACACAAAATTTAATGGCACAACGTTGCTCCAAATTCCGCTGTTCCATTTTGCGTGACGCACAACCAAAAACACAACTTCGTTAATAGCAGTCACAAAAATCACGTAGTTAATGGAAGGAGTTGAAACTCACACTGAGCTATGGGAGGGTACTGATACACGTGCACTATCAAGGACAACAGCGCAGCGTTGCCAGATCACTTGCAGTGTTGCCAGTCTCATTACTTTTCTGCCACACCTCGTATACGTATAAAACAACAATATAATAAACGGTTATACTGTATAATAATTAAGCCGCAAAAATAATGTCCTTGATTAACCCGCGCCTATTACGCCGTTTTCCCTTACTCATAAACTCCATAACTCCATTTTTTTTCGGGTCTCTTTGAGTTCGATTTAGCGAGGTCCGACTGTATATATATATATACAGTATATATATATATATATGTACATACGTATATTTGCTGATTTGACAAAAAAAATGTACAATTATTATTAATAATAATAATGGTGATAACCTACCCTTTTAATTTGTCACAAACTCCACAAAGAGCCATAGCAAGGTTTGGGGCAGCCATATATTTCATTTCCTGGCTGCAAACTGCAAGTAAATGATAGCACTGATAATGTATGCACAAACTGGAGTCCAAAACCAGGTGGAGGATTTTAAACTTCAGGGCAGGAAATGACGTCAAAAGGGCCGGGATCGGAAAGGTCTTCAGCCATAGGCTCGAGCCCAGACGTGACATTAAGGGAGCCGGAACCGGAAAGGCCTTCCTGTATAGGTCCGGACCCGGAAGTGACGTCAACAGGGTCAGGTGGAACTTCACGTAAATGGTCTGCAGGAAAGCGAGAAAAAGAGTCAATGTATTCTGCCACATCCCGGTCAAATTCGGAACTGCCCTTCCTCAAGCCCTTTAGCTGCCTCCCATGCGCACGTGTGTGACAAACTCTAAACTGGCTTTTTAAAAAATCTTTTTGAAACTTTTTATTTATGATACTTTGTAGTAAAAAATGCTAAAGATTATCAGGTGCCTTTGTTTTATGAGCAGATGGCACAATGGTACTGCTTCACAGTAAAGCAATCACGGGTTCGTGTCCCTGGTCCTCCCTGCATGCTTTTTGCATAGCACTTTGAGTAGAAATTAAAGCTCTAAATAAATGTAAAGAATTATTATTATTATTATTATTATTAGTGTGTATGTGTGATCAAATTCAGCTGCGATGTAGTGGGGGATAAATACAGTAGGGACACTAGGTGTGCTCAACAATAAGACACATTCATTGGAATAATTACACAACACAGCATGCATGCAGCATAAACATAATGTGTATAGTATTAAAGTAAATGTTCATGTAAATTGATTATACCAAATAATTTTTAGTATACAAACTTTTAACAAGTTGAAATATGTAAACTGGTTGTAAATGCATAAAATTATACATTTATTGCTTTTTATTTCACATATAGTATATGTATATTATTAAAATGAAAAATAAATCATATAAAATTGTATAAAACTTGCATCATAGACTTCTTTTGTTTCATATTTCTTGAAGGAAGACTTTAATTAATTTGTTTTTAAAAAAACCTTCAACACACCTGTGGAGCTCTGTGTTGAAAATCGCTGCCCTCCTACAACAGACAAAGTTAAGGTAAATAAAGTAAGAACCTTGTCAAATATCTATCTATCTATCTATCTATCTATCTAAATTATTCGATTAATACTGGTATTGCCAAAGGCAACACTGATAATAAATCAACCACCTTAAAATTCACTTAGTTCCTACATTTAAATTGACTGTCCCTGGGAGAGCAAGTTAAAATTTCATTTTCAAAATCCTGCAAGTGCCTGTACTTCAGAAAACCCACTTGGTCACCAGTAGAGTTAGAATTGAGGCTTAGGACTCTGGTGCTGAGAGGAAGATAATCCTTAAATAAGTAATTAAATAATGAAAGTTCCAGCTACCTTTTAAAGGTATTATAAAAAATTCTTACTTTCTGTACATTATAGGTAAGTCCAATAGTTTAGGATTTTTAATATAATATGATTTGACAAGACGTGAAATTTTAAATTGTCATTTTTAAGAGTATCTCATTTTTGATCAAAGAATATCTGGAATACGTTTAAAGTGAAGAGCCAATTTTGCTCTTAAGGTTTTGCATTGACATTTCAAGACCTTTTGAAAATGTAATACATGAGATTATTTAGAGGATCATTCTTAGTTCATCAGCTAAGTAATAAACTTATTAGAGGCATTTTTCCCGTAGATTACAATTGTAGGAATAGTCAATTGAAGGGTTAAAATAAATAAATAAATAAAGTGCACTCTTGATCACAGAGCATTTTGGGCATTAAGACAAGATTTATTGCTGCCGACTGCTAGTATTTCATTACATTATTTTGCATAGAATATTCTGACAGATTTGCATTACAGAACCATATATCATCGTAGTACCTCTATATTACCTTAATAATTTATATATAAATGATGGCTAAGACAAGATAAACTTTTTGTTTTTATTAAGCAACATGTTGTAAATGTGGAACTGAGCAATAATTTCCAATATTCAAAGGAGAAGAAATAAACATTGAAGGAACTATGATGTAATATTAGCAATGTATAATATACAGTACATGTCATTTTTAACAGTGAATTTAGACATCTAACCTAATTCTATTGGCCATTTATTTATTATTGTTTTTAAAATATAAAAAAGATGAGTATCTAAAGCTAAAGACAATGATAATTATAATAATGTTTTCTGAAATGCATAAGGAAATAATGCCACATGTAAATAACACCTATCAAAATAAAAACGGTTATCGCAATATTTAAAATACTTAGTATGAGCAAGGCAAAAAATACAATCTTGTAAAGAAATGCTAATCATCAACATTCTATTATAACTTTTAATTAATACTATTCATAGCTAAAAAAATTAAGTTGTGTAAACTGGAAATATTTATACACTTGGTTCTCAATTCATGACTGTAAGGCTGGGTTGGTACAAAGTTGTATTGTTGCTTGTGTTTTAAATAGAGTATAAATTGTGTTATTGAATTTAGTGCCTTCTTCTTTCGTAGTGTGCATCCCTCCCGTGGTCTAAGCTGAGTAGCCTTTGTCTAAAGTATGAACTGAAATTGTTTTATCATGCATCACTATTATAGTAATTAATAATAATTAATTACATTTATAAAGAGTTTTTGTAAGGTACTCAAAGCCCTTCACATAGACAATTCGGAACCACCATTGTGCAGCACCCACCTAGATGATAATGGCAGCCATGCTTATATCAGTAGGGCTCATCACACCAAAGCTATTAGGTACAAGACATTATATCTAGTTCAGTACATCCAGAAGAGAGATTTGGGCAATTGCTTCAAACTGTGAGTTTGGAAAATGAACACTCTGGACATTATGCCAAGGATTGTGCAGGTTCAGATATCTGTACAACCTTGTATGGAACTTTCATAGAGATGAGGTAGGTGCCTTATGCCTTGGAACAAAACACATGTTTTACCCACCAGTTTTTTCTGTTAGGTAAGAGCTTTCATTCATACTTAGTGAGTGATTAACAAGCCTGTTGATTATGTATAGTTTGGGAACACCTGATTTTTGTATTCACTGTTCATAGTTTTCATACTCTTTCTCGGTACGTTTAGCATTCGTTTGCTCAGAGGTTGATGCTCTTGCTGCTTTCTGAGCAGCTTTTCTTTTCTACACCCTAGTGGCCTGTTTCTTTCTTTCATTGCATCTTCAACCTGAGCCTGGAACAGGGGAGAGTCCCGCGGCTTTGGAAAACATCTTGTATCACCCCAGTCCCAAACTTGTCACATCCTAGTAAGCTGAATGACTTCCGGCCTGTTGCTCTGACGTCACATGTGATGACACTGCTATTGTGGGCTGCATCAGGAGTGGGCAGGAGGAGGAGTACAGGAAGCTAATCAAAGACTTTGTTAAATGGTGTGACTCAAACCACTTACACCTGAACACCAGCAAGACCAAGGAACTGGTGGTGGATTTTAGGAGGCCTAGGCCCCTTATGGACCCCGTGATCATCAGAGGAGAATGTGTGCAGAGGGTACAGACCTATAAATACCTGGGAGTGCAGCTGGATGACAAATTGGAATGGACTGCCAATACTGATGCTCTGTGTAAGAAAGGTCAGAGCCGACTATACTTTCTTAGAAGGTTGGCGTCCTTCAACATCTGCAATAAGATGCTGCAGATGTTCTACCAGACGGTTGTGGCAAGTGCCCTCTTCTATGTGGTGGTGTGCTGGGGAGGCAGCATAAAGAAGAAGGACGTCTCACGCCTGACAAACTTGTTAAGAAGGCAGGCTCTATTGTAGGAATAAAGCTGGACAGTTTAACATCTGTAGTAGAGCGACGGGCACTAAACAAACTCCTGTCAATCATGAAGTATCCACTGCATCCACTTAACAGTGTCATCTCCAGGCAGAAGAGTAGCTTAAGTGACAGACTTTTGTCACTGTCCTGCTCCACTGACAGACTGAGGAGATCGTTCCTCCCCCACACTATACTAACATTATTCAAAGTTATTGTCTGTTTTTACATGCATTTTTATTACTTTTTAATTTAATATTGGTTTCAGTATACTGCTGCTGGATTATTTCAATTTCCCCTTGGGATTAATAAAGTATCTATCTATCTATCTATCTATCTATCTATCTATCTATCTATCTAT
>JANRMT010062819.1:13915251-13926131 GCA_026402145.1 Polypterus bichir lapradei | reverse complement strand
TATCTATCTATCTATCTATCTATCTATCTATCTATCTATCTATCTATCTATCTATCTATCTATCTATCTTTTCATGTTAAAACTGATTAAGTGTTTATGTTGCAATTACTTAGTACATTTTCCTTAATTTTTCACTTAAGCTGGCACTTAAGTCTTCACTCTGCCTCAAGAATAATTTAAGATATGAAGAGGTAGGGGAAGTGATGGCGAAGGTGGTAGGGATGAGAACGCCACCTGTTCGCATGCACCGCACAGCCGCCCTGCTGGCCGCTACTGAGTGTTGATTCTACAATAAACTAAAATAAAAATAAAAAGACAAATAACCGTGGAGGTCAATCATCACCCCAAAAGCGGATAGTAGACGTCACGGAGTATATATGTGTACCAAATTTCAGGTCAATAGGTCAAACGGTTTGCAAGATAAAGATGATTTAATATCCTGGTCACAAAAACGGACAGCCATGGTAGCATATATATAAGAAGATATAAATATGATAAAATGAAACAAAATAAAATAATGATGGTATCTGTGCACTGTAACTTAATTTTTTCAATTAATATTTTGTTAAATGAGAGATTTTTTTTAGGAAATAGAAGTCAGCTGATCTGTTTAGAAGTGTGCATGTAGTCATTTATTTTCCTGATCCACTAATCCATCCTCATCAGGCGTAATGCACTAAACAGCTCTAGAGAGGGCACCAGTTCATCATATGGCATACTCACTCAAACTCAGTTGCAGTTTCTCATTTATGTCTTTTGAAATGAGAAGGGAAATTGAACACCTTGTATAAGTTCTATAAAAACATGGTAAGAAAATGTTACTTCTACATAGAGCAGGGCAAGGTTTGAGACTAGACTCTGGATCTAGGTAGCAGCAATTTTAAACACTGTGCATGCTGTACAGCCCTATAGTAATAAATCATGTTCATTGAAATGATAGGAAGTTGGATTTTTTAACCGAAACATAATAGAGCAGACATCACCAGTTCTGATAGTTGCAATGATTCATCAGCCTTCTAAACCAATTCAGTCTATTACAGGATTGTGGATAACCACAGTGTGTGCTAGCAGCACTGACCATACTCTGTGTTGCATTGATGATATTATTAATAGATGGTGAATCAAAGTTCAAGGAAACATTAAATTTTGCTTAAATAAAACCACTCATTAATCTGTAGTTAACGCATTTATGTTGAAGGATGTAAGATGATTTAAAGTCCAATAGTGTGGTTTAGTGTGTTTTATTGTACATTAAACTTAACATTGTATAGCAATTTTCACTTGTTTTATTAAAGCTGTAAATATTCGTAAGCATTCTGTGCCTGCAGTCAGGAAGTACACTGTAAAATAATAAAATTTAACTGAATTGAAGTTCTGCGGTGGCCTGGCACCCTGCCCAGGGTTTGTTCCTGCCATGCGCCCTGTGTTGGCTGGGATTGGCTCCAGCAGACCCCCATGACCCTGTGTTAGGATATAGTGGGTTGGATAATGGATGGATGGATGGCTGAACTGAAGTTTATGCTTTCATTAATTTTAGAAAGTTCATACCTACAAGAAACTTCTGTCATGTTCAGTTTATTGCTGTATAGCTAGTCTTGCTGAAGCCAGATGTATACTATATACAACCATGAGTGAATTTTGCTTAAAACTGGGCAGGAACAGTTAGGCGGCTCAATGAATGTTGCGTTTCTAAACCAATCCAATGCCTCATGAAGGTGGCACTCAAAGTAGGGGTGGTGATTTTAAACTGCAAAATTCAGAAGTGCTCATGTTAAGCTGGCCCAACAATGAGCAAGCTTCTGTTTACAGCGAGCCATATAGAGTCTAATACTCTTAAAAATCCTATTAGGCATATAAATGTGTGCTGCATGTGCAGAGAGCACACTGCATGTTTTAAAAATAAACATAACCTGATACAATGGAAAATCATTTCTGTGGCATCAGATTATGCATTGACATTCGATTGCATTCAAGATGCTGTTCGTGCTCTCTGTTTCTTAGCATTATGACAATAGTGTAGGAGTCGATGTAAAATTAACAGAGTTGGCAGCTATATTCATGAAAATATGAACTGCAAAATATGCATTTGAAGTAAATAGTGTGTCACACTCTGTAAAACGACTGCTGTTAAGAGAAGAGCCAGAGGAGATGCAGATTTCAGTACTCAAAACACCTGAATCAACCAACAGGCTTAACAACACCAGTAGATGCTCAGATGAGGCTCCACAACATTCACCTTCTGACTGCACATCTAAACGAATAATTGAAGAAATTTAACATCACTGTCTAATTGGAGATGTAAACAGGTCATGACAAAATAACCACTGTATTTTAAAATGGTGTATATCCACAGACCACAATGCTTATCTAAACTCTATTTGCTGTTTTTATGAAATATATTGATGAGTAGTTAAAATGACAAAAAGATTTTGTAGTAGATAGAGGCACTTCTCAAATATGTGGAGCCCAGTAGCCGCGGTGGTCTACGTGTGTGTCTGTCTGTCTGTCTCCTCTGTTGCAGCGCTCATTACGGCATGCAAATTAATTATTAAACTTCAGTTACCTGGTGCTACTGAGCTCCTGAATGGCTACAGCAATTTTATCTTTTTATTTTCTCTCGGTGTCGTCTTTTTTTCTACACAGGATTTTGCCACTATTTATTATAAAAGTTTTAAAGGGTTGTCCACAGACATGTATTCTCGTTTGAAAATCACATCTGACCCTGCAAGATCAGTAAATTGAAGACCATGAAATATGCATATAGATCATCCTTGGGCAATCAACAATGCAACACAGTACAAAAATAATAATAATAATAATAACAATAAAATTGGCATATCATACTAAAATGTTTTGTTTGAAGGTAAGGTGGGATAAATGGATCAATATGGCAGTGACTCTAAGTATCACAACAGATCAACAAGAGGAGCTGAGACAGGAAAGACATTATAACAGCCAATCACAAAGATCACTGCAAATATTCACAAACAGCCTTACCAGAAGCTCTAATAAGAATGTACTTATGCTAAAATAACAAATGTTTATATTTGATATTAATGTTGATAGTGATGGGCTCCCTTAAAATATAAAAGCACATTTTAGGAATGAATTAGTTAATTTCAGTAATTAACACCAAAGTAATTAATGTGTTTTGGCAAAGGGGTTATAAGAAAATACTACCATTCCATTTCTCACCATAGAACCAATATATTTTACCTACATTTATTGCCTTCAAATTGTCCTTAAAATGATTATACTGCAGATCAATAAAGCATTTCAATAATAAAGACTGAAAAATGAAGGAGTTTTCTTAAGCTAAAGGATGTTGAAAAGCTAACCAGATTTGACTATCGCGATGCTTTACAATCAAGTTGTTCAAATTGTTCATTTAGCACATTACTATTAATTCAAAACATGGCAGGATCTTAACTAAAACTAAGAAGTATGACCATCAGTTCCTAAAACACTTCACTGGCTTTCAATTAAGTTTACATCCACTTACAATTTGCTTTCTCACCTGTAAGTCATAAATTGTTTTGCTACCCTTTACCTTACAGAGCTTACTGGTGCCCCTATACCCCAAGGTGTACATTTTAATCTCAAGCTGTAGGCCTTCTTAATATTCTGAAGGTAATTTAAACTAGTGTAAGAGGTACAGCTTGTCACTATAGGGTATCAAAACTTCACTTACAAATATTAAAGAGTCCTCTTGGTCTCAGCATCTAAATTAAGGATGCAAAAACATTATCTTAAAGCCTTAAGATCTAAATCTTAGAGCCGCTGAGGTTGTTATATACTGTATTTTTTTAACTGTTCCTGATTTCCCATTACTATATCTTCCTAATGGTGGCACTTTTTCTGCCTTGAAATGGATAAAATATCACATACACTATGACGGATATACAGTAATTGCAGATGTCATTTTTCCATAATTGCTGTTGTGAACCCGCTGAATGATCCTTTTCAGATAGCTACTAACCTTGAATAGTTGGAATTTTGTACTTAAAACTACTTTGTATATATGTGTGTATTTTTGCCAGTTTCTACATATGACATTTGTTCAGTTGCAAAATTATGATTTGTTTATGTTACGTTTAATTTGTAATTTTATATTTTTAATTACTGTGCAGCATGCTAGGTTCATAGTTGGAAGTAAAGCTGAACTGACTTTTCATGAAATTTTGCATATGCTTTAGAACATTAGAACAAAAAAAAATCAAAACTAGTTTTGAAAGTCTCTAAAGTCTTACTTTCTACCACGCTACTTGCCTATGGTTCTCTGTGTAATGTCTATGGTTCTCTCTGTAGAGAACCATTGGTCCAACTTAAAATATAGACTATATTCTGTTTTAGGTAGTGCAGCAGACGTGCATTGGGCCTGAGGGAAGAACACAGGAAGTACCGGCCAAAGCAGGACCTCATGTAAGACAGCAGGTACAGCTTTTATTATCAACTAATTTAGATATTTTTTTTTTGTCTCACTGGATTACAGCTACATATACACATTTTAGTCCCTTTGTGAGTTGTGTTACATCACTATCAATCAAAAAGAGAGTTTTTTATCTTTAAAAATCATTGTTCCTTTCACGCAACACAACAAAAACATTTTCAAATTCCAAAACATCCATTGCAGTGAGATATGTAGTTTTGAAATTGCATGCAAAAGGAAGTTTAGTATCAATATTGAAAAACTAAATGCAAAAAGAAACTTGGCTGTTTCACTCACTACTGCCTATTATTTTGTGATGTTATATGTAACCAGCGGAGTGAGATCCAGAATGCTGGACAATGACTGGCAGTGTAGTACGTGTTGGTCAAATGTGCAGATTGGAATTTCATTGCAATTTTTACATGTGGCAGAAACTCTGAAATCAACTGAGGACACTTCATTTTTTTATTAAAGCAAAACATTACATTTTTGGAAAAGCAAGAACTGTTGTTCAACTGCATTCTGTTACAGAGTGCAGTTGAGGTAAGCCATAATGAAACAGGGATTAAATGTTAAAAGTAGCATTTTATAATTTTAGTTGTTACTTTTTTAACAAACTAAATGTAAGCTAGTTTTAAACAACATTTAGAAATGTTTTTTTTCAGAAAACAGTAGTCAAACTCTTAGAACAGAAGACACAGAGTAAGAAGGTGAAAAAAAGAGGCATAACTAATGATCATACACAATTGTTTTTCTTTTTCCTCCAGTTGAAAAAAAGCTGACCAGGAAGAAATAAATGGACACTCCAAAGCTGACGTCATGCTGATGTATCTTTGCATTTCTTCATTTTAATTTATAACAAAAGAAACTTGACTTTAAAATTCATTAAAATACTTTTCTTGATCTTCCCAAATAGAAAGTTGGTTACTTATGCAACATGATAATTAAAAAAAAACTGTGAATGTGGAGAAGCCTGGAGTTGTTCTCAGATGAAGTATATCTTTTGCTGACCATGCTCTATATTATGTGAGTTCAATGTTAGGACAGTTTATTGGTATCATAACCCCATAAAATTCTAGATGGTGATGTGTGCTTCATAATACTAATATGCCAGTTTTAGTATCAAAGATTTTTTCTCCCACATGAAAATCTGTTGGAAATAATGAATAAAATCTTTTAGAAAAGTTTGTAACTGCAAAAGAGCTGGTGGTTTCCACAGAATGAGATATTCAAAGTGTTTGTTGTGCATAAAAATGTTTCTACCAGTTACCTGTGTCATATAATTCAAGAGAGCTTCTTGTGAATGCACTGTGGTTAGCCATAAATTATGACTTCTGTCTCAGCAGTATGACTGAATTATTAATAGTGCTGGAAGGCATGTTGTTCACTAAATCATAGTTCTTTCAGCTAAAATAAGAAAAGACAAATGCACTTGGAGAGTTTGCTTAGGTATGTAACAGGTTGCATGAGTGTACAGTATGTTAGTTACAGATTAATCTACACAATAGAACTCCATGTGCCTGATATTGTACTTGAGAATAAATCATCCTTCCATAAACTGTAAAAGAAACTTTAAGGTAAGAAGGAGATTTTAATTATAAGACATAAGAACTTGTTTGTTTTTATTATTCTATTGTTATACAGTGCTATTCTCAGGGACAAATGTAAAACTGTAAAATGGTAATGGACAAAATAGCACCATATGATATATGTATATGTTATATAACTTATTTGGAAGCATACGTGGTAATAAATTAATACATGTAATAAATGTAAAATCTGGTGTAATGTTTGTATTCAGTTTTCCAAAAGGTGAAAAATAAAGCAAAACACAATAAAAGTACATAAGAACCCCTTACAATTTAAGTTTTTAAATTCTAATTGATTTGATTGTATAAATTTTTATCATTATAAATATTGTAATCGATGATAGTACCAAATTTTATCTTAATATTACTGTCAATGGTGCTGACCCAAAATCTATTCCAGATAAGCCAAGCACAAACCAGCATTTGACAGTAGGTTTATCTTAGAGATCGCACATGAGCATAAAAACATCTACATGCAAAGCAAATAAATATAATTTGTTTGTATCACATATGTACAATAAAAGCCAACTCAATGCACTAGACCTGTAACGATTGTGAATGAAGACCTGGCAGGAACCATCATTGCAAAAACAAAACCATATTGTAAGACAGGAGTCAGCTTGTAAGATGCCCTGTTGGCAGCAGAGAGACATGACATGATCTCTCCTCTACTTCATTGAAAACAAGTTATCTGGAGTCGGTCTGCTTCTTTAAATGAGACATGAGATGTAAAAATGACCTGGATCCACAAGAAGGGGCTCTAAAAGGACAGCCCCAGTAATTCCTAATGGTATTCCTGATTCTGGAGGTTATTTGTCAAGGCCTATCTCACAAGTATTTCCTGGCTTGGGCTTAAAAACCTTTTTTGATCACCAAACATGTATACTTGGGCTATGTGGATTATGCTTTGGCAAAAAGAACAACTTGCAGGAGGGACAAAGATCAGAGAATGAAGAGGAAGGTATAAGGTAGTAAATAGAAGATGTTGGGAAAAAATACATCCAGGTGGAAAAATTAGTATTTAAAACAGAAGTGAAGACTAGGAGAAGAAAGAAAAGAACTGGATCAGGCAAGCTTTTAGTTGTGAGACAGGCAAGAGATGAAGATGAAAACAAAGATGCAAATACTAGAAATGAAACATTCTAGCACTAAAGTGTTCTTAGAACCATCTTTTCGCTTCCATGTTTCACTGTTCAACAGAAAGAATATACAATAAGGTAATGAATGTGCATTGCTATCTTAAATGGTGCAGTGGGTAACACTGCTGGCTTACAGTTAGGAGACCTGGGTTAACTTCCCGGGTCCTCCCTGCGTGGAGTTTGCATGTTGTCTGCGTGGGTTTCCTCCGGGTACTCCGGTTTCCTCCCACAGTCCAAAGACATGCAAGTTAGGTGCATTGGCAATTCTAAATTTTCCCTAGTGTGTGCTTGGTGTTTGTGTGTGTGTGCCCGCGCGCGCCCTGCAGTGGGCTTGCGCCCTGCCTGGGGTTTGATTCCTGCCTTGCGCCCTGTATTGGCTGGGATTGGCTCCGGTGGACCCTCGTGACCCTGTAGTTAGGATATACAGTGTAATCTCGGTTTGCGAGCATAATTCGTTCTGGAAACGTGCTCGCAATCCAAAGCACTCGTATATCAAAGCAAATTTCCCCATAAGAAATAATGGAAACTCAGATGATTCGTTCCACAACCCAAAACTATTCATTTAAAAATGATTAATACAAAATATAAAGTAAAATACATAATACAAATTAACCTGCACTTTACCTTTAAAAAGAATCATGGCTGGTGTGAGTTTCTAAACTCATATGGGATTCCAGCCAACGGGACGACACGCAGAAGAGCGTCCCAAAGCAATCGCAGTCTCCCAGCGCTGTAGCAGTTCGCCGTATAAGCGCATCCAAAAAGATCGCAGACATGCTATATGCGTCTGTCGTCAATGGGTCATACAAGGAACATTATAAAGATCTAGCTACAATAAATAACAGCGCTGTTGCTGTTTCAAGCTGAATAAAGCTGGTGTTAAAGTACTGAGACTCAGCTTCGTGTTTTGGGGAGCAAGATGGGGACTCGCACTTCACAGCGCACACACACACAGTCACAATGCTGTAGTAAACAGTATACGCTCGTACGGATGTTGACTATATGAGTGAGGCACACAGACTCAGACGGAGAATAGGAGACGATTGCCAGAGAGAGAGAGAGAGATAGAGACGCGCTGGGCGAGCGAGCGAGATAAGGAGAGAGAGAGAGAGACGCGCTGGGCGAGCGAGATAAGGAGAGATAGAGAGAGAGACGTGCTGGGCGAGCGAGATGAGAGAGAGAGAGAGACGCGCTGGGCGAGCGAGATAAGGAGAGAGAGAGATAGAGACGCACTGGGCGAGCGAGCGAGCGAGATAAGGAGAGAGAGAGAGACACGCGCTGGGCGGGTGAGCGAGCGAGATAAGGAGAGAGAGAGAACCACCATCAGCTCAGTTGTGATCACATGACGCTCAGCAGACAAAGTGTATCCATACTACTCGTATTGCAAGATATCGCTCGTTTATCAAGTCAAAATTTATTAAAAATTTTTGCTCGTCTTGCAAAACACTCGTAAACCAAGTTACTCGTAAACCGAGGTTCCACTGTAGTGGGTTGGATAAGGGATGGATGGATTTGCTATCTTAAATATATGAGACTTGATTAAACAGTATGTCACATGATCCTTGACTAGCAATAGGAGTAGCGTAGTGACTATAAATAACATTGCTCCCACAATGCAAAAATTTCATAAAATGGTGGTGGCCATATGAAGACAAAAAAAAAAACACAAAGGTATATTGCTAAAGTAACAGCAAATAAATGCAAAAAGAAAAATAAGTCAAGAAAATCCAAAAATTAATTATATTGAATCTCAGAAAGCAAAAAAAAAATTAATTAATTTTTAAGGTAAAAGCTTATCAGTAAAGACTCAGTAAACAGCCTGCTGTCCCATCACCCCCACCGCCGCAGTTAATTCAGGCAAAAGGTTCTCCCAGCTCAAGGCTTGTTTATTTGTGTGTGAGGTGCCTGAACTTGTATAGGGTAAATAATACATCGTTATTTGGAACACATGCATTTCATGTGTGTTCCGTGTCTACAACGATCTGTGTAAGTGTAGGATGACAGGAAATGCGTGAAATGCAAGAAATGTTGAACAAATACCTAAAACAAACTTTTTTCATGTTTTAGTACTAACGACAAAATTTTGATGTGGAGTGTATAATGTGTGAAGACTGAAGTCCAAATATCAAATAAACACTATCCCAAAAGGTACATGTATATCAAAACAAGTGCGCTTTTATTCAAGGATATAACCAAAGAAAAAGAAATCGGGTTAGGGTACAGTGCTGACACAACCGCTTGGGTGGTGCAGTGGTAAGAGCTGCTGACTCATAGTCAAGAGGTTGCAGGTTCAATCCTGGCCTCTTCTCAGAATTTTTCTTTTGAGTAGAGAGCTACTCTCATTGTTACTATTATACAATAAAAGCATACATTTGATTTGAGTCCGCAGCTGTAAATTTATGGTACTTGTAAAGGTTAGCATTTTGTTTTTTTATTCAGTTTTATTCTCTCAGTCACATTCACGCTCACCCCAATCTGACGCTGCTGTTTCCAAATAAAGACGTGCTATAACAGTAGTAAACTCAGATGAGGATGAAGGTTCTACATTGGAGAAGGACACAGAACCCCTGTCCGCAAGAAATGTCCACTCACACATAAGAACAACGCAGCCGCACCAGGTGTAAAAGTGAAAGATGACACCATTTAGATGCAGCAAGAGGTTGTGGCCTCATCCTGCCAGTGGATATAATTGGTCAATCTACCACGTATGTCCTTCAACGAAATAGCAGGGCATGCCGAGCTTGCCAAGGTATCATGCAAAGTTCTGTTTGTGATTATGTTTTGTGATGGCCTTTATATGAAAACCATTTATCTATACTAATAAAAGGCAAAGCCCTCACTGACTCACTCACTCACTCACTCACTCACTGACTGACTCATCACTAATTCTCCAACTTCCCATGTGGGTGGAAGGCTGAAATTTGGCAGGTTCATTCCTTACAGCTTCCTTACAAAAGTTGGGCAGGTTTCATTTCGAAATTCTACGCGTAATGGTCATAACTGGAAGCTGTTTTTGCTCCATTTACTGTAATGGAGATGAGCTTGAACGCCGTGGGGGCAGAGTTTCGTGTGACATCATTACGCCTCCCACGTAATCACGCAGTACATAGAAAACCAGGAAGACCTCCAAAAAGCGCTGAAGAAAACATGCATTATATAATTGAGAAGGCAGCGAAACAATAAGAAGCGAGCGAGTGACATATACAACCATATTCATGAGTTCTGCTACTTCGGAAACAAAGCACGATGTAAACCTAAACTTTAAATTAAGTTCATAGACAGGCTGCCGCTGGCGTTTGTAATTTAGTGCCTGCCCGTATAAGGCCGTCCGTCAGCGGCAATCCAATAGCAAACTGCCACTAAATATTCACGGGTGAAGGACTGTGCTTATGCAGAGGAAGATGAGATGGTCAGGGTGGTGTTTGGCACAAACTCAGCGAAACTGCGAGAGAAAGTTTTAAGAGCCAGGACTTCGGTAACATTAAATACAGCCATGGACATCGCACGAGATAGCACCAGCACAGCTGGGAACCTTCGATGCATGTACACCGAGCGGCTCACGTGAATTGACGCAGTGCACAGACAAAAAGCAACAGTTCCAAAGAGCGCTGAACAAAAACCGAATTACACAATTGAAAAGGCAGCAAAAAAATATGAAGCGTCTGATACATACAAACATATTATTCATAACTGCAGCTACTGCAGAAACAAAGCACACGGTGG
>JANRMT010062819.1:13845271-13915151 GCA_026402145.1 Polypterus bichir lapradei | reverse complement strand
AAAAAAAAAAAAAAACCCGTGCATGCAGTGTGTCAGGTCTCAGATAAAGAAGAAGACGAGCTGTTTATTGATGCAGTAAGAAACGTGTATATATATACCCCGATCTACATACTCGAATAATGAATACTTTATTCGCAATCAATGATTGTTTTGGTAAAGCCATACTCAGTGTATTCATTAGATGAACGGTAAAAAAGTAAGAGCGAGGGGAGGGTCACTTATTGAGGCATGCAGGCAAAACCACATTAGCACGCGGGCTCGATGTACGAAAAAATATATCTTTTCAAGTTCTATTTAGTCCATATGTGTCAAACTCAAGGGCCACGGGCCACATCCGGCCCGGCGTGTAATTATATCCGGCCCGCGAGATCATTTTATATACTGTATTATTGTTATTAATGGCCCGGGTATATGAAGCGCTGGTAACACAATAAACTACAGATCCCATAATGCAGCGCTTCAGAAGCCTTACCGAACACTTACCGCGTTAATCAAGTCTAGCTTGCAAGTTATTGCGAAGCTAGCCCACACGATGCTTAAGAGAAAAGTTGATTCTGAAAATAGAGCCTTTAAAAACCGATGGGAGGCTGAGTATATGTTTACTGACATTGCCGTTAAACCCGTGTGTCTCATTTGTGGAGCTAATGTGGCTGTAATTACAGAATTTAATCTAAGACGGCACTATGAGACAAAACATCAGGGTAACCTGAAAGACCTGAATGCAATGCAGAAGATACAGAAAGCAGAAGAATTAAATAAGAATCTGACACTTCAGCGGACGTTTTTACCCGTGCACAATCACAAAGTGATTTCAAGTGAAGCTGCTTTTATGGGAGACACAAATGCACCAGTGCAACTTGCCCCACTTTCCCTGTTGCCAAGTAATGTTGAACCAAGTCGCACGGCGCTTTGGTGACTTTGAAGAACAAAAAAAGTCTGTCTACATGCGGCTCGAACCTTGTGCATGTTTGGTAGCACATATCTGTGTGAGAAGCTCTTCTCAGTGATAAAGACTAACAAAACAGCACACAGGAGTCGCCTCACTAATGAGCACCTGCAGTCCATCCTGAGAATCTCCACAACACAGAACCTCACACCAAACATAAACGAACTTGTTGCCAAAAAAAGATGCCAGGCGTCCAGCTCTAAAATGACATATGAGCAAAGACAACTGAATGATTTGATTTGTTATTGCTGAAAGGAACACATTTTATTTATATTTCCAGGTTTTGTTATGCAGCATGTTCATATTTGAATTTGTATAATTTTGACAGGATATATTTTTATGGAGAGCAAAATCTTTTGGGATATTTAAAATCTAAGTTTATTTTTTATATAAAATTACATAAGAGTAAAGAAATTTGAATGTTTGTTCTTTTAACGTTTACTATATTTCTAACTTGTATAATTTAGACAGGATATATTTTTATGGAGAGCAAAATATTATAAGTTGTTTAAGGTTTGAGTTGATTTATTCAGGAATAATATTCCTGTCTGTTTTTACCATTCCCACCAACGATATTTCTGTCGACTAAATAAAAATTCCTTCTATTTAAAATTTAAATAGAACTTGAACAGATACGATTGTTCATAATATCCACGCAGACTTGCACGTAAGAGCGGGAGTTATCTGTTTTAACAAGCAGCGTATTGCACTGATACGAAATAGCTGTGTGTGTATATATGTAGATATGTATGTATATGTATATATGTTTATATATGTGTGTGTGTATGTATATATATATGTATGTGTGTGTATATATGTGTGTGTATGTATGTATGTGTGTATGTATTTGTATGTGTATATATGTAGATATATATATATGTATGTATATATGTGTGTGTGTGTGTGTGTGTATATATGTGTATATGTATAGATATGTATATATATATGTTTATATGTGTGTGTGTAAATATATATATATATATATTTATATATATATATATATATATATATATGACAGCAACACTCATCACTCACAACAGTGACAAAACAATTACATTGACAATCATGTTACGTTATTTTTAAAATGTTTCCTTTTCTTTTTCATTACTTCATCAACACACTACTTCTCCGCTGCGAAGCACGGGTATTTTGCTAGTATGTTATATAAAAGCCACATCGAATGTTATTTACCTTTGTTATTTTTAGTAGTGTTTATTGTACTGTGTCTCCATTAACCTGTGCCATTTCCTTTTTGTACTTTGTGGTCATTTCAAGAACACCTGTACAAGTCACAGAATACATTTATATACATAATGTAAATATATATATTTTAGAGTTGGAGCAAAGTCAAGTTATGTGACTTGCTCAGGTTACACACTAGATTAGAGGTAGGAATTTACCCAGTAACCTTGGAATTGTAAGTCATTATATTGCCTATCATACACACATCTTCAAACACATACTCATATAAATACACATCGTAATAGGAGTGAGTCCTTTGGTAACTCCCCACACTCAAGATACTGTAACTCCAAAGAGTCCAAACATTCATAAAATTTTAATGTAGATAATCTTTCAGTGGGAATAAAAACAGGAAGTAGCACAAAGTACAAAACAAATAGATACAATAATAAACCTATTTTGTTCTCATCTTGACATGTTTTGATGCTATTTCAGTGATGGAGTGTTTGCTCACTTAGCTAACACGGTACTTCACACAAGCTCTCCACTGTCCACCTCTCATCTCTCTCTTTCTCTCTCACCTTCTCTGTTTTTCTGTCTCTCTCACTTCCTCTCATCAGTTTAGTCTTTGTCCCATCTTACTTCTCAATAACAGCTATAATCTACCTTTGATCAAACTCTGGAATCATTTCTGGGTTCAGAGGATAAGCTACTTTTACTACAGGAGCACCAAGCTAAAACCTTTCATTGAATGCTCCTATCATCTCTGCATCACAGGTCTTCAATTGCATTTAAACTCCTGGTTCTCTATGGCAACCTCTAAACCTTCCATTCCCTTGAAGGCACAGCATGACCCCATATCTGGGATCTTCTCCCTCTTATCAGATGAATAGGAGAGCACTGGTCACATGCTACTCTTAGCTAAACTCATTCTCTAGTCAGTATCCTGGCATCACCATCCCCTTCTACTGGCCAAGTCCTGTCACTTGTCAGTCAGGAGATCCAGCAACCAATTGGTTAAATAAGAGATAATTGTGTCCGCATGTATTGTTAAAGTCTGCTGTAAACACTGAAAGTGTTAAAGATGTATATAATTCTAGTGAACACAGTGAAAGTTTCAGACTGTAACAATCTCTTCAGCAGAGACAACTGCTGTAAGACTACAAGTGAAGCTCTGTCTCCACTAAAAAGTCACAAAATAATTGTCAAATATGTACTGTTGTATTTGCCTTGCCATTTCAAAGAGCATCACTAGAACATGTTCAACTTCATGACTCTTTCATTCAGAATCAACAATAATTTCCTGCGGGTCATCTAATGTGATTTTTATTCTCATACATTCCTGTGGCAACACAATCCAGTAAAACCCACTGAAGCAAAGCTAGATTCTTATAGGACAAATCCTTCAAAACTTCAATTCCAGAGAAGCTCAGCATCTCTGGGAGTAAATGTGGCAGTGAGCTTGCCAGGACGCTGGGCAGCTACATGATGAATGGAGGAGCTGTCAAAGTGGCTGGACCTTATTTCAATTGACTGTGGTTTGCTATTGGAGCATTTCAAGCATTTTCAGCAAGTGGATTTATGAGACAAGCTGCTGCTTGTAGTTTGTTATTTGCTAGCGATATAGCTCACTGTTTTCATTTGTACATATCTTACTTAATAACACATAAATATAGCATTCTTGAGTTCTTTCCTTGTTTCAGGTTAGTAAAGCTCAAACTAAGTCAGCTTGGGGAACTAGCCAGCCAGCTAGCTATCTGTGCATAATGATAGACAGTGCAAATTTTGTTGACCTGATTTTGGCAAAAACATTTCCTTATGAGGAGTGACTCAGAATTAAACAAAAGGGAAGATCAATGCCTAAGATTGATTTGGTTCAAATGTCAGGGAGAAATAACCTGTCTTTTCAACTCTCCTGGTATGACAAGGTGAGGTGGCTGACTGGAAGTGCTGCGACAAGATAAGGTACTGTTGGCCTTGCCTCTTAATGAAACCATCTTACCTTGTCAGGTGAAAACTGTGTTTTGGTGATCTGGCTAACTCTGACAGGGAATACTAAAGACATGACAAAAACAATGAACATATGAGTTCATGTGCACAGTTCCAGTATGTTTTCATGGCAGGGTCAGAGTAGAACATGCAATTAATGGTGGTGTTTGCATTCAGGTGGCATTTTTCAACCACCTAATTGACATCACTTCATTGCTTGGCCATCAAGAGCTGGTATTCAGAGGACATGATGATGGTAGTGAATCTGCTAACAAGGGGAAATACAGAGAATATGCTGAAACATTTGACAGGGTGAGTCAAAATTATGTTAACACTAATGGATTATTTTTATCTCGACCACACCTTTCCAGGTTGATGGATAGGTCATGGTGGACCATTGCCATGGCCTCCACACTCCCCTGATTTGACATACTGTAATTTCTGGTTATGGGGTATGGCGAAGGAGAGCGTATATAGCAGGTAAGTTCGTGATATCAATGACCTGAACTGTGGTATCATCTGTTCCCTGTAAAATGTGTGTTTGGGCTTTAAATGGTACTGTTGCTCGCTGGTTTTTGTGTGTTGAACAAGATGGCAAACAGGCTGAGACATTCCTGTAAATCATCTTGCACATATGTGGTATGTTTTATGAAAAAATTGTTTCTGCCATTGAAATGCTGACTCAACCTGTATGATTCTGTCTTGGCTGCACATTTAAAAAAAAAAAAAAAATAGATTTCTGCTATTGCAGCCAGTGTTGTTAATGAAATTAAAATATTAAATATTTAGGAACTATCCTGGTCTTAATTTGAATATAAATACAAAACATACAAAGCATGCATACTCTAAATGCAATCAGTGCTACTGATCTTTTTAAAGACTATTTAAAGTGGACAAGGATGTCATGTTGTACTTTTATCACAGTGTGATCCAAAATTTAAAAAAGCTCCAGCAGATTACCAAGCATGCAACTAATGTTATTGATGCCAATACAAATGATCCAGTAAGGTTGTGCCAGATGAAAATATTGAAACAATTGGAAATCGTCGCAATTCATGTCAGACACCCTTTATTTAACTTACTCAGAACTTAACTTCAGTAAATCACTGATGATATATTTCTTTCTTCCCAGTGCTATACATCTTTTTAACTTAGGTTATTAGAGATAATACAAAATACCAGAAGTGTAGAAGTTTCATGTGTATCAGTAGCAGTTTAAGGTAAAAACACACACACACTCAAACTGCTGAAGGTACTTTACCTAGCAAAGAATCTGTTTTTGAAATTATGTAAATATTTTAGAATTACTGCGAAAGTTTTAATCTTGTTTGTCTCTTTTTTGTTTTATTCAATTTCTTTCTGTTATTGAAAACTAAGAAGGCAAATTACACGTTTTCTTGTGTAAACATGACTGAATAAATAAAAAATATTGAACCTTATTTGAAGTTTGCACTGAGAACCTCTTTATTATCTTAGTTTTGTTTGTTTCAGTTATTGCTTACTCAGCATTAGAACTTTTTTCTTTGTTTCTTTGGTTATGGATTAGAATTTTGTTTTGATCTGATGAAAGATTAGTCTGATTTTCTGGCTTTGATCCTGGTGCATTTTGTGATTTATGTTTGATCTCTTGGTCTTAATTTCATTTTTTTTTTATTCTGGTCTTTGGAAAACAGTTGCCTCTCCAGAATGTTATGCACATTCATTATAAGTTAATGAGATTAATCACTTATGTACAGTATGTATTAATCACCTACAGTATATATTGTGTGTGTTTGCATAAAAGAAGGCAAAGGTTGTTGTATTCCATCAATAGAAGATGTGTTCTTAATGCCTATTGCTGTGTGTATGTGAAACAAACTTTAATTTCAACATGTCTAGAAGAAGAAAGAGGGTCAATTAAGTCCGATAATACAGCAATATTTTGAACTGTTTTTCATATAATTGATGCAATTGTAAATGCCATTTTAGAATAGTTCCAACTACAACAAATCATTAATTAATTAATTATATTCTTATGTTTTATTTACTTACAGAATCACACTGTTTTCTGGAAATAATATATTCTAATAATATAGAATACTTCTTGTCTGTTCTTCCTACATCAGGTTATTCTTCGATCCTTGGATTTATAATAATTGCACAATTGTGTCACCTCTGAAAATAATCCTTATCATTTACAAACCTATTAAAATTGAACAAATGACTTTATAAGCCAATAGTAAAGAATATATTCCCCTATCGTAACACATTTTATTCTTGATTATGTCTCACCACTAGAAAACAATATCTATAAACTATAATGCAATTACCTTGTTCTGAGGAGACAAATTTGAAATGGAGCAGACTACTGCATTCCTCAGAGCTAATTATGGCAGAGTATTGGAGGTGTTGTATGCCATTGCCAATTGTTTCAGAACACCTCCATTTCACAGGCATTGCATATACTAAAAATAAGAAATCAAAGAAAGGTCAAGAGAAAAAAATGGAATGGAGTGGAATTGAAATGTACTTAAGTGGGTCAGAAAGTCTCCCATATAGGATAACACAACACAATAAATTACTGATATTCCTTTAAAAAAATATCTTTCCATCTAACTAAATACTTCATGTTTTAAATATATTCATTCTTTTTTCTCAGGTTATTATGCACATGCATTTCAAAATCAATATGTACTTAATTTTCAAAATTGAGATTACCTTGATGCTAAGAGTGGCCCATGTCATCATTCGGTGGAAGGTGGTACAGGGTGTGCTTTGACACCGTTTTTGTTACCATTTGTACTGTTGCTCTTTGATTGGAACTTTAAATTTACTTCTGTCTTTCCTTTTATTGATAATTTAGTTTTTTAAAGGTTGTCCTTCTATGATTTTAATCAGAATGTATTCCAGGTGTGTACTGCCGTTTTGTATCAGCACTGGCTTCTTTCTTGTTTGGGTTTGGTGTCAGCTCACAATTGCTCTCTAAAGCTCACATCAATTATTATCAGTTCACATCACAAGCCTTATTGCTCAGTTCTGAGTTTTTGCTCAGATTATATTTGATCATTTTGACAGTTCACATTTATAAGTGATAAGTGACCTGTATCTAACTGTAATGTGAATGTATCTGTCCCCCAAAATTGCATGCATGGTGCAGGTTGATATGTTTGTTCACAAGTACAACAACAATAATAACATTTATTTATATAGCACATTTTCATACAAAAAAGTAGCTCAAAGTGCTTTACATAATGAAGAAAAATAAGAAATTAAAATAAGACAATATTAGTTAACATAGAAAAAAAATAAGGTCCGATGGCCAGGGTGGACAGAAAAAACAAAAAAAAAATCTGCAGGGGTTCCAGGCCACGAGACCGCCCAGTTCCCTCTAGGCATTCTACCTCACATAAATGAAACAGTCCTCTTTGTATTTAGGGTTCTCACGGACGGACTTGATGATGATGGTCATGCAGACTTCTGGCTTTTAATCCATCACTGTTGAAACATTGCGGTGCTTTGAGTAAATACCACCAAAAGGACACCGGAAAAAGAAACAGAAGAGAGAGTAGGGGTTAGTACAGATTTTAGAGCCACCATGAATTAGTTATAAGTAAGGTATAAGTAATGTGCATCATCAACAACAAAAAATGTCATATTTGTGAGATGACTCACAGTATTAAAACTGATAAAAAGGACATTGTAGTAGTTATTGTGTGCATTGCATTTTGCTCCGGAGGACGACAAACAGTCCATCAGTTGTATATGATTAAACCGAGAAGGCGAAAAAAAAGCCTGGTGTCTAGCTTTTGCTATTTATGCAGCTATTGCTGGCACTGCTGCACCAAGATGTGTGAATGCGAGCAACAGCCAGCAATGGTGGGACCGTGACTGTTGTCCCATCTGTAGAACCCCAGCATTGTTGTTTTGATGGACTGCTAATTCTGGCTGATGATGACAGTGCTCAGCCCATGTGTATAGGCAAAAAAAACACATGAATTTCAATCTGACCATTCTCATTCATGTTGCCTGGGCTATGAATCGAATATGTATCTGATCTAGGACCAAATATGAAAGTGATTCAAATTAGATTTCGGTGTCCACACAGCCGAAATATTGCAGAAAATTTTATTTTACACTCATCGTACGGTAGCAAGCAAACTTATAGAACAGTAAATGCAGTAAAATCTGCATTTTTTGATCTTCCTTCTTCTAATGCAGGATTGTAGGAGATGAGAAATGTTCATATTATAAGAAAAGTTACACCAAGCTTTTACATATCTTTATGTCTATTTTCCTAATCCACTCAAAGTTTGTGGGGAACTGGACCCTATCATTCTGAAAGGCATTAATTGATCCCTGACAGGACCTCAATCAATTAAAGAGGCTTTGATAGATGTATTTTTGTTGTCTCCCCTAGTTAGTTTATTAGGGTAATTGGATATTATCAGCTTTAAGAAAAAGAAAACTATTCTGCAACTTAACACCATAGTGTCTGTTGTTGAAAGCTGTTGAAAAGTGGAATGCTGTGATTTAACCTTTTTAAAAATTTCAGTAGCTATCAGAATGTAGGCACTATGACACAAATTAATAAAATGGATAGGGGTCCTACTGCTTTATACTCTTGATAGAGTCAGTGATTAACTGCCCCAACATGCTTATTCAAAAGGAAAAATAGGCAAAGAAATAAGAAAACATTTCTGCTCCACTGCCTTTATCAGAGCACAAGGATTGTCCAGAGCCTTCAATTTTATTTAACTGCACTGGATATTTGGTATATTTGGTTTACTCTTTGTTAAAGCAAAAAATATAATATCCAAAAGACATGACAAACAATAGCATTCCAGTGTAAAAGTCAAAATATTATTTCATGCATTTGAATCTTTAAAAAAATTAGAACATTGGAACAATCTGGACATGAACAGGCCATTTAGCCCAACAAAGCTCACTAATCCTCTTCTAAAAAATCATCAGGTCGAGTTTGGAAAGTCCTTAAAGTCTTACTGTCTACCACACTGCTTGGTAGCTTATTCCAAGTGTCTATGGTTCTCTGTGTAAAGAAAAACTTCCTAATGTTTGTCTGAAATTTACCCATAAGAAGTTTCCAATTGTGTCTCCATGTTCTTGATGAACTCATTTTAAAATAACAGTCTCAATCTACTATGCTAATTCCCTTCATAATTTTAAACACTTCAATCATGTCACCTCTTAATCTTCTTTTGCTTAAACTGAAAAGGCTTAGCTCTTTTAATCTTTGTTCATTATTCATTTCCCGTAGCCCTGAAATGAACCTAGTTGCTCTTCTCTGGACTTTTTCTAGCTCCACTATGTCCTTTTTGTAGTCTGGAGACCAAAACTGCGCACAGTACTCCAGATTAGGCCTCACCGTTGGGTTATAAAGCTTGAGCATAACCTCTTTGGACTTGTACTCCACACATCGTACTATATAACCTAACATTCTGTTAGCTTCCTTAATGGCTTCTAAACACTGCCTGGAGGTTGATAGCATAGAGTCCACTGTGACTCTTAAATCCTTCTCATAAGATGTACTCTCAATTTTCAGACCTCCCATTGTGTAATATGTACTGTATATGTGTGTTGATCAACAGGGATTATAAAATATGATGCTTTTGATTCAATAAATAATTTGGACTATACAGAAGTAAATCATATATTTGTATAGAAAATGATTACCCCTGCATGATTCTTATTGTCCTCTTTTTAAAACCTTAAACTGATAAATATTAGAATTTACCCTGACTCAAGCACTGTCGCTGTGGAATTTTATTTGTTTTTATTCTTTTTTTTTATTTTGTATTTTATTAGAAGTGTATGTCGGGGCACATAACTTTACCATAATGTTTCGGTTCATTGTTCCATTTTTGTCTCCTTTCAACACATAAATATACATTCTCTAGCATATTGAGGCACACAAAACAGACATAACAAGTGAAATGCATTGACCTGTGATTTGAATTCGAAATAAACGCATCAGTTTTCATAATGTTAGATAAATTTCCACTACCCCAGTAAGGGTGCTGTAGCAAAAATAAGATTAACAGCTAAGGATTGTTTCAGACCCCTAAGCATGCACCAATGAATTACGGTAGATTAATTTTTATTTCAAATTGAACATGACCTTCTCATAAACCAAAAATATCTTTTGAATAGTCTCATACCAGCCATAAACTATGGTGTTAGGGAGGTCATTCTTTGGTATTCTTTTACTGATTTAAGGCCTTCTTTAATTGTTGTTAGTGTCAATCGCTGAATTCCTAAAATGTGTAGTGAATTCTTGAAAAGTTGTAAGGCCATCTGTGAAAAATCTGAATTGTAACTGAACATAGATCTTGCAACAGAACAATAATGCCATAAACAAGCAAATTGTCCATGGGATGGCTCTGAAAAAAATGTTTTTGAAAATTGTATTACAGTGCTGTGGGTGCCTTGAAATAGGATGTTCTTCTATGAAAGCTCCCAACTATCACACAGTTGTTTGTGGAAGAATGAGAAAATATTGATCCTAGTGAGTCTGGCAAACAGCCAGAAAAAATAGTTACAGACATTAGGTTATTTAGGTTAGGTAGCGAGGTTAGTGTGACCATCAAAGAACATGGTATCCTGAAAAGAGTTACTCAGAAGTCACAACCAACTGGAACATACTGTAAAAATAAAATATATTAATAAATAAAACATTAAACTGATAAATATTAGCATTTACCCTGACTCAAGACCTCAGTATGTGCGTCTCGGGAACTGCAGGTCTGACATTGTGGTCAGCAACACAGGAGCGCCGCAGGGGACTGTACTTTCTCCAGTCCTGTTCAGCCTGTATACATCGGACTTGCAGTACAACTCGGAGTCCTGCCATGTGCAAAAGTTTGCAGACAACACTGCTATCGTGGGCTGCATCAGGAGTGGGCACGAGGAGGAGTATAGGAAACTAATCAAGGACTTTGTTAAATGGTGCGACTCAAACCACCTACAACTAAACACCAGCAAAACCAAAGAGCGGGAGGTGGATTTTAGGAGGCCCAGGCTCCTCATGGACCCCGTGATCATCAGAGGTGACTGTGTGCAGAGGGTGCAGATCTATAAATACCTGGGAGTGCAGGTGGATGATAAATTGGACTGGACTGCCAATACTGATGCTCTGTGTAAGAAAGGAGAGAGCCGACTATACTTCCTTAGAAGGCTGGCGTCCTTCAACATCTGCAATAAGATGCAGCAGATTTTCTATCAGACGGTTGTGGTGAGCGCCCTCTTCTATGCGGTGGTGTGCTGGGGAGGCAGCATAAAGAAGAGGGATGCCTCACGCCTGGACAAACTGGTGAGGAAGGCAGGCTCTATTGTAGACACAGAGCTAGACAGTTTGACATCCGTGGCAGAGCGACGAGTGCTGAGCAGGTTCCTGTCAATAATGGAAAATCCACTGCATCCACTGAACAGGATCATCTCCAGACAGAGGAGCAGCTTCAGGGACAGATTGCTGTCACTGTCCTGCTCCACTGACAGACTGAGGAGATCGTTCCTCCCCCACACTATGCGACTCTTCAATTCCACCCGGGGGGGTAAACATTAATATTATACAAAATTGTCTGTCTGTTATACCTTCATTGTTATCACTCTTTAATTTAATATTGTTCTTTATTAGTATGCTGCTGCTGGAGTTTGTGAATTTCCCCTTGGGATTAATAAAATATCTATCTATCTATCTATCTATCTATCTATCTATCTATCTATCTATCTATCTATCTATCTAAATGTGCTGCTGATTTGCCTGTCTATTCGCAGTAAGAGACAAATGGAATTGCGGAATCGCACATAGTACAAAACCTAGCAGGTCATGAAAACTTGGAAACAACTTCTAGTTTCCTTTACTTTCTTGGCATTTTTGAAATTACATGTTTCTAGTTACTTCTTTCTTGGGCAGTGTAAAGTTCAATCTGTTCTATTGCAATACAGGTCTAACCAAGACAAAAAAGGCATGAATTCTTGAAGAAAGGCCTAAGATCAAAGTCTCAAAGCATGTATTTTAATTTGATTTTTTGAAATTGAATCAAAACTGTCCATATTTCAAAAATATCCAAAAGCTTCCAAAAGAACTAAACAATATATCAAAAGAATACTATTAGTTAAAAATACAAAATCCAAAACACAAAGAAACATTAAAACCATACCAAACACAAACCTTAAGTTTTATGATTTCATGCTCTAATTATTTTACTAATGTTGGCACTGCAGCTCGCTGCATTTTCAACTTGAATGGCAATTTCAATTGCATGCCTCTTACACCCTAAGGGCATTTTTCAGTAGTTTCCGCCTGAGGGGAGAACACCATAATAAAGACTTATTATGCAATAAATAAAGGAAAGACAGTCATTTTTTTCACTAAATCTTCTTAAATGTGATAGAAATTATCTTTATGTAAACTTTAAACATTCCTTTACTCAAAAACTACTCCCAAAATAATAAAAAAGCATTGGTGGACACTGATTTTTCCAAGTTTATTTTCCAGACTATTTTAAGTTCAAGCAATGATAGGTCAGTTTTTCACCTCTGATGTGTTAGCAGATGTGTCAACTGTTCCTGTGAATAGTTTCATGTTGATAACACAAACAATTATATAGTTACAGCATTTGGCACCATTGGCAACCCCTCACCTCTTGAACCTTTCCATGCCATTATGCCCAAAAAATAAATATAAATAATGTAAAATTCATAATATAACATATTTATATAAAATATAAATCATTTCTCGAATATATACACACACTCACATATATTTATCATATATGCACACACACAAAAGCTAACAATTGTGTTTATTTTTCCCAACTTTGTCACTATCCTTTGTTCAAACGTGGGCATGTTATATATCGCTGGAAACATCTCAGTCTCAGCTATAAAACTGTTTAAAGCTTATAATGGCAGAACCCACTGAGCAAGAGCCACCTGACGAGAACCAACAGATTGCTACTGTCAAATTGACATACCCACCTACTCTTTAATGGCAAATATCTCACTAACACTTCCTTCTATGGTGATGAGCTTAGCTCACATTATTTAGCAGAAGCTGCTGTAAATTGTGATATACAGTATAACATGTTTATATCTGCTGCTGCTTTCTGAAGTAATATGCAACAACACACGAAAATCACACTTGAACTTCCCAGCTCACTGAATCATTCTGCGAAGATAAGACAAGCCCATTGTTCAAACATGGCCATATTTGGTGTTGATTAATATGTTACAGTCTCACAGTCACAGATGGTATGACCCACTCAGCAAGATACAGATCCTTCCCAGAATTTCCAGGTGGTTCAGTCCCGTAATGGTGGCTGTGTTTATGAATAATGTCACTTTTCTTGAGACTGCTTCTTCGGAGACACACGTGTATGGACTTTAGAACAACCTGCTGTAAGTGCTGATATGTTACTTTAAGAGGACTTGTGAGATTGTCCACCGCCAGCAGTAGTCTGTCCCAAATCTGAAGATTATTAGTCTTCAATCACCAATCATCTCTTATTGTAAACTGCCAAATCTGTACTGCCCACCTAAAATACGAAGGTTTGTGACATGCTGAAAGACTGACTCACCCAGTAACTGTGCATGTTGGCCAAAGATCAGTCGGCGCATAAGGACACAGTGTGAGTCTGAAAAATTAGCCTCTAAAGCGGCAACTACTTCTGTGTGGTGCTGTTTGAGCCGAGTGTAGCGAAGACGCATTGGCCTTCTACACCCAAGCAGTGGAGCAGCAGCAGGTTTGCAAGTGTGGGCGAGCAACAGATATCTCTCTGAGGTCTAACTCCTCCAAATATGTTTTAAAACTCTGTTTCCAAGCCCGCCACAGAACAGGGGGGGTCACCAGGAAGGGCGGGGGTAGCAGTGAAAAGTCAAATTGTTGTTTTGGAGATCAAAGAACATACAAGACTAGTTGCTTCTCCAAATTCCTATATTTTACAAACATTTTCCTACATTGCACATCCTCCAACTGTAACAGGAGCGAATCAACAACCACTTCTCACTATGTATTTTAATAAACCTCTCAACATCAATGTCTTACCTGTTTTTTTTAATTAATTTAATGTACCTTGATAATAAAGTATCAATTTCTGTCAAAAGCACAAAAAATCTTGGTGACTCCAAACTTTTAAATACTAATGTATATACTTGACTTGTTTTTATTTAATAAATTGCAGTCGGTTACAAAGATAAATAAAAAGAGCTGTAGTATTTTAACTACCAGCATAAGTGTATTAAAAAAACATAAATGAATGCCATATGAATGCCGGGACGCCCAGGAGGACGTGAGGAGGGCTTGTGCCTCCTCCAGACCGCGAGGGGGCGTCCGTCCTGGTTCTGTTGCGGTCCACGGGTCGAGGGCATGGAAGCCCTACCCTGTAGGGGCCCGTGGTCACCGCCAGGCGGAGCCCCGATGCCGGTTTATCCCATCTGGTCCTCGGCCGGGGCTGGAGCCCGGTCGGGACGCCTTGGAGGACCGGAGGAGGGCGTGTGCCTCCTCCAGACCGAGTGGGGGCGTCCGTCCTGGTTATGCAGGGGGCCTCGGGTACAGGGCTTGGAAGCCCAGCCCTGCAGGGACCCGTGGCCACCGCCAGGCGGCGCCCCAGTGCCTAATTATCCCGGGAGCCCGGCACTTCCGCCACACCAGGAAGTGCCGGGGGGAAGACGACCGGGGATGCACGGACGGCTTCCAGGTGCGCAGCCGGCACTTCCGCCACACAGGGGTGCGGCCAACGTCAGGTGCCGGGAAGCAGCTGGAGCTCATCCGGGTCCCCATAAAAGGGGCCGCCTCTCTCCAGTCAGGAGGTGGAAGTCGGGAGGAAGCAGACTGAGCTGGAGAGAGAGGACGGGAGGCGGCCAGGAAGGCAAAAGGACTGTGAGCCCTGGACTTTGGGGAAATTGGTGCTGGAGGCACTGGGGTTGTGAGTGCACGTTGACTTTGTAAATATATAGTGTAAATAAACGGTGGGTTGGGTGAGAAAATGTTGTCCGTCTGTCTGTGCCGGGGCCAGCGTTCACAATATATATATATATATCTATATATAGTCTATTGTGTGCAGTTAGCACAGTGCATATACTCAAGTTGATCAAATAACTCTACAATCCTTGTGCTTTGATAAATGGTTTTCATCAGTACTACCATAAAGCTGTTCAGTTTAGCTGTTGTTATTCTCCGTAAGAAACAATGATTTTGAAAACAAATTGAACAATTTCTCAGTGGAATAAATAGGCTAGTGTAGATGACCTGCATCTTGAATTGAATTTAAAAGAAAAAATTTTAATGAAGATTGGTTTTGCTCAGTCATCTAATTGCAGTCTTTTAATGCTTCCCAGGATTCATAAGCTCCAATTTGCAAAATATTTAGAGGAAGAATGCATACAGGCTAACATCTTTACTTCAGTCATGCATCACATAATCGCAAATGTGTTAAAGTTTGACAGTATTTCCAAACATTACCCAGTGGATCTAATCTTCTTTAAATTATAAAAACGTAAATTCTTGCAATGAGCGTAAAAATAGATGATGCTTTGCTGATCCCTTAAAATACTTCAGGGATTATACAAATCAAATAAAAAATGACTTATTAATTTTCCAACAACCTGAAGAAAAATAGTAAATAAAATTAAATAATGAATGTATACATAACCCCCATTGACCGAATGAAAGGCATGGGACAGCAATACGGAGAGAAAATATCAGACATTGTGGCAGCAAGTACACAGCTCTGTTTCACACCACTGTAAATTGGGAAAGGATTAGGGAATGTGGCTTCATACTACATCATGCCCTGCATGCCCACATGGGACAGGACCATGTAAAGGAGTTAAGGGGTACATCCAATCTTCTGGAACTGCAGAAGATTAGTGAGATTAGTTTTTGCAGAATAACAGCATGAAGGAAGAGTGGGATGGGATGAAGATCATCACTGGCTACAGCTTGAAGCGGGGTGCCACCATCGAGAGAGATGTGGAGAGAGTAAACCCGATGAACAACTTCTTTAACAGGTTAGACCACCCTAGCCCACTCTCACCTCAGAGTACTGCATCCTCCACCCATCCTTCTGCTGATACCAGCATAGGAGAGAGTTTCCCCCCACCCACAATTACAGCAGCCCAGGTAAACAGAGAGCTGAGGAGACTTCGTGCCAGCAAAGCAGTAAGTCCACATGGAGTATCGTCACGACTGTTGAAGGCCTGTGCGTCGGAACTGGGAAGTCCTCTACAGCACATCTTCAACCTGAGCCTGGAACAGGGGAGACTCCTGAGGCTTTGGAAAACATCTTGCATCACCCCAGTCCCAAAGGTATCACATCCTGGTGAGCTGAATGACTTCAGGCCTGTTGCACTGACATCATATGTGATGAAGACCATGGAGTGGCTGCTGGGCAGGGTGCCAACCCACCGCAGGACACACACAAACTAGGGCCAATTTAGAATCACCAATCCACCTAACCTGCATGTCTTAGGACGGTGGGAGGAAACTGGAGCGCCCAGAGGAAACCCACACAGACACGGGGAGAACATGCAAAGTCCACGCAGGGAGGACCCAGGAAGCGAACCTGGGTCTCCTAACTGCGAGGCAGCAGCGCTACCACTGCGCCACCGTGCCGCCCATTTACTAATTATATTATTATATTTTTTTAGATTTATTATTAATGTAATCTTTAATGATTTCTTTTGGGTGTGTACAAATTATATTTAACCAGCTACTGGTTTTTACAGCTTGACATTGGGTACAGAGACACTCAAATTTCTCTTTGCTCCTTTTATTTTATTTATTAATTTTTTGCCTCTCCTTTGATTTAATTTTCTTATCTTCTCACTAAATGAAAAAGATAATTTTCTTCTTCTTTCCACAAACTTACTTTCACAAAGAAGCTCTTCAGTTTTCCCAACAGCCAGCAGAGTGTTAGGTTTTTAGTTGTTATTTTTTTCCATTCTAGATAGACACTAGAGTTTCTTTAATTTTTCCAGGAAACTCTCTTTGTTCTTTTTAGCTCTAAATGCTCAAGCACCTAATTAGTGTTCCCTTAGAGTAACCTTAACTTCTACCAGCTCTCCAAAATAATCCAAAATTGTTCCTTTCTCTTTCTTTCTTTCAGTGTCTGCCCGCTACTTGAAGATGAAGGTACCTGTTTGAAATGATCTATGATCTTTGCGTAAAATAATGCCTGTAATATCATCAAGGATACCATCAACACAGAAGGCCAAAAACATGAAAGCAAACATTTCAGCAAAAAAACAAATGAAGTCTTAAAAGCAGTTTAAAGATTATAAACACCCCTGGATCCAGGCATTCAACAAAGCTGTCCCATCAATGCTGTCATCACCAAGTTTTATGCTGTAATCATATATCTGAATGTATTCTACAGATATAAATCAGCTTCTAACTTTAGCAATAAGTCATTATATTGCTAAATAAAAAAAAAATATATATATATATATATATATATATATATATATAAATAAGTTAAAATGCCTTATTTTACTCATTTTAACATTCATGTGGGTAGAAATCCCTATTCCAAATATTTTGTCCATATTGATATTTGCATATTTGCTAAATACTTCAGTATCAGCTAGGCAGTAGTGTAATCCAAGCCTTTTTACAAATCTGCTAGCTATTGATTTCTTGTACTATTTGTCTATTTACTATCCATCCCCTGCAGCTTTGCCCACGTAGAAGTGAAACAGGACAGCGAGGAGGGCCCTGCCTGGGTCACTACTCCTGACGTTACATTCCCTCTGAGGCCTGCAGCCTCTGTCTCAGATTAGCGTAAATATATTGCTCCGGCAAGCCAAGCGAACAATGATTCTTAGCTTAGTTGCAAAATCAACTGGAATGTTCAAGCAAATTCGAGAAAAAAGCCCGATCTAAATCCGTTAAGTAGTTCTCTCATTCGCTACCTAAGCGAAGGGCCCCGCCCCCCTCCCCTTGGCCTGCTGCGTCTCTCTCAGATTCGTGCAAATAAATTGGTACTGCAAGTGAACTATGATACTATGATAGAGAGGTCACAAAATCAACCTGAATGTTTAAGCAAATTATAGAAAAAATCCAATCTAAATCCGTTAAGTTGTTCTCTTATCAAAAGTGGACAGACATACAGACAGATGTTGGATTTTATATATAGACAGATCTAAATATGATTCCAATTAAAATTAACTAGGTAAATACAGCTGGTTTAGTATTTACCAGCTAAAAAGTACTAATTTCACAGTTTCTTTAAACACATTTATCATTACTATCATGGAATTAACTTTTTAAAGTGTAGGTCTGTACAGTAATCAAATAGTTCTACAACTAACGTGTTACCAGATCAGCTGCTGCCCATCACTTAATGTTAAAGGAAGAGGTTAGAAGTTAGTGGATTTCTGCCTGGTAGAGAAGAAAAGGAGGGAAGACTGAAGAACTTGGAAAGAGAATTGTAGAGAAAAAAAAATACCAAGAATGTGCAATTGCAGCCCAAACTGACAATTTTTGGTATTTTTGTTGCACTGATATGCAAGTTAATAAAGTAGACTGCTAGACATTTGCCAGTGTGTAAAATGGCTAAAACAGGAAGAATGTTCAAGATTGTAAACTAAATGCTGTAAAGTTTGTGTGTACAGGCAGAAACCATAGAGCTACTAAAGAGTTTGGCTATTGAAGAACCAGACAGACAGAGGGAACGAGAGAATGAAACTTTACCTGCCAAAGCACTTCATCAAGGTATTGTATTTGGTGATGGATTTGACAGAGAGGACGATTAACTGCTGTGCAGAAATTTGAATTGGAGACCCATAAATTCCTGCAATTGGTCATTAGAATGGGGGCAGGGTGTAGTTACCAACTATGCCACTAGGTATTGTGTAACCTACAGCCTTGTTAATCAGTCCATTGAGTGATATTGTGCTGATTTAAGTGAGTGCATAATTCTGTTATTTATTCTAGAATTGTGCACATGACTTCAGTGATTATTTTTCATCAAGCCAAAGAAAAGCACATTATGTCATATAGAACATCAACATAATGATGATCACGTTTTTCAACATTGACAGACTTGTTAATAAAGAGTTTCCCTGTGAACAGACTGTTGATCAGCAACATTACATTAAGCTGCTAAGGCATCTGTGGGAAAACACCAGTAAAAAAAGGTCTGGAGCAGTGGTGCACACTGCATTAGTAGTCAGAGAGTTTATGACCAAAAACAATGTGAGTTAGACAGATTTCACTCCCTATGACTTGTTTTTGTTCCTGACATTAAAAGTGGGAGTGAAGGGAAGACAATTTCCTACTATGGAAAAAGTCCAGGAAAAATCACATGAGGCTCTTGATACAGTAATAAAAGATGACTACAGAAAATTCTTTCAGGAACAAAGAAGCACTAGAACAAGTGTATTTCATGTCAAGGGTAGTATTTTGACTAAAATGGAATTGTTAGAATAAAGTTTTTTTTTTTTTTTAACAATTACAGGAATTATGAGTCCTCCCACATATTATGATTTAAGGAGGTAACTTGTAGAATTATTTCTTTAGCTTTGTGACATTAAGATGCCAGTTGTTTGTTTCCATAGCCACAACACTCTATAGAACTGATCAGACCTGCAATGAAGGTTTCATTTTTGTTGGCTGTGTGTGTGTGAGCATGGTGTGGGTCCATTAACAGTTTAGAGAACGTATGATAAGCAAGTCAGAATATAACTGAGGAACAGAGAGTTACAAAGCTATTTACTGTATAGATTATCACAGTAGATATAAATAGTTACTGTGATAAAAGTTTGGGCGAAGTTGCTGTGAGCAGGTCCAAGACCACTCATGAATTGTCTGTAGGCCTACAAATGATTTATGACCATGTGTCCAGATTCAAACCAGCCCGACCCAAAAACGCTACAGAAAAGAAAGTAGAAAGTGTCAAGTTTAAAACGTTTTCCAGAAGAAACATGAATGTAGTGAGAAAGACAGTGAAAAGAAATAAAGCAGAAGTTCACAGCAAATGTTACTTGTGAGGTGAACGAGCATCTGGTGTGGTACGGTTGAAAACTCGCTCACGCAAAGATATTACAGGATATAGGGAATACTAAACCTGAGTAGAGAATGACACATAGTGTACATCTCAATGTCATATATTATAGGGGAGCCCCGAAAGACATAAGAGAGAATTGGCTAAACGAAAGGAATTGTCTTTTGACTGGTTTTTGGGCTAGTGTGAACTTCAGAGTTGCTGAGTTTGTGGAACAGTGAGAAGAGTGTGTAATTTTGTATATATTAATGAGAACAACTTTAATTCTGATTATACATATTTTTGGGTGGAAATAATCTGTTATTGTAGATGCTCATTTTTTATTATTGTTTTTGTATTTTAGTTTCCTTTTTTGTTTTTGATGATTTTCTGTCTGTCCTTCTGGAACTGTCTGGAAAAGAGAAATAAGGAAGAAGAGTCTTTTGTTTTCATTATTTACTCCTCACTTTTTACTTTGTTGCCACTGTACCTATTGTAAATAGCACCAGCATTTATTTTTTTCATATTTTTGTTAATGATCTTGCAATGAATTGTAAATAGATTTGCACATCATTATTGTGTAAATAGTTTTGGCACATCTGAAATAAACCACAAATTCTGTTTTTGAACCATTATTTTTCGTCTGCATCTCAGTTCTTCCATCCACTGGTTGCTCAGTTATAGCTCCAGGTGCCCGGTGTCTCAAACTGTGCATAGATGCCATTGCCCGGGTGTGATAGCGCAGCTTGGCTCCATGCTCCCACTTGACTTTTGGGAGCCTCATAGACTAGCCACTATTGATAACGTAACCATGGATGTGCCTAGCAAGTTAGGACACATACATCCAGACAAATTAGTGCTTTTATTAAAATCCAAAAATCAAAACAAAACCAGTGGTCCAAATGAATGGGCATTGCAGTTTCATCCATAATTAATAAGTAATCCATTAAGAGTCAGTGAACATGTGGACGTTAAAATGTCCAATAAATAGTTCATAAAAACGAGGTTAAAATGCATGCAGGAAGTTGTCTTTTAAAATTCCCGAGCCCTGTTTCATCTTTGTAAAACCAATGTTATTCCGGCTTATCCTATTCAGGTCTCACAACATGGAGAGATGTCATCCAAAAGGTGCAGAAAACCCTCAGTTCGTGCTTGTGTCCTTGCCACCCATCCGATGGCATTCCACAGGGTGCTGCCGAGCCTCCACTCCTTCGACTCCCGCTGCCATCTCTAACCTTGTGGAGGACTCTTCTGGAGAAAATATGAACATGTAAGCAAGAGCAACCGTTAGCCCCCACTTGAGTACTGGCCACACGCTCCATCTATGGGACTCCATTTCTGTCCACCTGCTTCCTCACTTTCACCCCTGATCTCTCTCGCTTGCTCGTGCCATTCTCTCCATTCTTTAAACTCCACCCTCATTTTCTCTTGATCCCTTTTCCTTTCTTTCATTTCTCTTACTCCTCTCCCACACAGGCTCTCCCTTTTATGCCTTCATAGGCTCAGTGCCTTAATCATGAAATGCAGAAAGCCAATGGAGCAATCAAGGTGCAGGTGCACTTTGTCTCAGTCACTCCACCAACTTCCCGTAGCCATGAGAGCACACACACTCACAAAGATTGAGCCAGCTATTTCATTATTTATTTATTTAAAAACTGACCACTTGCTGCTTAGCCACGGGACCCACTATTGCATAATGGGGCACCACAGAAGCATACTATTTAAAGTAAAGGCTGAATTATTGGTTAGTTATCTCATTTAGAAGTTATAGTTTTAATTACCACATGTTTTTTGAAATGATTAATGGATATTTTTGTTTCGGTATATGTGTAAAATGTTTTTTGCTTCAACAGCAGGACTGTTATTTGAATTAAACAGAGTACCTTTTTGATAATTCACATAAGGCAGAAGAGTTACTTGTCTTTTAATAAATGTCTGTTATTATTTTGTAAATCAGTTTAAATTCATAGTATGTGAGCTTATATAACTAAGTGGATAGAAGTAATTTTGGGAGTTTGTGTTACCTTCCCTGGCCTGGTGGGTGTCAGAGAGAAGTGTATTCCTAAACCCTGTAGTTAGAAACAAAGAGGCACAAAACTTTAGCTTGTGTTCAGCTTGGCTGCAGGATTTAATCTCATTTTTCATAACCACAAATACATAATATTTATCCCAGAGCTAACACAATAAGTGCATTGTAACACCAGATATGTAACACTAACTGGAACAACTCATGTTACAGTCTACATACCATATTTTCAAGTATTAACAATATTACAGAACACATATTTTACTCCATATAAAATAACACTTGTAAAATTATCCAGCTGACATCTTTCTTTTTCTTCTAAAACCCTATGATTGAAAGCTTATCAAACTGCCCATATTCAATAACCACATAAACATACATTGACATAAATCAAGACAAGATGTGTATCAGCCCTTTAACGTGTCTGCCGCTTAATGTGAAAACAACCCTCGTGGCTTTAGCTTCGCCGTGTATACCTAAGCATCTTATTTTCATCAAATTACACCAAAAATACTTAACTCCCAGCTTTGCATGTTATATACACAGCTTCACAACATTCTTATATCTTACTCAGGAGTATTACATCTTGTTTGGTGGAATATTAACCCACCTGTAGTTAGAAACAAAGAGGCACAAAACTTTAGCTGGCGTTCATCTTGGCTGCAAGATTTAATCTGCCACGCTTGCCTCTATGGTGTTTTAGGGTTCCTCCCTAGCGATAGCGCCATCTAGTGACCTGTTTGGATATTTTCCTTGACACAGTGTTCATAGCAGAGCACCAGACACCATTAATTTGACATTCAAAACACTAGAAAATATTAGCAAAAAATACAAAAAATATCGGGGTGTCTTATTTTAACTCTTGTAATACCTTTATGAACTGTGATACAATTAACTTTATACTTATCTTTTTTTTTTACAGTTTTTTACTGCATGTTATTTATTATATGTACATACATTTTTAACTTTTTACATTTGCATTTAACTGAAAACAAAAAGTTGTGTGAATTGATCATTGAGATATATTAAAAAGAAGGAACACTTCTGTATTTATTGGGGTTATATATTTAAATATTGTTGAAAAAAAACAATATTACCATTGCTAATTGGAGTTCATTGTTTTACTGTTTTTAAATCTCTTGTGTATTGGCAATTTTGGAGGGGGACTAACTTGGCTAAAGGGAAACATGTATTACAATGATATTTGCAATGTTAAAGTAACTGGTGAGGATAGTCATATTTCAGCTGGCTAAAGTATACTAAGAAATCTCAATTTCCCTGTATAATTTAACTTAGCTGCAAAAATAAGGGTTTAGGTGGGATGGGGTGCTACAAACTAGATATACTGTATGTAACAAACTAAAACTTGTAGTTACTTTTACTTAAAGTTATTGCAAAAGCCTCCAGGCCAAATTCATGCCTATCTGACAAGACCTATCCAGTATATGAGCCTGTTGCTGATTTTCTCTCTCTCAGAGTCAAAAAGCATTCAGATCTCACATGACAGGAGAGTATTTGCTTGTGTAATGAATTTGACATTTGAATTGGGAAGGATCTAGACTGACATAGAAGTTCACAGCGTAAGTTTTAGTGAATGACAGTTCTCGTGACAACTGTCAGATCTCTTGATTTCTTATCATCTGACCGCTTCAAAGATGAAGACTGACTATAATAACTTTTCCCAGCCAAAATTACACTTAACGTACTGATTTGACAAGTTCAGGCAGAGAGACCAACATGTTTTATAAATACCAGAATTTGGCATTCATCACAGGGAATGACCACTTACAACTTGGTTATTGTTTTTTTTTTTCATAAAATATTTATTCATTAAAGAAAGCAAGAATACAATGGATGCATCAAATGAGAACAAATAGTGTAAAAGGGAGCTTTCACCACACATTTGGCATCTAACAATCAAAAATGAATAATGCTGAAGAGCAACCTTCAACTGTGAGAATAGAATGCAGCAGAAAAAAAAATAAAGAGAAAAACACAACTTGATTGGTCTTGAAAGAGATATCTATTATTCACCCTTAAAAGGATGGAGACAGTAGTTGCTACGTTTAGCAGCAGTAATGAATAAGATAAGGATGGATTAGTTATGTTTAGGTGAACTTTAGCAATCTGTATAGTATTCTTCCATTTGAAGATGTAAGGGGAAAAAGCATCATTCATCCTTGATTCTGGGAACTCAATTTAGCTTTTCAATCCATAAAGGAAACCAAGTGTGGAGTCTTTCATTGAAAGGCAAGGATAATTTCAGCAGTCACCGAAGATAATCATCAGAAGATAAGTGTGAAAAGTAAAAGGGGTTTTATAAACAAAAACATTAGATAAAAATATAGTATTAGGTTAACACTAGAGAGCATCCCCAAAACCTAGGTTCTTTGGGCATTGGCTGAGAATCAGGAGTTACTCCCACTGCTCGCACAAAGTAGGGTAAAGAGAGTGAACAATATGGAACTGCGTGTACTGTAAGGATGGGTTCTTGTATGTCTTTTCTGTGTTGTTGAAGGCACTGCCCAATCAAATACAGGTGGATGTTAATAGATCGTCCTGCAAGATGGACTGTGGAAGGAGGAGAAGGTAGCAGGATTTTCGAAAAGAAGAGTGTACTGTAAGGAAAATATATGTTTAGAGTTAGGGGATTGCATTTGGAAATGGAAAAAGATGAGGTTTGTAAAGAAAGGGGATGATAGTGGACGTGGAATTACTTCAAGATGAATTTTAATTCTAAACAGAAGAAGAATGAAGAAGGAGGGATACCAAAGGAAGGGTTTAAATATTACCATTGTTCTTTTTAAGGATCTGTTGCCAACCACTACTTTAATTCTATGGAAGTTCATTCCTGATACTCCATTCTGTTTTGCAGTTGAAAGAGATTCACTAAGGATTCTGAGGGCAATACAGAAACATGTCTTTTCGTGATTCATTTTGCAGTGAATAGTTTTCAATGTACTGTATAATAAGGAGTCCTAGTAAAGTGGATCAGAAACACTACATTCCAAAGTTAAGAGAGCATCCCTTTCAGTTCTAAAATTAACAGTGCACAGCCTAAGATCCTTTTTAATCAAGGAGTGTGTTCTGTTTACAAATGAAAGTCTTGATTTTAATTAAAACTAGGGCGCTCTGCTCCCTGCTAACTTCGCTCGCCCAACCCCGGGTTTGGTTTACTGGATATACAATTTAAAGAGATTGTTATTTTCATGGGAATTGTTACATATGCATTATTTTCACTTTAACTTTAAAACTTTTTTAAAAACAAAATTTGGAATTAACTTTTCTTTAAGATTGCCCTGAATTTTGATTCCGTGTTTGGACTTACATCGTGACAACACAACATATATCTGCCTGTGAGTGAATATTGTTTCTTTCTCTCTAATAAATAAAACAATTTTCTCAAATGTTTGTGTATGCTCTTTCTTCTTCGCTTTGTCATGGACGTGTCATCTAGAATGTATAAAATTATTGTCCTGATAAAATTTTTAAGAGCTGAGAGCGCAGGAAGGGTGTCTGACAAAAGCATTCACACAACTGAGGTTAAATGACCGTGGTCTTGTTTAAAAATAGTTGTAAGGATTGGTCTCGTCCGTTGCGAGAGATGGACGTCTGAAGTGGAGCTCCACTAGCAGCGGTGTTGTTTTTCATATTATCTGCTTATTATCTTGAGTTATCCTGTATTTATCCAGCCTGAGGGGCACTGCTACAGTATATGTAAGCATATATAAACATGGCCAACAAGAAAGGGGGGTCAGAAAGAACCGAAAACTAAACTAAACCAAATATGTAAGCATATATAAACATGGCCAACAAGAAAGGAGGGTCAGAAAGAACCGAAAACTAAACTAAACCAAGCTAAGATCGGCAAGTCCTAGTTCAAGATACGGGCTTTCAGAGACTGACCTGGATCAAATAGGCGAAAGCCCAGACTCCTCGGGACCACGGTCCGCTACATCGTCGCCAGCTGAGAGCGAAATGGGGAGCGAATGTACAAGCGTGTGTGAAGCAGGTCTCGATAGCTTGCTGATTGGAGAAGATCACCTGAAACTGGAAAAGGCCTTGCAGTCCGCGGTTTTAATTACTCCACGCGAGCCGGGAACATCGGGGACACCGGCTACAATAGAGCCTGCCGCTTCACCCACGGTGCAAGAAAGCAGAATTGATCTGTCTGAACTGAAGGTGATGTTCGCTGAGCTCATGCAAGAGATAAAGAAAAGCGAGAAGGCAAATGAGAAGGCAAGGGAAAAGGCAAATGAGAACCTATGACGGGAGCTGCAACAGGCAAATGATAAACTGCAACAGGAGCTGCAACAGGCAAATGATAAACTGCGACAGGAGCTGCAACAGGACATAAAGAACAGCGAAAAGGCAAATGAGAAGCAGCGACAGAAACTGCGACAGATGCGGCAGCAGTATAATAAAGTCTTTAGAGATATGCTGGGTAAAACTGAAGAGCACATTCAGGAAACCTCGGTAAATGCCGTTCCCTTAAAGGGGGACGGATAATGGAAGAAGACCACAGCCTCAAACCTGGAAAACACCTGTTCGCTATTAATCAATTACGGTCGTCACAGGACTATTTAAGCCATCAGGAGGGAATAGCCATGGGGAGAGAGAGAAAGGAAGAGAGAGGAAGGAAGAGAGGAGGAAGAGAAGGAGACTTTCATTTCACGACCACAAGCCATCTATACCTGCCGTATTCCACCACGCGCATTTCATCCAGTTTGTTTTTCAATTTGCCGGACTGACTTCAATATCCTCATCACGAGAGACCCCGGGGTCGGACTTCATCATCCACCACGCACCGAGGATCCATGGTGAGGCCGTTCTATTTTGTTCCAGGAAAATCAAACAACTCATTTACCATTAGTTCAGTCAACCGTATTCAGGACAGTTTTTATAACCGGACTCAAGTTCATGATCATTTCCGTATCTCATTCATTTTTGTTATTTGTGTTGTTTGTTATATGTTACAGGGGCAAGGGAGGGTTTTGTTGTATTTATATATGGTGGTGTCTCGTTGTTGATGTGGTGGAGGGATATTTATATTTAAGTTTCTTTCTATTTTTTGCATTTGTCTTGTTTCATTTAATACATTTAATCAGTATAATTTTACATATCTGCTTTTGTGAGTTTTATATTTACACTGTCGATTGTGGGGAAAAGTGTACTTTATTAGAGGTAAGGCTTGATAGTTAGATTCATCTCAGTAAATTATCCAGGCCACAGGTCTTGGAGGTGTAGCTGCCGGCTGGGTAAGGGGTTGGCCGTTACAACGCTTGCTGATCAACTGGAGGATGTCAAGGAGACATTCACGACTCGGATTGAAACAGCCGAAAATTTAGCTGCCAGTGCCGAAGAAAAAGCAGCAATTGTCAGCTCCGAATGCAAAAAACTCGGAGACAGGCTGGCTGCTTTGGAAGATGGAAGTAGAAGGAATAATGTCAGAATTGAAGGTCTGCCTGAGAATCGAGAAAGTCCAAACCCTGTGAAATTTGCAGCTGAACTTTTTTCTAAAATAATTGGAGAGAACTTTAAAGCAGACTCTGAGATAGCAGTGGCTTATCGCGTATGCAGATCAAATACCGTTAGACCTAGATCTTTTATTATTCTCTTTGAAAGATTATCATTTAAGCTAGAGGTGATGGCACTCCTCAGACACAAGCAAGAGATTATATATGAAAATAACCACATCCGTATCTTCCCTGATTTCTCTCCAGTAACAGCTACTAAACGTGCAGTCTTCTAGAAAATTAAACAGCGCTTACGGCAAGCCAATATCAAATACAGCCTCTTGTACCCTGCCAAACTGAAAGTGGAATTGCAGAGTCAATTCTATGTCTTTGCTAGCAAGGAAAAAGCAGAAAAGGAATTAAGAAGCTGATCCCGGGACTATTCTGATACATAATAGTGAGTCATGGCCGTTAATGATATGGCAAAGATTTCATTAATCTGATCTATTTGTTTAAAATATGGGTTTTATCATTATATATTCTCGTTATTACTCATTACTACTCGGGCGCTATTTGTTTATGTTTTAATTATAGCTAAAGACGTTTGTGCTTAATTACCCCTTTTTTTTTATCTAATTATTTTCTCTCTACCCTAAACGAGACTGTTCAACATCATACCCTTGGTTTATTGTTATTGCTATTATTGCATTAAGACTTATTATGCTTATTCTGGACCACTTTCTAACACCATTCCCCGGGTTTATTATCCGGGTGTATTATCTTAATACACTAAGATTACTGAAGATTATATATATTCTAAGTGCACAGTTTGTTAATGATTTAATTTTATGCATATAGTATTTAGACCATATTGGTAATAGATACCTCTATTTTTTAACCCTAAAACACCGCTGTGTGGGGGCTTGTTTTGCTTTGGACGTGCTCTGTCTCTGGGTATGTCAGAGGACCGGGACTGTGTGAAGTGGGTTCTAGCCTCACGTGGGGAGGGAGAAAGGGAGGGTGGGGGGTTAAGGGGGGTTTAGAGCAGGCTAGATCTATACCTAATCTATCCTTTTAATCTTTATAATTATAACTACCAACGTACTATAAAATGACATCAAAAACTCAGAATCAATGTCTCCATGATGGGACAGTTAACTTCGTGAGCTGGAATGTTAAAGGCCTGAATTATGAATTAAAGAGAAAGAAAGTAACAGGTCTAAACGCTAAAATAGTATTTTTACAGGAGACCCACTTACTAAGCAAGGATCAGTTCCGGCTGCAAAAAGACTGGACTTGCCAAATGTTCCATTCTAGTTTTACAAAGAAAACTAGAGGTGTGGGAATTCTCATACATAGAACAGTCTCATTTGTAGCATCAGATGTAGTATTGGATCCTGAAGGGAGATATGTGATGGTCATGGGAGACTTATCTAACTGTAAAATGATTTTGATAAATGTTTATGCACCTAATGTTGATGATAAGGAATTTATACAAAATTTATTTGCATCCATTCCCAATCTGAACACTCATAAAATTATAATGGCTGGGGACTTTAATTGTGTTTTAAATCCACTCTTAGATAGGACTTCTACCACAGGGGAACGACATCTAACACCGCAAAGATAATTACAAAGTTTATAACTGATCACTACTTATCAGACCCCTGGAGGTTTTTAAACCCAAAATCAAGAATATATTCTTTCTACTCACCAGTACATCATTGCTACTCAAGGATTGATTATTTCTTTATAGATAATAACTTCTTGCCTATGATTAAGTCTTGCAAATACGATGCTATTGTTATTTCTGACCATGCACCTCTGATCTTGGAGCTAAAGTCACTATGCCCTACACACTCACCTAGCAGATGGCGTCTCAACCCGCTTCTATTAGCAGACAAGAATTGTACAGAATTTATATCGAAACAAATCAGTTTCTTCCTAGAGACAAATACATCCTCAGAGATTTCTGCAGGAATATTCTGGGAAACTCTTAAGGCCTTCTTAAGAGGACAGATTATCTCATATCTTTCCCACAGAAATAAATTAGTAACCAAGAAAGTAGCAGAGATAAAAAGCGAAATTACTAGAACAGATGAAGAAGACTACCAAGCGAGGCTCTCCATAGGAAAAGGCAGACTCTGCATTCAGAACTAAACCTCTTGACAACTAAGGAAACTGAAAAACTAATTTATAAATCCAGACATCATTACTATGAACATGGAGAGAAAGCTAATAAGCTTTTAGCTCAACAAATTCACAAGGAAGAAGTTCGCAACGCTATCTTAGTAATCACCAACACGAACGGGGATAAAATCATCGACCACAAAAATATAATGCACACTTTCAGAGACTACTATAAATCCCTATATACTACTGAGTTTAAAGAAGACAATACACAATTTATTGCATTTCTGGATACATTACAGATACCACAAATAGACACTCTTAGTGCGGAGGAACTTGATAAACCTCTGGCATTATCAGAATTACTAGATGCTATAAAGTCACTTCAAGGAGGGAAAGCAGCAGGCCCTGATGGATACCCTGCAGAATTTTATAAGAAATTCTCCACTCAGCTAGCACCCCTCCTATTAGCAACATTTACAGAAGCCAGAGACAACCAAACTCTTCCTCAAACTTTTCGTCAAGCACTAATCACCGTTTTTCCAAAACAAAATAAGGACTTATTACAATGTGCATCATACAGACCAATTTTACTTCTGAATAATGACGTTAAAATACTCTCTAAAATCATAGCTAGAAGGATGGAGAAAGTGCTCCCCTCGGTAATATCAAAAGATCAAACTGGATTTATCAAGGGTCGACACTTATCTTCAAATCGTTGACGCCTGTTTAATGTAATATACTCACCAACTAAATCAAACACCCCAGAAATATTATCATTGGATGCAGAAAAAGCATTTGACATGATTGAATGGAAATACCTTTTTACTACATTGGAGAAATTTGGGTTTGGCCCGAACATTTGTCCATGGATCAAATTACTGTATACTAATCCAGAAGCTTCAGTTTGTATCAACAACATTTGTTCAGACTACTTTAAACTATAACGTGGTACTAGACAAGGATGCCCCTTGTCACCGCTACTGTTTGCAGTCACCATTGAACCACTTGCAATACACTGTCGAAATACTGATCAGATAAAGGGGATTATCAGAGAAGGACTAGAACAGAAAATTTCACTATATGCAGATGATATGGTACTGTATATATCAGACCCACAACATTCTGTGCCTGCAGTATTAACAGCACTCACAGAATTTCAAAAGATCTCCGGTCTCAGAATTAATCTGAATAGAAGTGTACTCTTTCCAGTGAATTCTCAAGCATATAATATTAGATTAGATAATTTACCTTTTATCATTACAGAACAGTTTAAATACCTAGGGGTAAACATCACAAGTAAACATAAAGCCGTCTGCAAGAAAAAAATTAAGCAAGGCTTGCATAAATGGTCAACCCTTTATCTCACTCTAGCTGGAAGTATTAACACTGTTTAGATGAATATTCTTCCTAAACTCCTTTTTTATTTCAAAACATCCCAATATACATCAATAAATAATTTTTTAAGCAATTAGATTCAACAATAACCTCATTTATTTGGAACTCAACACATCCATGTATCCAAAGAGCTACCCTACAAAGACAAAAGGCAGAAGGCAGCATGGCTCTACCTAACTTCCAGTTTTATTACTGGGCAGCAAATATACAAGCGATAAAAACCTGGACACAAATAGAAGAACATACACAGGCTTGGTCCGCAATAGAAGTAAAATCCTGCAGTACTTCTTTATATTCCCTGCTTTGTGCCCCAATAAATACAAGTTATCGGCAATACACTAATAACCCAATTGTGCTTCACTCACTTAGAATATGGAACCAATGTAGAAAGCATTTTTAGATGGAGAAGCTTTTATCAGTGGCACCTCTGCAAGAGAACCACCTCTTTCAACCCTCGTAAACATATGCAGTTTTTAATATCTGGAAAAGATTTGGGATTAAATTGCTTAGAGATCTTTATATAGACAACATCTTTGCATCCTATGAACAATTACACTCCAAATTTAACATTCCAAATTTAACATGGAAAGTAGCAATGAAGAGAATTCACTCGAGCTCCATATGCGCAAAGCATACAATTATACAACTCAAAATTATATATCGAGCACATCTGTCTCGTCTAAAACTCTCAAAAATGTTTCCAGGGCAGGATCCAACCTGCGAACGCTGCAATCAAGTCCCAGCCTCACTGGGTCAAATGTTCTGGGCCTGCACCAATTTAACATCATTCTGAACGCACTCTAAGAAGATGCAGTTGGAATGTTAGATGTTGGATTGACTTGTTTCCATTCTGTTCAGAAAACATGTGGAGAATATGGAGTGGAGTGACTTGATGTACAGTACCTGAATAAAAATACCCCAATGATAAAAAAGATACAATGAAGTGAATGATGAATGTAAAACTAATGGGACTAGCAAATGCAAATGAATAATCAATGTACAAGTATATTTTATAGAAGGGAGTGTCAGAAACAAAAGAGTCATAACAAGGTTTGGGGCAGCCACCCATATATTTGGTATCCTGGCTGCAAATTTGCAAAAATATAAACAGCACTGATGTGCACAAAACTGAGTCTAAAACAAAACTGAGGGTCTTCAACCATTGGCTCGAGCCCGGACGTGACATCACAGGGGCTGGAGCCAGCAAGGTCCTCTTCCATAGGCTCGGACCTGGAAGTGATGCCAAGAGGGCCAGGTGGAATCTCCCGTGAATGGTCTGCAGGAAAGGGAGAAGAAGAGTCAGTGCACTCTCTCACATCCTGGTTTGATTCGGAATTGCCCTTACTCAAGCCCCTTAGCTGTCTCCCAAGCGCACTTGTGTGACAGGAGAAAAAAAGGAGATGTTTACTGAGAAATGTAGTAATTTAAGATCAATGCACAATTTACAGAGAGTTGGAGGTGGGATTACTTCAGGGATCGACTCTGAGACCTTTCTTATTTGCATTGGTGATGGACAGGTTGACAGATGAGATTAGACAGGAGTCCCTGTGGACTATGATGTTTACTGATGACATTGTGATCTGTAGCGATAGTAGGGAGCAGGTTGAGGAGACCCTTGGAGAGGTGGAGATATGCTCTAGAGAGCAGAGGAAAGAAGATCAGTAGGAACAAGACAGTATACATGTGTGTAAATGAGAGGGAATTCATTGAAATGGTGAGGATGCAGGGAGTAGAGTTGGCAAAGGTGGATGAGTTTAAATACTTGGGATCAACAGTACTGAGTAATGAGGATTGTGGAAGAAAGGTGAAAAGGTTCAGGCAGAGTGGAATGGGTGGAGAAGAGTGTCAGGATAAATAGTAAGACCAACTTTTTTTATATGGGTTGGTCACAGTGGCACTGACGAGAAAGCAGGAGATAGAGATGGAGGTGGCAGAGTTAAAGATTCTAAGATTTGCATTGAGTGTGACAAGGATGGACAGGATTAGAAACAAGGACATTAGAGGGTCAGCTCAGGTTGGACAGTTTGGAGAGAAAGTCAGAGAGGCAAAATTGCGTTGGTTTGAACATGTGCAGAGGAGAGATGCTGGATATATTGGGAAAATATTGTTAAATATAGAACTGCCAGGCAGGAGAAAAAGAGGAAGGCCTAAGAGAAGGTTTATGGATGTGGTGAGAGAGAACATGCAGGTGATGGGTGTAACAGAACAAGATGTAGAGGACAGAATGATATGGAACAAGATGAACCACTGTGGTGACAGCACAGCAGCCAAAAGAACAAAAGGAAGAAGAAGAAGAAGCACAATTTAAAGAAATAAACTATGGCATGGTGCATGCCTTAAATCAGCAGAGGTATGGGGCTTTGCCTGCTACTATTTTTTTATTGCATTAGCATTGGTTCTGAATAATGGCTCATTGCCATGGATCTTAAGAAATTGACAACCAAAATCAAGAAGAATATGATGAATGGCTAAGAGTACTGTATAAGTGTATGCAGATCTGATTGCCAGTTTACAGCTTCCAGATTCCCCTAAGACTTAATAAAACTGGCCAGTTTTATCATTACCCGCCTCACTGATATTGGTTTGCAAGCTGCTTCTGAAGAGAATGAGCACACCATATTTCTTTTTTTATATTTTATTGAATTTATTAAAAGCATGTAACATTCCATACAAGCAAGTCAAACTTGACAAAGCAAAATTCAAATTCCTGCAGGGCTTCATGGGAGATGGAGGTGTCACTGTCTAGCTATCTATCTATCTACAGCCCTTTTGGGATCCGGAGGTTCCACCAGGGGGCGCTGCAGCTGTTCCTGAGCCTGTGTGGGCGGTTCTTCTGGTGCATTATATAAGGGGCCATCGGACAGTACTCACTGAGCCAGAGTTGGGAGGAGGGAGATAAAGCTTGCCGAGGAGGAGAACAAAAAGAAAATAAATAGAAAAGAAAAGTATTGTGAAGTATTGTGCTTTGGATTGTGTTGTGGCTTGTGGGAACAGGGAAGACGCTACCCACAGGTGAACAAAGAATTTAAAAACATTTGTTTGTTTATCAGTGTGCCTGCTGTGTCTATCTGTGTCGGGTTGGGTGTCTAGCACGCCCCCTAGTGGTTTCGTCACTATATATATATATCTATATGTATCTATATGTATGTATGTATGTAGAGAGAGAAAGAGAGAGTGAGAGAATGTATAAAATAGGTTATTGTACTCAGACAACATTTTGAAAATAAGACCACTTTTCTTTTCTAGCTTGGTCACAGTCTTTGTGTCTTGGTGGGTTGATTGCTACAAGTGAGTTTGCAAGACTTTGGCCAGTAATATGGCGACAAATCTACCAAGAATTATGCCTGTCCTGAGCCTTATGCTACAGACTTAGCGCTGCATATTTTCCAAAGAGTTTCTGAAGAGAAAACTCCTTGTCATGTAAGTAATTCTGCCCTTTGAGAAGGCAGAGGAACATAATTCAGGATGCATGCAGTAGTAAGGTGTGAAAAATCCAGAGCCATATTTTTAGGTAAAATCTAATTCACATATTGTTTATTGATTGAATGATGTAAGATGTAAGACATTGCTCTTAAATATAAACTTAAATATATAAATATAGTACTATGATAAAGTAGGAAGCAATATATTTTGTTTACATGGCACTAACTTTGATAGCTTCTGCATGAGACAATGAAAACAGGAATTTCTTGGAAAAATACCCTTTACAAAATTGAGTACTGGATGGATAGGTGAAAGGTTTGCTATTTCACTGTCACCATGAGTGATTATCAAAAAAAATAGTTGTAAATATGGATTAAAAAGCTATGTATTATAACAACAGTTAAAAAAAAAAAAAAGCTGCAAGAATAAATGAGCATTCTCTGATTGACCTTTCGAATAGGGTTTGTGGAGTACTGCCTAAAAGTCCTATCCTAATAACACTGAGCTTAAAATAGCCATGAACTTTAATAGAAGGCTATAAGTTGGCCCCAGCAATAGAAAGGCATCAAATACTGTTTTTGTTTCTGGAATGTGTTTCATTTTTTTGGCTCTGTCCAAGTAAACAATACTCCTGGCAGAAAGCAGGAAATGTTCTTGCATAATAATGCACTGATATTTTGAAAACTTTTGGAATGGTGGGTATAAGATCCTGTATTGAACAGCAGTAAACACACCATATAAATTGTACTTAAAAGTTACATGGTCTCAAATTAATGAGGTGATTAATGATTAACCTCAAGCTTTTCACCTGAGCAGGAATCAAAAATGAGGTACACCATCTGTGGTTTAAGAAACTGCTTCCTTCATTTCAGATCACTAAGGTTTTGTGTAGGAAACAAGGTGGTGCAGTGGAAACTTTGAAAAGTTTTTCAATGAGAATTTTTTTTCAACCACACATGTGGTTGACTAAATTTTGAAAGCTCTACATAATGGACATGGAACTCTGAATTTCAGGGGGCTTAGAATTACACTATTCACTACACTCACTTTCTTTGTCATGTTTAAGATTTGTAGTGTGGAGATGTGCCTTGGAATGCAGCAGGGTGGGGTATAAAATATATATTCAAATGAGCATGCATCTCAGCAAATCTTAACAAGTACAGAAGCACACAAGTAAAGCAACCTATGGCGGAGACACAGCAGTTCCAGAAAACTGAATCCAATTGTCACAGACCTTGCAGAAAGAAATACAAAGATTTGAAAAAGATTGAAAAAAGGTGCTGGCAAATTTCTTCATTTAAGTAAAGCATACATTAAAATCAGATATGGCACAAAAAGTGTTGACTTCAGAAAATAAATACAATGTGTATTTTTCATACTGTTAATTGTAATCTTGGCAGGTTAATCTAAATAACATTAAGAACACTTCTTTTCTGAACATCTTGCATGGAGGGGTTGGTATGGTGACATATAGGGCAAAAAAAATTAATAATGAGATGTAAGACACTAAAATGAGTAGGGACACATGGCAGGGGAATGAGCAAGAAGTCAAAATACCAGAAGACAGTAAAAGTAAGCAACATCAAAAATGCAAATGAAAATATTAGAATCAAATTCAAAAAACAAAACAAATGTGTAAGCATTAAAGTTTTCAGAAAAGCACCTTTTAGCTTTCACTAATCCACTAGAAAATTTCAAAATATGGAAATAGATCCAAAGGTAGGATAAGATATTTAACAATGTTATGACATATTGATTGACAATGATTGTTGTGAGCACAAAACAACCAGTAGATCCAAGACTTATGGGCTGTGGCATTCAGAGATTTAATCAGCTTCATTTTTGAACTATAGTAATCCCTCCTCGATCGCGGGGGTTGCGTTCCAGAACCCCCCCCCCCCGATAGGTGAAAATCCGCGAAGTAGAAACCATATGTTTGTATGGTTATTTTTATATATTTTAAGCCCTTAGAAATTCTCCCACACTGTTTATAAATATTCTCCGTACAGTTATACAGTAAACCCTCGTTTATCGCGGTTAATCTGCTCCAGACAGATAAATGAATTTCCACTAAGTAGGACTCTTTATTTATAAATCTAATATTTTCACAGTTTGAGCATAGAAAACCTGTTTACGACCTTCTAAATATGGTTTTTAACATTATTAGAGCCCTCTAGACATGAAATAACACCCTTTAGTCAAATGTTTAAACTGTGCTCCATGACAAGACAGAGATGACAGTTCTTTCTCACAATTAAAAGAATGCAAACATATCTTCCTCTTCAAGGTGCGCATCAGGAGCGGAGAATGTCAGAGAGAGGGAGAAAAGTAAACAATCAAAGCGGCTGTTGTGCTTTTAAGTATGCAAGCACCGCGATAAAGTGGCCGCAATGAAGGGATCAATGTGAAGGTAGCCTTTCAGCATTTTTTAGAGGAGCGTACGTATCTTCTAAGCAAACAGCCACTGTGCAAACAGCCCCTCTGCTCACACCCCCTCCGTCAGGGGCAGAGAATGTCAGAGAGAGTGAGAGAGACAGAGAAAAGCACACAATGAAAAATCAATACGGGCTGTTAGAGCTTTTAAGTGTGCGAAGCACCGCACGGGAAGCATATCGTATATCATTGAGGAGTTTTATTTAATACGTAATACGTGCTCTGATTGGGTAGCTTCTCAGCCATCTGCCAATAGCATCCCTTGTATGAAATCAACTGGGCAAACAAACTGAGGAAGCATGTACCATAAATTGAAAGACCCATTGTCCGCAGAAATCCGCGAACCAGCGAAAAATCCGTAATATATATTTAGATATGCTTACATTTAAAATCCGCGATGGAGTGAAGCCGTGAAAGTCGAAGCGCGATATAGCGAGGGATCACTGTATTCATATTTGTTCTTGTTATTATCTACATTTTTTATTGATTTTCTGACAACACATTTTTGTGTTCTGTTTTTTTGAATTGTCAAAACCTTTTTGTGACAGTCTTTGCATGGCCACAGCCATATTGTTTTCAGTCTCTATGCCTGTTGCCAGTCATGTGATCTCATCACACCTATAAAAGAAGATGACCTATTGCTTATGAAATTCATGTATTTGTTATACTGTATGTATATGTGTGAATTTGTGTCTAGTTTGTGTTTTTTAGTCATAAAGATTCATTTCTGTTGTTATTTTCATGTTCTCATTAATTTAAAAGTTAATTTTTCGTTAAAAATTTTCATTATTTAAGTATTGCTGTTTTAAAGGTCATGTGACCGCAGTTATTGCACTGATGACTCAATGGAAGCTAGAAAATAAATACTTTTCTCGCACCTTTTGTTATTCCTTAGTGGATGTAAAAAATGTTTTTGATCTGCAAAGACATAGTCAGCATTCTTTCCAAGTAGGCCCTAGCATTAGGATTTTGTGCTTTGTATCTTCTGTATCTGACTTTTGATTTTGGTTTTGCCGTTTTATTCTGGTTACTTGTTTTTGTCATGGCTTTTCTGGTATTCTGATCCTTGCTTGTCTTTTAACTATGATTTCTCATTTTGCAGTCATCTACAGGTTTGAGAGGGTTGAAAAAGGTGATTATCATGTAGAGGTGCAACAGATAAAAGCTTCTTTGCCTTGAAGTGAATCCTGAATTGGTTCCATACTCTGACTGATTCATGGACAATCAGATTATTGGTATATTGATGATAATTTCTATTTACTGGGGCACAAAGTAGGGCATATAAAGAAAGTACAGCAAAATATTTTTTTCTATTGCAGACCAATTAATTTGTGCCAATTTCCAGGTCTTTATATCTTGTATATTTGCTGCCCAGTAATAAATTTGAAAATTAGGTAGTGCCATGCCACCTTCCATTTTATTTCTTTGTAGAGTCTCATTTTGAATGCATGGACGTCTTGACTTCTAGATAAATAAGGTTATAATTGAGTCTTAATTTCATAAAGAATGATTCATTTATATATAGGGATGCTCTGAAATAGAAAAAGAAGCTTGGGAAGGATGTTCATCTTGACAGTGTTGATTCTCCCTACTAATGTGAGATAGGGTAGACCACATCTTGTTTGATTTTTAAATAAATATAACTTTATTTGTCCCCAGGGTAAATAAGGCTTTTTAAAGAAGCTGTTTCAATAAATAAATATATAAATATGCACACACACTTTGGTCTGAACAGACACCGTAATGACCATAAGTTAAGGAAATTCAAAAGAAAGAAAAGTTCTGACTTGACTGTCACAGTCCCTGTGAGGCGTTATGCAAATGTATTGCTGTTGAAGTAAAGGAGTCCCAGTAGCATTTCCCCACACACTTCTGCTGAATAATTTGTTGGCTGAAAGTACAGTATTAGTGTGTTAGCGAGAAGATTTGCAGAAAAGTTCCTAATGGCACTGTTTTGTTTGAATTCTCTCCTTTCGCTACTACCTTCCAGAGTGCCTCCTATAACTGAGCTTGCCCTTTTAATTAGTTTTCTGATTTGGTGGACCTCTCTTGAAGTGATATTACCAGCCCAGCACACCACAGCACAGAAAACCGTACTGGCCATCACAGAGTTATAGAATATCTGAAGGATGTCACAACCAACATTAAAGAAATGCAGTCTACTAAAGAAGAAGAGCCAACACTGCCTGTTCTTATATAGTTCGGCTGTGTTCCGAGACAAGCCTTTCATTAATGTGCACCCTCAAGTACCTGTAGGAGTGGACGACCTCTACATCCACTCCTTGAATAGTGACCATACATATAGAGGCCCTTTGATTCAGTGAAATTCAATAAGCAGTTCCTTGGTTTTGCTAATGTCAAGATGCAGACAATTCTATTTGTACCAAGAAACAAACTTTTTCACCTGACTCCTATACTCTGTTTCATCCCCTTTATCAATACCTCCCCATAAGTGCAGAATCATCCTTTTCCATGCTGACAGCAAAATATTGTTGAAAAAGATCTTTTCATTTTCTTGTGATGTTTACCCCTAGATATTTAAACGTTTCTGATAAAATAAATGGATAGATGTCCAGTCTAGTATTGTGTACAAGAGTTAATTTGAAATGCCCATTTTTTTCAAACTGGATTTGAGTCCAGATATCTTTTGAAATTCTGCTAGTGCATTAAGGACTTCTGGTAAGGATGTTTATGGGTGTGATACATACAGTACCATATCATCTGTGTATAGTTATATTTTCTTTTCATCTTCGGAGTCCTTCTCCAATAATCCCCTTTATCTCTAATGCATTTTGAAAGTGAATTGCCAATGGATCAATGGTGATTGCAAAAAGCAATGGTGATAGAGGGCATCCTTTTTCGAGTACCACATTCTAGATTGAAGTAGTTTGAGATAATGTTCTTAATACAGACATTGGCTTCTGGACTGATATATTTGCGCCAAACCCAAACATGTGCAAAATGGTGAATAGGTAATCCCATTCAACTCTGTGAAAGGCTTTTTCTGCGACCAAAGATAATAAGATCTCTGGTGTGTTAGATTTATAGGTGAGTATATTACATTAAACAGACTCTGAAAGTTTGAAGCTAAGTGTCCGCCTTTAATAAATCCAGGTTGGAAGCAGTTTCTCAATCCCTCTAGCTAGAACTTTGGAGAGTATCTTAACATTATTATTCAGAAATGAAATGTGTCTGTATAAGGCATATTGTAGTAAGCCCTATTTTTTTTTTAAAGATGGTAATTAATACTTGGCAAAAGGTCTGAGGCAGAATGATGTTGTCTCTAGCTTCTATAAATCTTTTGAACAATAGTGGAGCTAACTTAATTGTCATTTTTTAATAAAATTCTACTGGATAGCCACCAGTGCCTACTACTTTCCAACTCTGGAGTGAGCTTATAGCATCCAGTAGTTCTGAGATTGTCATAGGTTTGTCCGGTTCCTCTGCACTAAGAATATCTAGCTGTAGAATTTACATTGCATCAAAAAACTCCTCAGATAGTGTCTTGTCTTCTTTAAACTAAGTAACATGTAAGGACTTAAAATGTGTGGGTCACTTTTTTATGGTCAATGATTTTATCTCCATCTATGTTGGTAATATCTGTTATTGCATTTCAGACATCCTGCTTGTGGATTTGTTGATCTAAGATCTTATTAATCTTCTCTCTGTGTTCATAGTAATAATGTCATGATTTAAAGATGAGCTGTTCCATTTATTTTGTTATTATGTGGTAGAATTCTGAGAGTAGACCATTTCTTTTCCTATAAAATGCCACATTTGGAGACCTGACATATTCTTTATCTATTCTGGTAATTTCACTGATTAATTCTTATACATTTTAATTATAGCCTTTTTGGAATTTATTTACTTACTTACTTATTTTTAATTTCTGAAAAACTGACTGTCCTGTGAAAACCATGACAAACACAAACTGATAATAGTATGGTCTTTTTGTGGCACACAAATCTGTAAGAGTAATGCCAACTCCCTGTGGTCACTTGACAAGAGCTCTGCTGCCACTGTTGAGTTATAATGCTTGATCCCTTTAAGTATTGTGTCAGTGCCAATGTACAGGCAGTGAATCTGTTGCACATCATGGAAGCATACAGGCTAAAGGTATAGAAAATGACATGAACACAAACATCCCACCACTTAATCTGGAAAATAATGGTGATGTTTCACAGCAAAACACAAGACAGTAACATCTTACCACAATATTGATGTGAGATTCTTTCAGAAACCAGGGAAACCAGCTATGCTGAAACTGTTCTGGTACACTTGATAGATATTTGACTTTGTTTTTCAAATCATGCTAAGTTATACATACATTTTGCCAGTTTAAAGGCTAAATGGCATTACTCAAGAACCTCACACTGTATCTTATTAATCTTTTAGAGAGGGATTTGGCAGAGTTCCTGTTCTCCTGATAAAAAAAATACAGGATCAAATTAATAAGCAACTGTAGAAACTGTGAAAATCCGTCACCTTGTACTAGCCATAAAAAGCTGTGAAACAAAAAAATAAAACTCACATATAATGTGATTTCTGCTTGTGTAGTCAGGTGTAAACTCTGAAGGCTATGTTTGGAACTGATAACAGAGAATTTGCTCTCTGTCCTAATTTGGTTCATACGTTGCAGCAGATTTTTCCAGAATACACTTCTATAAAGTAGTTTTGTCCATGCACACATATGTGGGCCAAACCTAAATGTGTGCATTATGGTGAATAGGTAATCCCATTCAACTCTGTCAAAGGGAATAGGTATAGCTTGCACATTTGTAAATTGCTTTAGAAATATGATTATTAACTAAACAATTATTAAAAAACAGTAAGGAATTCTTACATTAATGGTGCAACAGATGCCAGTTTGAAAGGCAGCAACACAACACAAAATTGTCAACTTCCCATTCTTTAATTAGGCAGGTTTATTGTTTTATTAGAAGCAGGCTATTGATCACCCTCTTGGCTCCTAATTGAACCTTCCTGATGTTACAGAATTGGCAATGCCTCTCTAACAACAAACATAAATGCCTGCCATTCTTCTGAAACTGCCTAGTCCTCCTCCATTCTTCATCATTCCTAGAAGCAATCACTCTTTTGTTTTTACAGCAGCTCTCTATGTGTAAGTGTGTAGGCTCAAACCTAGCTCATTCACTCCTCTGCAACTAACAAACTGGTGTTTTGCGGCATCACCTTTTAAATCCTCCACGATATGACAATGAAACACTCAACTACTGGAAATTGATCTTCCCAGAGGACCAATGTACCTGCAGGCATGCAGATCAATTTTCCTTCTGGAAATCAATCATTCCTGAAGGCAATTTACATGTAACTGCAACAAGTGAAGGGTTGAAATTCACACTGAGTGGTGTTTAGGATTTAAAAGAGTCCTGGAAATTCTGTCCTTTATCCTATTTAATGTTTCTCAGAAATGCAATGAAGAAATTAACTTAAAATGTCTTTTCCAAGCAAACTGCACACAGAAAGAGACACAAAAGGAATGCTGCTGTGTGTTCACTAAAATGTTTTGAAGTGTATATGCTGCATTTTGTTCAAAGTTATTTTATGTACTAGGGTAAAATCGACTGTTGAAAGCAGCGGATTTTCCACAGACCCTGATGTAATTAGTACTTTAGTAGACTGTGTACAGATTACTTTATCAGTTCTCATTTCCCAGTCATCAGTTCCCTATTCCATCTCACCTATAAAGAACCCCTGAACACTAACACTTGAACTTTGTCACACGCTGCTACTCTCTTTAAAAGCATAAAACACATCCTCCTCAAGATAAAAATGACTCTTTCAATGCTATTTTCATTGAAACTTGTACCTTTACCTTAAAGTGTTAAGCAAGTACATCCCTAATCTAATTATGCGAGGTGGGGTAGGGGTGTAACTGGAGTGAGGGGACTGCTGTACAAACAAAACAAATGAACACATTTGAGCAGCAGTAGAAGAGTTTATTTGAATACTGTGAAGCATTTAGTAAATATTAAAGGACAACCATCTGCTTTTCATGAACTTTTAATCACGTGTGCTTCATGGCCACTAAACAAAGACCCTAAGCCTCATCTCAGATGTGGAGAAGAAGGGATCATTTTTTTTAAAAGAGACAAAATGTCACTTTCTTGTTCAATTTAAATGAAGAAAACATTTCTTTATGTATGCTGAGAAAAAAAAAATCTTTGAAAGTGTAATTACCCATAATTTAGCACTTTGAGTAAAAGAACCTAAGGTAAAGTAATGGTAAAGATGGGGAGGTAGGGTGACTACCTCATCAGAAAGGTTGTAACAATGATGTAATAAAAATCTGAAAAAAAAATCTGTTAATGGCATTTTTTAACCAGCTCTGTCAACTCCATTAATTAGAAACCAGGCAACTCCCACAACATTTTTAATAAAACAAGACTATTCTCAAAACCACTCTGCCTTATTTAGGATCCTATCCCAGTAACACAGGGCACAATTTGGGAACAAGTCCTGGACAGGGAATCAGTTCATCACAGAGAAAAGTCAGAATGTAAACTTTAAAAACCATCAAGTAAGCACACAATCTGACCACTGCACACTGTATTAGCACACTACAAACACAAAAATAAAACTGGCGTGATTCTGTGTTCACTGGAAGCTTTTGAAATGTATTTGCTGCAATTTGTTTACAATTACTTCTGTAAAATCTCTGTTAATTTAGACCTAGCACACAAAGTGCCTACTGTTAATTTTGTCCTACATACTGTATATTAAGTAGCACTAAGTGCAAATCCACCCCTATGACATACAGAATACATGCACAAGAAAAAAAGCAAAGCTATATGGATGTTACTTTGACATGTAACACCTACCTAAAGATTGTTGCAGATCACGCACACCGCTTCATGGTAATGGTATTTCCTAATGGCTGTGGCCCCTTTCAGCAGGATAAAGCACCCCATGATACTGAAAAAATTGTTCATGAATGGTTTGTGGAACATGACAAAGAGTTCATGGTGTTGACTTGGTCTCCAAATTCTCAATTCTCCATGGCATCTTTGGGATGTGTTGGAAAAAAACTTTGATCCATGTAGCCACCCCTCCATACACGCATACCTCACAACTTACAGGACTTAAAGGAATTTCTGCTAACATCTTGGTGACAGATATCAAAGGATACCTTCAGAGGTCTTATGGAGTCCATGCCTCGATGGGTCAGAGCTGTTTCAGTGGCATGAAGGAGACCCACACAATATTAGGCAGGTGGTTTTAATGTTGTGGATGATTAATGTATACCATAAAGACATGGAGCTCTGCTTGAATTTGTAAAGTTCTGCAAATGTTTTTTCTCTTATCAAAATATGTAAGAAAATGAATTTTCTAAATAGGTAAAGTGGCAAAGCAGATTTCAGTGTTGATGCATCACAGCTTTAGAACTCCGGGTTTAATGTCTAAACTGCTAAAAAACCTTGATATTCTGTATATGCATTTAATTATCATTATCATTCTTGATGGCTCTGAAATCTGTACTAACCCTACTTTCTCTGCTATTCTTTTTCCGGTTTTCTGTTGTGGCGATCTGCACCACAATCACCTGATCAAAGCACCGTGATGTCCCTACATTGATGGATTGAAGGCCAGAGGTCCACGTGAAGCCTGAAAATCATGAGGATTTATTGAGATCATTTATGTTAGGTAGAATGCCTAGTGGGGGCTGGGCGGTCTTGTGGCCTTGGCACCCCTGCAGATTTTGTTTTTTTCTCCAGCCTTCTGGAGTTTTTTTTGTTTTTTCTGTCCTCCCTGGCCATCGGACCTTACTTTTATTTTATGTTAATTAGTATTGCCTAATTTTATTTCTGTATTTTGTCTTTTTTCTGTTTCTTCATCCTGTAAAGCACTTTGAGCTACATCATTTGTATAAAAATGTGCTATATAAATAAATGTTGTTATTGTAATGTCCATTCCGATCATGGTCGGTATTGGGTGTGCATATTTTCCCCATACCTGTGTAGCCTTCATAATGTATCCTTCCTCTTCCTGGAGCTGCCTCTCTAAATTTAATCTCTGACTTTAAATTAGCCAGATATAAGTAATTGTATCCTGTGATAGACAGGCTTTATATATGGAGTAAGTGCCTATCTTTTACCTGATGCTGCCAGAATTGGTTTCATTTCACTGCAACACTACAGTGTATAGACTGGTAGGATTTTGCACACATTTCTCCAAAAAAAAAAAAAAACTCTCAACATAATATAAAATAAATTATGTTAAAAATTGTTTCATTTTTGCTTTTTCATTGTGAGCATGGGGAATACATACCATGGCATTTTTTCCAACATTTGTTTATTCAGATATTGACAATATGTCACCGAAATTGAGAAGATGCAGTTGGCAGGCAAATGCATCACTTAGCCTCTGATAAAGCCCCAGTGAGAATAATTTAGGCAGTGGAGCATTTTTATAGTATTTAAAGAACTGAAATTTATATATTTATATATTTCTGTATTAAAAGTACCCTATAACCAAATAAAGCTCAGAGTAATCCAGATGAGAAGCAGAAATTTATACCAGCAACAAAGGAACTCACAGTCAGTGTAAGCCAAGTATGACTGACAAACTCTTTTATGGAGGCCACTTAGAGAGCTGTTGCAAGATAACTTCACTCAATAGCTGTTTTTTCTTGAAGTAAATTTCCTGGCAGTTTTAAAGAAAGGTGAAACATAAAACATATAAGATCATTTAAACATTATTTTCAAAATAAAGCAGAATAAAAATAAGGATACAAGATAGAAATCTTTAAACGAGAGAGGAGAACATCAGCTAATCATACCAGATTATCTCCCTGCTCTCTAACTACTCGTATATCCTATAAATAATGAAATAAATTAAAATAAAATTTAATGTAAAAAAATGTTTTTGTTCACTTATATTCAAGTGGTTGTTAGTAGCTTTTATAAAACACATTTAACAATCATCCATGCAAATGGAAAAAGAAAATTCATTTTACAGTAATCCAATTCTAAAAGAGAGATTACATAGTGGATCTTTGATCTCACCTCTTTCCTAAGAAAATCACCATATCACATACAAATTTTGTTAGAATTCATTTAAGTAAATCCCCTGGAAACATGTATCATTATGTTAAAGGTGCTTACCTGAAAAGAAAGGTTAACTAAATAATGCTCATGCTCACGAGGAGGGTTATTAAAACTAATTAAAGGCAGAGAAATTGATTTTAATAGCTTAGCTCCTATTACCTTTAACAGTGCACACATCCTAATAGACAGTGAGAATGCAAAGCAAGTTTAATTAGTTCCTTGAAAATTCCCAAATGCCCTGATTTTCTTTGAATTTGCTACTTAGATACATTAGACAGTAGTTTAAAAAACTTTTAGGAGCAGCATACTACTAATTTTCATGACGTAATATAGAAAATACAGGTGACTGACTAGATCTTCCTTAAAACAGCTGCTCCACTTAAACTATACAATATAACATGAAAACTAATGAAATGTGTAGGTATAATTTTTTTTCTTCATTCTATTTTGTTCAAGGTCATGATGTGTTAATCAGCTCTAAATAGATGCAGATGCTATGGAATCATAATGTTACTTCTGATAGCATACAATCTGCTTGCCTGCCCAATCATATCTTCACCCACTGCTGAAGGACTGCAATATGTAAACAACACAAAGTGAAAATTTATGTATTAAATTCAAGATGGCATTATCAAAGAAAAGACAAAATATCATATATATCTAGTCATTTTGGAATTGTGAAGCATTTTTACAAATGTAATACAAACGACATATTTATTTTGAAATGGATTGTAGCCTGCATAATTGTGACCTCTCTGTATCAACGTTTAGACCATTCTTTATTAAAAATCATTAGATGTTCTTTACCTGCCAGATGCAATAATGGCAGTTTTGACTAATATAAGAAAGGTTACTATTATAGAGGAGTACCATACAGGGGCTGTTTCTATCTTGCGCCCAAAGTTATCGTGAAAGGGGGTCTTGTGATATTTAAGTAGCTCTGAAAAAATGTCGTCAATGACATCTATCATGGCTTGAAAAGGCACAGACGAGAATGTAACATCTATAGATTGAGTGCCTGCGACTGTAGCTAATGGTATACATGGTTTATTATGACTTGGCTTGGACACATTTGGAGTTTATTTAATTGATATTAAATAGGAGAACATAAAAGAGAGAGAACAGTGTTGTTTTTAGAAGCTGAATAAGAAGTACTGGTAATACTTGTAGAACAAACAGTACAAACCTTCAACCTTTAACACAAAAAGAAAATTGCTATTAAGAAAGAGAGGCTGCATAGCAAACTATAGCACACTTCATAAATTCTAAAGTACATTATGGATCTGAATCTGTGCATTGCATAATAAAATGTTAATGGCACTAGTCACATTAAAAGGTTTGTGAGGCTCATACTTAAAGCATTTAAAGCAACTATGTATTCTACAGCAAAGTGAGTGATGTGAGGAGCCATTGGCAGAAAGTGAAAATTAAATTAAATGCAAGAGCATACTTTAAAATTACTGGAATATACACTTATATGCCAGGATATATTGTGTTTTTTGCACGTAAAAAGAATGCTGCAGCTTCTTCCACTGATGTGAATTACCTTCTCCACCAACCCTATAACCTTGCCTTGCCTATATTCAAACCTGGCTCATTATGAGAAGTTTTCCCTGAATCATAATGAATGATGGCTCAGTACAGATTGACATACAGATCAATTTAATTAAAAAAGAACTTACCTGTACTTTGATTATGCAATGCTTTGCAAGTTACAAAGTCAGATTAATCATCTACTCTTACTTACTTAGACTTAGTTCCTCCTACACCAGAAGGTGCATTGGGTGGCAAGCAATCACTGTTGAGCTTGGTAAATAGCCTCAGTTTAATCTCATGCCAAGTTGACTGCAAGTGGCAGTTTAACGATATATTTCTTCATTTCTGACATGGTCATAGTATGAGCTACAAAGGACCCATCAGAGGCACCATTGCCGCAACATGTTCAGACATTCTTTGATGACTGCAGTTGCCTTCTACGTTTCACTGCCATAGACAGTGGTAGGAGTTACAATTTAATTTAGAAGGTGAATTTTAGTTGCCAGGGCAATACTGCTGGATTTCTACATAGGCTCCAAGCGTCACATAACAGCCATTTCCTTCCCAATCCAACATAGGGTGTCTTGGTCAGACCCATCATCTGTCGCCACAATACTGCTGAGGCAGGTGAAGTGGTCCACCTCCTCGAGGCACTGTTGAAAAATGTAGAGGGGGTCCCAATATTGGAATATCTTACATGTAGACTCTTGCTTTTAAACACACTGATTCGCAACCCAACTTTTGCCACATTATGCTCACACATCACTGTGTTTCCACTGAGCTCTTCCTGAGTGGGTCCAAGCAAGGTGATATCAGGCAAATCTCGTCATTGTCAAAGCAGACCAGAGTCACCACAAGCAAGGGAGCATCAGACAGTGAAGTCCATGGCAAGGAGGAAGAGTAATAGCAATAATGCCTACCCAATCTGGAAGAAACTGGAGATACTCTAGATACCTTGGTTGGTGTGAGCACAGCAGCTTGACTGATGGTAGATATTTTGGAAGATGTCGACACATCTTTGAGGTATACTGTATGAACGTGCAATCTTCTACAGTATTCCTAGATGGATTCTATCGAAAGCCTCAATAATTATGAAATTGATCAAGAGCTTTTGCTGCAGTACGATACTCTGTTTGATCATTTTCTGCAGAACAATAATCTGTTCCACACAGGATCGTCTACTGTGGAATCCTGCTTGATCTTCACGGAGCAGACCATCAACTGCTCACTGCAATCGTCAGGGAAGAACTGCATTGAAGACCTTCCCAGGAACAAAGAGGAGTGTTATCTAATGCCAGTTGTTGCAGTCACCCAGATTTCCCTTTTTTGGTAACTTGATGATGACTGCTTGCATCCAGTCTCGAGGGACAACTAATTTTTTCCGGCAGGTGTTTAGTAGGATAGTCAGTGCATCACATGCTAGGGCTTGATCTGTTATCTGCTTCTGATTCTTTCTTGTGTCAATCAGATCTCACATGGCTTTGCTTATCCATTGTTCCTTGAAGGTCCCATGTCACCAGCCTTTTGTCACATCTGTGTTGTCAATAACAGAGCACCGTAAGAGGAAACATTTTCCGTCGATGTCTCTGCCATCGTCCAAATCAGTGAATAGTTCAAGGCAGTTCCAGATCTCCAGCTAAAATTGGTGAGCAATGGATGCGTCCTTGAGCTTGAAGATATTAAAAGGATGTGGGCATTGTTGGTTTTAAGGAAGCCACTTGAGTCAAAGATTACACTTAGCAAGCTGCAGGTAGTCGGATCCAATATCAGTTATTCGTCATCTAGTATGACCGATAAAACTTTGGTTAAGGGGAGAATACATTTCATATAGTTTAACATGGCAGAAACTTCAGAAAATGCCTGCTTAATTGTATGAATATCATGATGGACAGAAGACATTGCAAAAAATGTTCCAGATACAAAGAAGTGCAGTATTGTGCAAGATAACATGGTATTGTGAAGTATGCCATTAACTAATAGCAGGTAATGTTGGTTTTTGCAGACCTAAAACTCTCATAGAGGAAGTTGCCAGGAATTGCCTAGGGATCTGTCCCGTCCTTTAGTGGTCTTGGTACTGAAAGTGTAAATGTCCAAAAGCATCCTTAATGAATGATCATACATTGTTGTTGAGAACATTCTAACATTTTATGTATTGAATCTAACCACAAACGTTTGTATGTAATTCATCAGCACAACAAATTGATTATAACTGACAATTATTATAATGAGTGTTTCTATTTTATTGGTACAAATATTGCAACAACATATATGGTATATGAAAAGTGATATGGGGCTTTATTCGTAACCAATATTTGTGCTGCTGGTCTAAAAGCTAGTAAAGTGAGCTCCTTCTTCAACATGATTTTCAGGAAAAGTGTCTCACTATGATTAATCCTAAAATGCCTTGAAATATGTTTTTTCTAGTACAATAAATTACTATGAACTGTTTATTGTTAGAAGTTTATAAATTAGTACTTTCTATAATTAATGATTTTAGCTTCATGTAACACTTTTATATCCTGTGTTCTCTTACTATATAGTGTTTCCCTTTGCTTGTGATTGACAAATAACAGTAGTACTGAACAACATAATTTGAATGAATTCCTTTTAATTTCAATGGACAGGATAACCTTTAATGTTTGACTTTTTTGTAATTTACTTCTTTGTCCTCTTCTTCTCTCTCCACTTCTATATGGGTCTGATGTGCCTGATCAACCTTCTCTATACAGTTTGGTCCGCACCTACTTCCTAGTCAGACTCTTTTCCTTCAAATCTGCTTTTAATTTATCCATCCATCTTTATGTTGGCCTCCCCTCTATTTCAATCACATTTTTGCCCACATATTCATTATCTCACCCTTCCACATGTCTATACCACTTCAATCTACCTTCCTTTACTTGCTTAGATATTTGTCCTACGTTTCTTGTACCTCTGATTGTCTCAGTTCTTATTAAGTCTTTCATTGTAACACTACACACCCATCTCAACTTTCTTATTTCTGCCATATGTAACTTCTGCTGTAGTCACTTTCCTGCCCATGTCTCAGCTCCAAATATCATTGCTGGTTTTACCAGTGTCTTAAAAACCTTACCTTTAACCTTTGCCATAACATTCCCATCACACAATACACCTGATACCTTTTTCCAGTTGTTCAAAACACACGCCACTTTGGGGGTTATCTCTACATCTAGTTTTCCACCTTGGGCTTCCACTAACCGTGGGTCTTTAAACGTAACCATTCTTTTCAAAGCTATCACGTCAGGATAAATTTTGATTCCTGAGCATAATTAAACCACCAATATTTTGCCTGTTTTCTTATTTAAGTTCAATCCTTTATCTTCCAACTTCCTCTACAACTCCCTCCGTTCTGGTGCTACACAATACAATGTCATCAGCAAACAGCATCCACGAAGGGGATTGCTATTTTATCCCACAAGTCAACATATCCATAACCAGATAAAAAGAGGCAAGGGCTTAAAGAAGATCCTTGTGTCCCTAAAACTGCCTTCCATTTATGTTAAGATATCATAACTTCATCTGTACCAGGAAATTTTATATTAGGAATTGAGATCATACATACAATATAACATTTAACTTTGTGCTTTGTTCTGTGATTACAAATGTTTAGACATGACTTTTAATGATTAAATATTTTGGGACCTTTAGATATTATTTATTGGCCAAGGGATATTGCTAGAATGTACCATTTAAAACTGCATCATTTGTTCCTCTGCCTGACAGAAAACCCTTTTCCAGACTTTCATTGTGTGTGAAATCAACTTTATTCCTCTATGTTTTCTATAATCCTGAATATCTTTTGTAATGAACATATGAAATAATTTTAAATGATGGTGTTACTAAGAATGCAATATAAGGTATGCAAAAAAAAAGGTCCAAACAATTCTCTGGGGGTTTCTTTCCCTTCAAATGGGAGTTTGATGAATTTTTAAGCCATGAGAGCAATTTGCCCTAATCCCCTCTGGTGGGATCAAAATAGGAACAATAAGTTCAGCTTTCTTAGCTTGCTATGTGGAATAACACACCAGTCAAGATAGATCTAACTCTAAATAGAACAAACACTAGGTGGAGTGTGATGTCATTTAAGATCTTAAAGTTTTTATGTTTCAGTCTAGAAAAGTAGACAGAATTCATGGTGGGCCTCACTTAATGCCCAGTCCTATTTCATTTTGTTTGCTGACATCGTGAAAGGAGAGTGTCCTTGTAGCAGTTGTAAACACCCAGTAAAATAGCAAGATGGATTTACAGCAAAAGTACACTCAAACACTAAGCTATAAATAATATTATCTTTTAACATGATGTTCTTATTGTTGAGCAATGTTGTGCACCCAACTTTATTTTTATAGTAATTTTTTCCCTTGCATTTCTTCAGTTGTTTCACTTTAACATGCCTCTGCCGTTACTTCTCTGTTGTATGGCTCTTTCCACAGTCAACTAGCATGGACATTTCTTACTAGCCACCTTTCATTTTCTTCTTCATGTTTGCTACCACTTGATTGGTGAATGGATTGAGTATTTTGTGTGTGCCAAGCATTCCTCACTTTGGGAGTTTTATACTGTTTTGATAGCCATCTCAGCACCCAGTCCATTGTCCTAATTACCACCCTTCCCTAATTGTGAGCACACACAGACATACACGCAGACACATACGACAGTTGTTTTATATACATTTTAAAAATAAGCACAAGGTGTAGCACAGATTAAAAAATTACCAGAAATATAAGCCTATTGAATTACCGGTTATCTGGTGGGACAGCTTGCTCACTAATCACCAAATGACCATACTAAACTACTTGTCTTCTCGTCTTCCTGGCCTCGCTCTTTTTGACCATAACTTATGCTTCTCTTCTTTCCATCAGGTGACCATTCACCCTTTTCTCTCCTCAACTTTACTCTCAGTTAGCCTCAGCTGGTGCTAAGAATAGCAGTGGCTGTTGTGTTTTCAAATTTTGACTTATTAAATCATTGGATATGTCATGCTCCTGTCCCCACTTCACTTTTCCTAAACAGGTGCACTGAAAATGCCAAATTGATAAAACTCTGAACTTTTATTTAGAAACAGAGATGGCTGATTTTTAAATTTTTTTATTACACATACGACAGTTATTACTGACACTTGCAAATTACAAATGTTTACGTACATATACAGTAAAATATGTATGACTCCAATTTTTAAACAACTTATATAAAAAACTATTAGTTTGTACTTGATTTGTTATTTTATGTGCCCAGAATACTGAATGTGCTGGTTTGCTTTTCAGTAGTAAATACTGAATTCTGTTATCACAAACAGCAGGAGGATTCTGGAAACTTTTTTTGAAATTGAAAATGTATGCTAACATCTTACTATGTCTCATCCAGGATTTGTTCCCTGGCTAATGCTGATTTTCCTTTTTGTTTCTGTCATTTTTGAAATTCAATTATTTTTTGTATGTTTATCTAATTGTTGTCAATATTGCTTTATTTAAATTTTATTTAGTAATTATGGATTGTGTATTGATGCATGTGAGCTACTTTCCTTGTGTTTTGTACATGGTACGCCCATGAGGCAGGTTCATCCTATTGTCAGTGCTGATTAACCGCCCTCAACCTTTATAGGTGTTCCAGTAGTGTGTCACTGAGAGATGTTGGAGTGTCAGTCTTGTGAGTATTGTTTTCTTTGGATTTTTGTTGTTTGTTTTTTACATTTTTTCTTCTTTCTGAATTGTGTCTTGGGTTAGCGATTTTTATTTCTTAGCTTTGGGCTGCTTTTTTAGGCACACACATTTTTCTTTTTTGGTTTTTCTTCCTTGTCCTTGACTTTAATTTTTCGTTTATTTAATAAATTATTTAATTTAAATAACATGTATTGTCCTTTAAGCCAGAAGGTTTATGGTGATCCTTTCCTTCAAAGGACATTTTATGTATTCCTAGGCAGACAAGTGAACTACTGGTCAGTTTTTCTTATATTTTTGATACTTTTTCACCATCTTGTGCCACTTTGCTAAAAACATATATTTTGAAAATACATACAAACAAGAAGCTATTTGCCAAAAATGTATTCATTTTCACATGCACTCAAGCTGTTTATCTCTAGTATTAGCTATTTATCAGGGTTTGGGGGGGGGCAGTAGTGATGCACTTTAAGGATGCTTTATATGGGTTGAAAGCAAATATACATCATTTATGAAGCGCTAATGGTTATAGATCTAGGGTTAAACCCTACTCCGTGGATACTTTCAGCCGCACAACCCTCAGTTATCAGATCATGACTAGCATTCCATTTGCTCAAGGGGCATGAAAACTAGTGACCATGAATCTACAGTTACCTTTAAAGAGAGAGGTCTCAATGACAGCTCCATAGCTGCGTTCTGTTTCACTTCTTGATTTTTCTCCCTGGCATCATTTAATTTTCAAGTAAAGGTCAAATGCCCTTGCTGACATCTGAATCACCTGCTTCCCCACCATTCTGAAGGAATTCTGCAGCTTCCACAAAGGCCACTTTAATCTGTGTTATTCTTGGCACCTGCCTTTAAGGGACAAACTGCATTCATATTTGGTGTAATGTCTCCTAGTGGCCGTTTGCTCATGCTCTGTTTTGCACTGGATCTTTCTTAATACCAGTTTGGTATTCTCACTCTCTCTTCCTTTTTTTCTCCAAGAGGCCTCAATCCTGGTCTATACAATTCTAGTGGTTCCTTTGACAAGCTCTTGGCAGCTGAGCACAACCCATTTGTTAGGTTGCAACGCTTGACCAGTCTGGCTTTCTCACTTCTGTACACAGATTGATCTGAATATGAAAATGGTGTCATCAGCAAAGCTGACAATTCTTTTTGAACTGATGTGTGAAATGTAATTGTTTATGAACAACAGATAAAAAAATGCTGATAAAACTCAAATATCTGGATGCTACTACTTATTGTGAGAGGCTCAGAGATGGTGTCCTTGAGCTTTACCACCTGCTTCCTGTAATAATGGAAATGCAACAACCAAAAACAGAAGGACTGATTGACACCCGTGACTATCAGAGTATCAAAAAGCTTGAGGGGCATAAAGTTATACTTGTATTCAAAGAAGAGATTCCAGACCTACAGTATATGCTAGATGATTGGTCCATTTATGTATTTGCCCCGTAGGCAGTCTGGTATAGTCCTGGTCAGACTAGATGCATTCTATGGCTTTATCAAATGTGGGTGCAGGAAATGTTCGGATGACTCTATAAAAAAATCAGTTTGTACCACTTCATTAAAAACATATCAGACTGAAAAAATCTCTTGCTGTTTTTCTATCTGGGAAATAAGGTATTCTTTCATATAATTTATGAAAAATTAGCATTTCTTTGCATAAGCCACTATTAATGCAAACATAAAATTCAACTGTTGTTTATTATATTTAAATTCACTTGCTAAATGCAATCAGTATATTACATTGCAGTCAATGAATAGAAACAATTGAATTTTAATTTTGAATGCTTTTATGCTCTACGAAAGCTAGCCAATTTTTACACAGCCTTTGGCAAATACCATTTAAAATTCTAATTAGTGCTGAGCTAGTGAACCTTGTTTCCATTCATCTTAAAAACACAATCACAAGAATTGTAATGCTTAAGTAACAGGATATTTTTCAAAAATATCACAGTTTTAAATTGTTAATACATGTAAAGAAAAACATTGTTTCATCTTTGTTATTCTTTTAAGCTGTTTTAGTTTACATGCACTATACTTCTATCCATTGCTCTTTCTGAATGCAGATTTTTTTTGTTAACTAAAAAGAGGATAATAGTAGACATGGCCTTCACATCTCCAAATATTCTTTCAAGTGAACCATGCTTGCATAAAGATTTAAAAAACGTACATGTGGGGATAGGAAATAGTCTTTTATCATAAAGCATTCCTGCTATAAAACAATCCCCTCCCAATACACCCCAGCCACACTACAAAAATTAAAATAAGCAGCTATCTAACAAAACTATTACATGTAGATCCAACAGTTATCTGAAAATAAAGAGACTTGCCACTTTGGTAAACAAGCAGATTGTCTTTCAAGGATACATTTTGTCTATAAGCACAAATGCAATTAAATACACATAGGAGCTGCACATCAAGGCAAGCAACCTGACTTAAGAATCGCATTTTCTTCAACAAGTGTGCAAAATCTATTACTCTTCTTCTATGAGATAGGAATTGGTTTTCTGGTTATCAAGGGAAAGTGGCATAATCTCTGAACTGATTAAAATACTTTATCATGTGTCACAATTAACTCCACCTTCCTGTAAGGACTAAGGTGGAAGCACTTGAAAATTGAGGGGTTATGAGTGTTGGGACAGCAGATGCCTGCATGTATGGTCTTCTGTGTTTTGAGGAAGGGACCAACGTTGTCTTCAGGTGGACATGCCCCGGGGGAACCAAAAAAACAGTAGATAACAACCTTTACCAATAGGTTTGTATCTATTGGATGGAACATCACTTCTAGTTATGTGAACTTGGACTGACATATCAGAAGAATTTGAGCAGGGTAGTTTGGTTCAGTTTTGGAGCTTGCAAAGGAAGGAATTAGACCAGCTTACATCATGTTTTACTGTAAACAAAGGAGACCCTACTCTGCTAACTAAGGACAGCCTAATCTTCTTGGAGACCTGTCAGATCTTATTTGTGGTGACTTATTAATCTTTAAAGGACTATTCCACCCAAAAATGGTCATTTTTTGCATATGTTACATGCCCCCTAATGTTTGTAATGATGGACAAGAAAACTCTTAATCTCATGTTCTCATGAAGAACTGAGATCACAAAATTCTTAATACACTGGACTTCAATGGCCATCCAGATTGAACAACAGCAAAAAATATTAAAATGTCCAAAGTATACAAGTAATCCAAATGACAGGTATCCAGCTGTATGTTCAAAATGTCCTATCACATGCATTTTGTCTAAAATATTGTTAAATAATAGTTCTAGAAAATGCGGTGGAGTACAAGAGAGAAGCAAGTTTAAATAGGATCAAGCTTTCAAAATGAAGACTCACTTATCCCTTTGATTGTTGCTCACTAAACCACAACTGCATGGATCCAGATTTTCCATCACTGGTGCTTGTTGAAGCACTTTGGATCTGCACATACTGTATATGAGGTGTTCTTCCACCACTGTCAAGGATCACTTTTCCTTTAGTTTTAATCTCTAATTGTATGCCTCTCTTAGACCACACTAGAAATGTTGATATCACATATAGCAGCATGGTACCCAATGAATTAGCTGTTACTGGACAGGAATTCTGAATGTGGTTTATTTAACAATATTTTAGCCAAAATACATGTGGTTTGGATGCTGACAGCATACAGCTAAATACCTGATACTTGAATTATGCCACACAAGTAATATGAGATTTTTTTAATGGACATTTTGATATTGTTTGCTGTCATTGAAGCTGGGTCTCCATTAAAGCCTATTGTGTCACAAATTTTGTTACTTCTATTCTCTATGAAAACATGAGCTTAAAGGCTTTCTTTGGCCATCACTGACAGCAATGTGGAGTAAGTGCCAAATGAAATAATATTATTTTTGAATGGAATACTCCTTTAACCTCCTTTGCGTTAACCCTGAGTGTGATTCAGAATTCTATGTTATTATGGTTAAGCTGAAGTCAAACTCAGGGTGATGTTTAATGATCCACTTTGCAGTATAAAGCCTGAATATAGTGGCATACAAAAGTACTTAATCCCCTTGAAAGTCATCATAATTTTCTGCATGCAAGATTTGTGCACTTTGGACTCTGGCCCGGACACAGACAGACGGACATCTTATGTTCACCCAACACACGTTTATTATACAATAATATTTACAGTTTGTGCTCACGTGCACCCCCAGTGCCTCTCGCACCGTTCCCCCAACTTTCCAGGCCTCACAGTCTCTATGCCTTTCCTTTGGCCGCCTCCCGTCCTCTCTCCAGCTCTGTCCTCTTCCACCCGACATCCACTGCTGACTGGAGGGAGACGGCCCGTTATATGGGAACCCGGATGGGCTCCAGCTGCTTCCCGGCAATCAGTCATAGCCACACCCCAGTGTGGCGGAAGTGCCGGCTGCGCACCCGGAAGCCGTCCGGGTGTCCCCTGTCGTCTTCCCCCCAGCACTTCCTGGTGTGGCGGAAGTGCTGGGCTCCAGGGTTCCTCAGGCATCTGGGCGCCGCCTGGCGGTGGCCACGGGCCCCTACAGGGTTGGGCTTCCAAGCCCTCTACCCGTGGCCCCCAATACAACCAGGGCGATCGCCCCCTCGCGGTCTGGAGGAGGCACAAGCCCTCCTCCGGTCCTCCTGGGTGTCCCGGCTGGGCTCCAGCCCCGGCCGGGTACCACACGGGATATTCAGGCACCGGGGTGCCACCTGGCGGTGGCCACGGGTCCCTACAGGGCTGGGCTTCCAAGCCCTTCACCCGAGGCCCCCAACATAACCAGGACGGACGCCCCCTCGTGGTCTGGAGGAGGCACAAGCCCTCCTCCGGTCCTCCTGGGCGTCCCGGCCAGGGACCACAGCACATATTTATCCATTTATCCAATGCTTATGCAAACACTAACTTTTGAGTTTTTCTTCTTCATTTAATTATCCCCAAAAAATAGTTTATTTTGACTTTGGAAATTTATTCTTACAGCATAAGAGCTCACATTAAAAGTACTGAAAGAATAAACATACATAAAAATCTTTTGTCATACAGAAAATTGTGATGATTTTCAAGGGGATTGAATACATTTGCGCACCACTACAACTCTTGGGACAGTATTCTGCTGCTGTCTGGTGGATAAAATAATATGGTGCAAAAAGTAATGAATATTTCTAAGGTAACTCATAAATATTCATAAAATGGGAAGGACCATCAACAAAAACACAATGGCATGTAAATGAGAAGTTGTAAAGCCAGATTTAGAATAACCTAAAACTGAATCATTAATTGAGTCGAGTGATAGCAATGACAATGTGAATTGGTCTTTCAACATTGACATAGATAATGAAACTGATGCATACAGCATTGTAAGACTGAACTGCTGTGATATGCTTTGTGAATTTGGTTGAGTGAAGGTTGACCATGGTGCAAGTAGGCTTGTGACAAAAAGGCAAAAATGATTGCAATCAAGTAGACAAAAAGACGTTAGCCGCCTAAGCACTGTTCACAATGCAGCAACTGCCATTTGTGTCAGGGAAATGTGGAAGTCAGTAAGCCTGTGCACTGTGCTAGCCTACAACAACACAAGGTGCACATCGATCTTTTGGATAAGGCAGTATCATTCTACCCAATTAATGTGCAAGCAACAGAAAAAATATTACAAGAAAAGTATGAAAAGAATCATACTTTAACTGTCCTGATTTTAATGTTGGGTTGAATCTTGGTGACTGTTTCAAAACACATCACACAAAGGACATACACATCAAACAAAGGATGTATACTAAACCTGCACCACTACAGAAACAGACACTAGACATACATTTCCTACTATAATTATGTTGACATTTTGATACTTACATGTTTCTGTTACATGTAGCAACATTTGTTCCTGTTGAAAACTCTGGTAACTGGAAGAAGTCTAAGACTTTGCTTTATTTATTAATTTATTTATTGCTTTAAAAAGATACCTAAATAAAAAAATCTCAATAACTAGAATAAAAAACTTGCAGGAATATTTTGTATTCTGGTTGCTGAGGTCACATGTGGTTCTGATGTACTTCCTTCTGAAAATATGATTAACTTTTCTAGTAGTAGTAGTATTAGTATTGCCACACATACAGAGTACAGTGAAATTCTTACTTGTATGTCTGACCAACATGCAACATGTCGCAACTCTCAGGCACCACTGAGTTTTAATATGATCTTCACTAGTCATTAATGTTTTATGCCATGCTAACACTATAATGTGTTTTTTTGCATAATATACTTAAAATGACTGAAAAACACAGGACATAGATTTCTAATAGACTTTATTTTTAGACATAAAAGTGTCATGATGAAACAGATCCTGCCCCATTAGTGTTTTGTGTAGAGCACGAAACTCTTGTTATAATGCTGTTTCATTGCATGGGGATTTTAGCGTTTTTTTTAATAGTTTTAGCGCTTACCTTGCACATTAACCAGGGCAAGGACATTTATGGCTTTGCACATTAGAATGCAAACGCTGTCCCTTTAAAAGATCAATTGCAGAGTTGAAGCCAAATATTTAATGAACTTCAGCTACGGTGGTGGACAGCCTTTAATGTTGTGTATATAAAGAGTGAGGGGTAAGTGAAGAGCAGGAAATGAAAATAAAGGTAAAAAGACATGAACTGGAAACAGAATCAGGAGTAGATGGAAAATAGAGATAGAAGTACAGAGCGAAAGAATGAGCCAAATGAATCAAATCTCCTTAAAACTGGTGTGCCTTCCAAGAGAGTGGGGTCAAACATACTCCGATGCAACAGGGAAGAGGGGGTGACAGCTGTCTACTGTCTGGACGTTGTGGAGAGAGACAGAGAGTCTAGGAGTTGCAGTTTGGTTGGCAAAGTCAAGTCTGCTGATGGAGAGCAGAGAAGGCACGATGTTGTTAGATTGGAACTGAGAGCTCAAGAATCCGCAAGTAATACAATGTGAGGTTGGATTGAATGGAGCAAATATAGATTCACTGGCATGATCGTCTAGCAAGTGGCAATGGAGGCAATGGGGCTCAGTTCATGGACTGAGTGCCAAGAGTCATGAATGGCCGGGGTCCTTGCCTAGACGGAAGCCTTTTCCTTGCAATGACCAGGGGAATAAGTGTGGACAGAGCATTACCTCCCCCAGAACACTAGATGGCAGCCCCACTGGGTGGCATTGGTGCCTCGGAGTCCCTCAGGGCTTCATGGGAGAAGGAGTTGGATACAACCCTGCTGGTTTCTGGGGGTGCTGTAGCTGTTCCTGAGTCCATGTGGGCAGTTCTTCCACCATACCCAGAAGTGCTGCTGGAAGTGGGTCAACAAGCACCTGAAGCACTTCCGACTGCCTTATATAAGGGTCAGCAGACATTACTCGGTGAGCCAGAGTCGGGAGGAGAGAGATGAAGCTTGCTGAGGAGTGGAGGAGAACAAGAAAGAAAAAAAAAGAATTGAGTATTGACTGTTGTGTGTTCTGCTTGAGACTGTGTTGTGCCTGAGGTTGAAGAAAAATAAAAAACTTGTGCTTTTATGTGTGCCTCCTGCGTCTATTTGTGTCAGGTTGAGTGGCTGCTACGCCCTCTAGAGTTGTCACACAAGGTGTGTTGCTTTGAAGATTGCTGCTCTGGGAAAAGGACTGTTTAGTAACTGTTTTTCTGATTGCTTTTAACTTTGCTTTATTTATTGATTGATTTATTGCACTCCTGGTAATTAATTCATGATTTGCCTAATTTTACACATTAATGCTTGTCTTTAAAAATAAAATAATAAAACTTTTTGCAGCCTTAAATTCACTTGCTTCTCACTTGTCCTAGTTCATCCTCAGTTCCACACTATTAAATGTCCCTGTGGTATAGCGTGTCTGTGTTCGTGGCTCAGAAAAAAGTGGCCATTTTAAATAAATAAATAATTGAATGCACACGCTGTGGGAGCTGGGACTTAGGAGCTGGAGTAATCAGGTCATAATTAGGTCATACAAGAGGCTCATCGCAAAAGTCTGGGAAGGCAGCGGGATTCGGGAAGATGGGGAGCCCCATTGTGAGCACCATGGCCTTTGGGGACCCGAGTCCTGGGTCTGGAGTGGGCGCCAAGTTATAGCCATGCAGTGGCAGAGACCCGGACCTGTAGAAGGATGGTAGGCACCTGTCGAATAGATGTCTCCTTGGCTGCAAGGTCGGAGTAGGATAAGACTCACGTTTTTAAAGAGTTTCCTGCCATGTTTTAACTTTGTTCTAACAGATTACTTATGGGACTGTTTGTAACCTCCACAGCACTTTGTTTTCATGGATTATTTATATATTTAATGAAGATTTTTGATCACTAAATTTTTGAACACTTTTTGGCTTTATTTGGCTTTCATAAAAGCACTAGATCACTTTTTTTTACCAGCCCCTTGCTTTTGAATGCAACAGGGAACATGGATCTGACTCGCACCGTCACAGTCGCAGCTAAAGTGGTACTCATGGCTGTGAGTGTTGGGCCAGTTTACAGTCTCCAATCTACTTTATTTGCATGTCTTCACAATGTGGGAGTACCCAGGGAAAACCTGTGCAGATATGGGAAATGCTGTACTCATCTAGTGTTTGGATCCGAGCACCTGGAGCTTTAAGGAAGTATCATTAGACACTGTGGTACTTTGCCACTCCATCTTAATTTTAATCAATTGATATCATTTAATAAAAAAAAATGCTGACATGCAAAAGCAGAAGCAGATCTAGTTTATTAAATATTTAACATGGGCTTTGATGTTTAATGGATCTCTGTGGACAGCGATGGAGTGGCTAGTTTTAGCTTATTAAAATATAGCAAGCAACAGATATAAAACCTTTTGGGGTATCAAAACTGGCTCTGGTTAGTGTTGTAATGAGCCAGCATGTCAAAATGATGAATTGCCTATAACTTAATGTTAGAAAACTACTGTGTCACATATGTGATTTTCATTTACCATCAAAATAATTTAGTACAAGTTGGATCCTCAGTCCTACTGTGATAGACTCAACTTTCCCACCAATCTGTGACAGGAATGGATGTATGGATAAATTAAACGGCTGAAAAAATGGACTAAATGTTCTCTTCATGCACAAATGCAGGTGTAGAAACAGTACGACTATGTAGAAGAGAACCATTTAGACACTGTTTTTTTTTTTCTTGGCTTTAGTAGAAATATGTCATATGAGATCCCCATGGGTTATAGCCAGTCTATAGAGTTTAATTTCAGTGCAGTTACTCAACCTTTAGAACTGCTATACAAGACGGAAATATTATGAGGCTCACATTGATAATTTCTCATTTACAAAGTTTAATTAAAAAGCTTTTCTTGCAAATCAATTGCGTATACCCTTACACTTTCTAGACATACCAAATTCACCTTCATAGTAAAAGTTTGAAACATTTATAGAGGTTGTCAATTTAAGTCTTCCCTAAACTCAGAAGTAATACTGTCTGGTCAACTGAACCCATTTTGGAGTTTTAATTGGACTTCAGATATTCAGAGTCTGTTTGTGCATCAGCTGAGGCAGAACCTTTTAATGAGGAAGTTGCAAATATGGAAATTTTACAATTTTTAATGAGGTATGGAAAGTTATGTTCACTTTTTTCTTTACAAATCAACTGTAGAAAAGGTTCCTCTGTAGTTCAAATGTTGGCTTTAGGAGTTTTGGTACTTTTTAATTTTCTGAGCCCTTTTGGACACTGGCTTTAAGTGTTATGAACGCAAAATGAGGGTATTCATTTATTTATTAAATTTTCCATTGGCTCATACAGGTGATTAGGTGGCCCAAGTATATCCCAACAGCATTAGGCAAACTTAAAAGAGCAACCAGTACATAGAATGCAAAGAATATTCAATTATACACCTACTCCTACCTATCTCTAGACAAGTTTTAGTTGCTAATCAGCCTGTCTTTGGGACAAACTCCATGCAAAGACTGTGGAGTTAATTAAATAATGTGTACATAATTATTTAGGTTACTTTAACACTGGCAGTTTTCCTGTGTATGGCAAAAAATGTTAAAAGATGGAGGCAGGGATATTGGAAAAATCCCCAGTTAATGCAGAAAGACAGACATCTATTAGTTTTAAATTATTAAACCTTATGGTCCTGTAGCTTGAATATTTAGTTAAATAATAATAATAAAACAGAGTAAGCCTTCTTTTGAATCTTTCTTTAAAAAGGATCAATTTCCAGTGTTTTGCTTTAGTTTATCAATTCTCATGCACCCAACAAAGTTTATTCACATTTAAAATACACATCTCTGAAACACTGAAGTGAATTCATTTCCTGATGCGCTTGTTAAGATTATACTCTCTTATTTAATGATACATAAAAATGTTTTTTTGCTAATTAAGCATTTGCTTGAGAATGAGCACACAGATGGAAATGACACTAAGGTACAGTAACTGCTCCACTTAAGCATTAACTCTCATTTACACCTGTGTCTTGTGTTTCTTAATTATCACTATCTAGATTCAATTAAGGAAGCAATCTCTTAAAAAAACTGCGAGATTAATAAGGGAAAAGAATAAAGAACATATACATCATCTTGTCCTACAGGCAATGGCAAAATTAGAAAAGCCCTTCTTATAAAACTAAATCCCATACTGCAGGGTAGCTCTGATTACAGAATGACAGCAGTGGAAGAGTGTAAACTAAACAAAGGAAATAGCCTTTATGAAATATTTTTGAAACAAACAGTTACAGCCACAGGGGGGGCCAGGAGGCTCTGTTTTGAATAAATGTTGCAAAGTTGCTAAAATTGGTGTGACATCCATGTGCTTACAGATTTTCAGATACATCATATGGCTTATGGTATTATTTTAGTTGAGTGGTCAGCATCTTTTGAATAGCAGCATATGCAGTTCTTAAAAAGGAAGTTTTCACAATCATTTATCTGGTTTGCTATTTGTGGCAGTATAGATGGACATGGAGGAGTCAGGACTAGTAGAGGCTCTTCTGTTGAGACATTCAGCTGAAAAAAGTCTGGTTTAGGATACATAACTTTTCATATGTTTCTCATTATCTGTGACAAGGGTTTCCAACCTGGAGTGAGAGACGTCATTTCAGGGGGTGTGACAAAGAGGAAGGCTGTATCGCATTTCACCAAAACTGAGTGAGGTGCGACGTCTGACTTTATCGTGGTGCCTTGCAGTGTGCTGTAATTAGTAGGTCATTTATTAGTTAGTGTTCCCGCTCTATAATATGAAAAGAATCAAGCATTGTGCACGCAATTTTTACCTGTGAATGAGCCACAGAAATTCATGTTCTCTCTGGTTCCTTGCTGTGGGTGGAGCATTCTTAAAGTTAACTAACTTTTTTTAAGAGAGTTGAATTTGGACCTTGAAATGAGTCCTAGAGAAGGGTGAGGCCTAGTATTGACTTCTGTGCAAGCCAATATCGTGAAAAGTCTCTGATTTTAAGGTTTGCTTGACATTTTTGCCAGGGAGTGATATTACTTTTGTAGGGAGTATGAATATAAATCAAACACAGTAGGAACCACTGTTCTACATCCAAGGGAATTTGTCACAATTTCAAAAACTGACTGCCAACTCATTCAAGATTAGTTCATGCCTTACACACAAAGCTGGCTACCAGGATTACAAACTGGATAAGATGTATTGAAAATGGATTGATGATTACTTCAATGGTATCCTTTGTAACAAAGTATGAAAAATAGCGAATAAGGGAATAACCGCCTGGTAAGAGGAAAAGAGGAAGGTCAAAGAGAAAGTTTATGGAGGTTGTGAGGAAGGACATGAAGGCAATTGGTGTGGCAGGGAATAATGTAAAAGGCAGGGATGGATGGAAATGGATGATCTGCTGTAGTGACCGCTAAATGGAAGCAGCTAAAAGAAGAAGAAGAAATATAAAAAATATATGAAAAAATGGGCTATTTTTTCTTTTTTTCTATAACGTCACCAAATTTAAGCAAATCTGTCAAGGCATTTTTGAGATTTTGGGGTATTTAGTTTTACTCATATCAAGGGGTGTTAGCCGTAAACATTGATATATTGAAAGGTCCTTTCTTAGTAGATACCTACTAACTTAGATGTACCGTTCTGCCTAATTTTATCTTTTTAACTAAATTGGAAATAGTGTTTTTGTTGATGAGTGAGTGAATGAATCAGTCAACTTTACATATTATATATATAAAAGTTGGGACAGGGGCCATGTTTACCACTGTGTAGCCCAATCTTCATTTTACAACAATCTGTAAATGTTTGGGAACAAAGGAGACCAATTGCTGTACTTTTGGGAGAGGAATGTCCCATTCTTGTCTGATATCGGATTCTAGCTGCTCAACAGTCCTGGGTCTTCTTTGTCACATTTTTCGTTACATGATATGCCAAATATTTTAAACTGGTGAAAGGTCTGGACTGCAGGCAGCCCAGTTCAACACCTGGACTGGTCTACTATGAAGTCATGCTGTTGTAATAAATGCAGAATACGGTTTAGCATTGTCTTGCTGAAATATGCAAAGCTTCCCCTGAAAAAGACATCATCTGGATGTAAGCATATGTTACTATAAAACCTGTATATACCTTTCAGCATTGATGGTGCCTTTCCAGATGTGCAAACTGCCAATTCCATAGGCACTGATGCACCCCCATACCATGAGAGATGCAGGCATTCACAGGTTGTGGCGTCTATGTTTTCCAAAAAGATTTTCAAATTTCAATTCATCTGATAACAGAACAGTTTTCCACTTTGCCTCAGTCCATTTTAAATGTGCTTTGGCCCAGAGATGATGGTGCCATTTCTGCATCATGTTCATATATGGCTTCTTCTTTGAATGACAGTGCACTGAATTTGTGGATGGCTCAGCAAACTGTGTTCACGGACAATGATTTCTGGAAGCGTACCTGAGCCGATGTAGTGATTTCCATGACAGAATCTGAATCTATTTTTATTAATGCTGTGCCGCTTCAGGGCCTCAAAGATCACAGGCATCCAATACTGATTTTCGGCCTTGTCCCTTGCAAACAGAGATTTCTCCAGATTCTATGAATCTTTTGATGATATTATGTACTGCAGATGATAAGATATTCAAAGTCTTTGCAATTTTATGTTGAGGAACATTATTATGAAATTGTTCCACAATTTGTAGATTCAATTTTTTGCAGATTGGTGAACCTCTGTCCATCTTTACTTCTGAGAGTTTCTGCCTCTCTAAGATGCTCTTTTTATATCCAATCATGTTACTTACCTGTTGCCAATTAACCAAATTAAATAACCAAATTAGATGCAAAATGTGGCCCCACAAGAAGAAATCGCACGGAGCAAACATGAAGGCCACCTGACATCGTCACGCAGGGAAATCAGCTTCCCTGGAAACATCTCCCGCAAAACTTGCATGGAACTGTTGCTCCATCCTGTTGAAAGCAGGTATCCACCACATCCATTTCTTCCAGTTGGAGGCGCAAAAAGTTCTCTAGCATTTCAAAGCATTGTTCTGAAGTGATGGTGACCAATGCTCCCCCCTCCTCAAAAAAAGTAAGGGCCAACAATGCAAAATTCTGTAGCGGCACAGCAAACTGTAACACACTCACTGTGAAGGGGTCTCTGATGAAGTTCACGAGGGTTGGTTTCAGCCCAATTGCGAAAGTTTTTCTTATTTCTACAACCATTCAAATGTGCCTCATCGCTGCACACGATGATGGCATCTTGATGAACGGTTTGCAGAATATATGCGCAGAAATCTCTATGACTCTCCCAGTCTCTCTCTCAGTGTGTTTCTGCACTAAAATCACTTTGTATGGATGGAAATTAAGGTTCTCATGCAAAATCCTCCTCAAAGACGTGTTGGAAATGCCTAAGGCAGAAGCATGTTTGCACGCTGAACGTCTACGAGACTGCAAAATTGATGCCCTTACAGCGTGGATATTTTAAGGCATTCATACAGTCTGGGGACAGCCTGGAGATTTTCTGTTCAATGTTGTACCCGTCTGTCTAAATTTAGTCACCCACTGAAGAATTGTTTTCCAATTTGGGACATCACCATTAGGAGGAATGCTGAAGTGCGTTCAGAAGGCATGTTGCAAAGTGATGGTTTATTTGTTATTTTTGAAGAATGCTTCGACAGCAAAAGCACAGTGTGCACTGGACCAAGGCATGTTGCCGACTGAAAACTGCACGTGTGTGCAGGTGTGCGCATATGTGTGAGTGTATTTATGTATAAAGTGATGGACAGCCAGAGCTCTTACCTGGTTGGGATGCCATTGTGATGGAAGGACCAGTTTAGAGGACTTACACGGGGTATTATCTCTCCCAGAATGGCAGAGGGAAGCCCTCCTGGTTTGCTACAGCACCAAGGGCATGGAGTTTGGAAGCTCAGCCATGTTGGAGTCCATGGTCACCGTCAGCAAGCACATGTAGAAATGCTGAGCCCTTTATGGCAGGACACCCACATGCTCCCGAAATTCCTGCAGGAATGAGATTAGGAAACACCTGGAGCACGTCCAGGTGCCTTATAAAAGAAGCCGCCTCACTTCATTCAGAGAAGGGGACTGGGCAAGAGTCAGGAGGTAGAGGATGAAGAGTGCCAGAGAAGAAGTGGAGGTGGAAGGACAGAGAAACAAGAAGAGAAAGAAGGAAAAGACAAAATGCTGTGTGCATTTTGTTAATGGCGCTTTTCTACTTGGTGCTGAACTGGTGGGAAACGATTTAGGAAGCATTTCCAACTGAATAAAAGCCAGTGTGTTGCAGAGTCTTGTGCCTGGCCTCTGTTTGTGTACCTATAAATATATATAATATATGTGTATTTTATTTGTGCTCTCCTTTCAAGGATACTTGCCTAATATATTTTAATATATTAAACATGAATTTTTGGCTTAATTAGGATTATTCCATGTTTGAGATTTGTCCACGTGATGCCTTGCTACTGCAGCATATAGACAATACATTAACTGAAGTTTCACATCATTATGTTTTAATTTCATATTTTTACACTGCATAACGCATATTGCTGTATATTATTTCCTATGGCATGTGCTTTAGGTTTATACTACTCAGATTTCAATTTTATTAACTATAATATTCTTTTTATTTATTAATAAATATTTTATGTATGTTTTTAGTTTTCCACCCTTTATTTATTTGTATAATCTGTTGCTCAGTGAACAAGTGCCCATCAGAATTCTAATATACTTGTTACAAAAGCAAATTAAAAACTCAGTTAAGCCCATGAATATTGTTAAAAATAACAAAAAAGTTAGAAGCAAAATTTTGAAATATGAAATAATTGTATGGCTTGAAAATGACAAGTTTGAAAAAATGTAACTCCTAAGAAAATGTTATGTGTTGGCTATGCTTGTCTTTATATATAGACAACACACAATGCAGGAAAAAATATTACTATCACTGTGTTCTTTTTGGATTGAATTCTGACATTTATTTCAAAATATTCACTTCACTTCAAAATTATTCATTGTATGTATTTTGTCACTGGCACACATTTGGGGCAGGCTTCTACATCACATTTATGCCTGCTAAAATAGTCTGTGTCTACCCAGCTAAGATACAGTAAGTTAATCCAGAAGAGATATGTTTGTATGTATTTATTACCACAAGCTTTAAAAACCTTATGAAAACGTACTTGTATCACTGAAATCTTGTCATCTGGATGGAGTTTGTCTGGTTAAAGGAAAGACAGGTTAGAATATAGGTAAACAAATTAGAGTTGGCGTGAGAGTGTATAATTTTTGTGTTATTCTGGAAGTGGACTATGCTGTAAACATGTCTAAATGAGTGTGTTAGATTTTGAAACACTTAAGGTACATTATAAAAATGGAATAACACTACAGCACTACTGTATTAACAGATATAAATATTATCAGAATACTTACAATTGCATAACTTAACATGTAATTTAAATAATTTATTTTACTTTATCTGTGTGACTGTAAAGTAACTTAAATAATGCCTATACAATAAGTTCAAGCCAGTTTCTGTCTACTTATTAACTATTCAGCAGAAAGAAAACAAGCAAACTGTTTGCTTTCCTTTTTGCAAATTTGTTCTTTTTATGCTCCCACAAAATACATCCACTTCTAGTTAAATAAACATAGCACATTTATTAATTAAAGAACTTGACAAAACACAAGCAATCTTGAAAAGGGCTCTCTAAAGGAAAGGCATTTATTACTGCAGGTATGTTAATTACTGCATAGTGTCATATTTGTGAAAGTGAGGCTGCAGAAGGTCATAAAATGAATAGCTCTGCTATGAATAATAATAAAAATCAGTACAATTTTCTACTTCACTTAACTTTTTCCGCAACTTACCTTAGCAGCATGACAACAAACATTGTGCTTCAGCTACGAAAGCAAATTGTTTAGTGATCCAGGAATAACAATTACTGTCAGCACATGGTACCAGTCCTGATAAAGATACATTGTTAATCTGTGAGTTCCTGAGTCCTTGGGCTTATTGTTACTCTGCAGCAACACTCATAATCATTCATGTAATGTGTATATAATCTGGAACGGTAATTATAATATTTAAAAATGTTGTGTCTTTATATCAACACAGTACAAATGGCATGACCATTACAGCTCACATCATTTGTTCCACAAATCCCATTACACTGTAAGCCATTCTATTGAGGAATGTATTGTGTGATGTATTAGACAAAACAGCAAATGTGTACTGTATATTGTTTTAAAATGTGTTTATTCAAT
>JANRMT010062819.1:13768003-13815271 GCA_026402145.1 Polypterus bichir lapradei | reverse complement strand
GCTAGTATGCCTGACACATTGCAATAAAAGCCACAACACTTAAGAAATGATCACTAGATGGATAACATGTTATACACATATAAGTGACATTGTTAATTCAGACACTGCAATTTGTATTTTTATGAACAAAGTTGGCAAGCAGTAAATACTTAGAGGTGTTTCAAGATTCCTAAATTGTAAGTTTTCTTTCTTATTTGTTAGATTCAGCAATGAAAGAAGACATGTTGAAAAGGAATAGGAAATAAAAAGAAAATGCATGACCATGATTGATTTTCATGACAATATTTTGGGAATTTGCAGGATCCATTTAAAAATAACATATTATTATTATTATCATTATTGATGATAATAATAATAATAATAATAATAATAATAATAATAATAATAATAATAATAATAATAATAAAGTTTATTATATTATGGGAGCAAATGGGTGTTTATGTTTATATGTTTTCTTTCAATTCTACAAAATAACCCTTTTCATATAGATAGAAAAAGCTTGTAGATTTTATAAGTAACGTGCAACTCCTTTATAAATGGAAGAACACAAAAAAGAAAAGGATTATATTAGGACCTGAAGATTAAAAAAAAATATTTAACACACAAGCCAGCCATTACACCCAGTCATACAGCAGCCTCTCTCCTCTTTTCTATTCCACCTCTTTGATAATGCAGCATTGCATTATCTGTTTCTAGTTCTAATATTACTGCATTTCAAGTGAACAAATGATTTTTAAGTAGCAACTGACAGAACTATCAAACTACAGAAGATTCAGTGATGTGCACAGTCATGAACAGACTTTCATGACAGCCTAGTGTCGTGCTTTGGAGAAATGTTCCATAATTCTTACATTTTTAATAAAGCACTTTCTGATATTTTTAGTTCTCTCATATTGTGAACTTTCCTTTCAACTGAAATGTAATTGGAAAGGCCTACACTATGAAAAAAAACTTCTTAATACATTAACCAACAGCATAAAGCAAAACACAATGTTATATTTTAAAAACAAATGAAACTTGAAAATCTAAATCTAAATTGTGTTACTTTTAGATATGATTAGACTATATTCAAGAATTTTTAAATTTTTTTTAACTCTTATCATTATTTAATCCTTTGGCTCTAATATAAATCTCAGCTGGTGTCCCTTGTATTTTTCTAAATATTTATCAATTTACTTAGATGTTCAAAAATAACAGAGAATTTTACCAGACATATATAAAGAAATATGACAGGCATAGTCCCTAGCTTGATAAAAAATGTAAAGGATAAAGATAAAATGGATAAACTCTTTAGGGCAGGATTTTGTCATTGTATTCTATGTGCCTGTCCAAGCAGAACATCTCTTAGTAGCCACAAAAATAACATTACACTGCTATAAAATCCAAAAGAAGGACAAAACAATTTGGTCAGTAGGTTCAAAGTACAATATTCAGTAGCATAAACAACTATTTTTGAACACTCTTAATCTAAATAAGGCTAATGGAAAGACACAGGATAATCTGGGTGCACAAGAAGTCTGTTCCAGAAAGCACGATTAGATAATCCTGGATGTCAGAACCAAGAGTGACTTGTTTTAATGTGACTCCGCACCAGCACATTAGCCTCTTCTAGAACACTGGATTTCAATTGGCTCACACAGTCCTGAATAGGCTGATCTGGATTAACATGCATTCATGACAAAATTTACAAGATGTTATGAGCTAATCACTGAACAACCAATCAACCATAATAATAATAATAATAATAATAATAATAATAATAATACATTTTATTTATATAGCGCCTTTCTCATGCTCAAAGCGCTTTACAGAGTTTAAGAAAGAATGGCATACAGTATATAGCACTGTACTAAACCAGAAAAATAAATAAAGAAGAGTAAAAGAGTAAATTCAAAGAAAAACTTAACAGGCAACATAATTGATGGTCCACAAAACACACACAGGTTACATGAGCATCATGACAGAGAGGTAATCTGAGAGAATGGTAATAAAGTCAGGTAGAACTAAAAGCCTTCCTGAACAGATGAGTTTTGAGTTGTTTTTTAAAAGAATTCATGGAGTCAGCTGATCTGATTACTTTTGGTAGGTCATTCCAGAGTCTGGGCGCTATACAGCTGAAGGCCCTGTCACCCATGGAGTGTAGTGTGGGACACAACAAGATTGCCAGAATCAGAGGACCTTAGTGGGTGGACAAGCACATAGTGATGGAGAAGGTCACTGATGTAGTTTGGCGCAAGGTCGTTTAAGGCTTTGTAGTTTATTAGCAGAATTTTATATTCGATTCTGTAAGACACGGGGAGCCACTGAAGGCGGAGCAGAATGGGTGTGATGTGCTCGCTGCTGCTAGTTCAGGTAAGGACTCTTGCAGCCGAGTTTTGAATAAGCTGGAGCTATGATATATAATTAGAAGGGGCACCTGCCAACAGTTACAATAATCGATGTGGGATATGATAAAAGCATGGACAAGTTTCTCAGCATTAGAAAGGAGAGGAAGGAGCGAACACGGGATATGTTACGGAGGTGAAAGTAAGAAAGTTTCTTAATGTGATATATGTAAGTGGAATTTGAAAGAGAGGAATCAAAAATGACACCAAAATTCTTTGCAGTGGAGGCAGGTATGATGAGATCACCGCCAAGATGGACTGGGAAGGAGCTCATTTTATTATGTTGCACTTTAGTCCCAATTTGCAGGAGTTCAGTTTTGTTGCAATTTAATTTTAAAGAGTTCTGCTCCATCCAGGTTTTAATTTCATTGAGGCAGGTTGTGAGCTGAGAAATCTCTGATGAAGTTCCACTTTTAACATGAAATAGAGTTGAGTATTATCTGCATAAAAATGATAACCCAGGCCAAAGCTTTGAATAATATGGCCAAGAGGAAGCATATAAATACAGAAGAGAAGAGGGCCGAGGATAGAGCCCTGAGAAACTCCTTGTGTGACTGGCGCTGAGATGGATCTGTTGTTGCCAAAACTAATAAACTCTTGCCTATTAGTCAGATAGGACTTGAACCACTGGAGGGCAGTGCCAGATACCATGGATTATAAGTCTGAAAAACAGAGGGTACATCCCTCATGCCAGCAGAGCAAGAGATACTGATGACAGTGCATGAAGATCATTGACACATCTGAGAAACGAGGAGCAATGCCATGAAAAAGGAAAGGGCGATGACTTAGGATAATGTCACTGAAAGAATAAATGCATAAAACAGTTAAATCAGTGAAATTCAAGTAAAGTCTATGTGGTAAATTGTTACATTGGGCAAAATGTACCCAACAATATTACTTTACTTGAAACATTATATGCCCTAAAGTAATCATTGCATTCTGTGCCACATGCCATTTAAGGTTTCAGCATAGATAGAGTTGTTCTGATCGTTACTGCAAGAGATGCTGAATGTTATTGATTCTGCACTGAACATTGTATTGTCCGGAAATTACAAGACAAAAGGAAGCAGACTTTAATTACTGTTGTGTACAAACCTACAACAGAAGACTCACAGTGCCAACTCTTTGAATGGTAACTTACCCTGTTCAAAAGTAAGACCCTGGAGATTTGACTTTAACATTTGTACAGTAATTATGTGAGTGCTATCTTATATTTTTTAAAAATGGGTAAGAGGACACATTCATTTTTGTACTGAGTATTTCTTATTGTACATCTTTTGTAAAAGCCATCAGCCAAGTGAACTACAATACAATGCAGAAGTAGCACTGTTGCCTATTCCATTACAGAACCCCAAATACCAACTGCATTAATAAGCATATTGGGTTTAAGTATCTGGTAAATACTAGAGTCTTCCGAATCATTTGTTTAAAAGGTGAAGGACTACATAGAAAGGATGAAGGTGGGCAGATTGTTCCACTAGCATGTCTAATATCAGTTATTACTACTCATAATGCTGCATTTTTAAATTTAAAAATTTGATTGCCCTATCTGCGACTCTGTGGAATTTCTCTTCAATGTTCGTTATTTGTTTCTCTCTCAGAAAAACAACCTGTCTGTGTGTGTTTGTGAGCACATGCCACTTCAAAGTTAAGCGCAGATTTTGCCGTTAAGTGTGGCAACTCCAGTGTTGTGAAGAAAACTGTCCTTTACCAAAAAAAAAGGTAGGAAATGTCCATGATCTGCATTGATGTCATCTCAAAGCCACAATGTGTGACACAGAAATACCATGTTTTAGAGCGTTACTCGGATATATTAAAGCCTCAGATGTAAAACAGTAATGTTCATGCAGACTTTTCTCTGGGCACACCAGAATATCTGATGAGGGTCTGTTTACTTTTAACTGGGCAGAATTTGGAAAAGGAGTTGTGCTTCTATGTTGACTATTTGTTCAGGAAGGGTGTTATATTTTCAACATTTCAGATTTTTTTCTGCTTCCTAAATAGCGTATCTGGGATCAATATTTCTGACAGGGTATTTAAAGACATTTATTGTATGATTGGATGCTATGCCCCTAAATTAATGCGACTGCAAAGCATTAATCCTTCATGTTAAACCTGCTCTTTTGCAGGTTAGTTTCAGAGCATTGGCTACTCTGGTAACTTAGCTGGATTCTGTTCCAGACAACAGGATTAGTTATCTGCATCTTTGGTTATAAATCTGTCGTAATCTGTTCCAGAAATACAGGTTTAGCCTAATCCAGGTTTTCTGGAACAAAATTAGCCTGATTTTCATGAATCCCGATTTCACACTAATCATACTTTCTGGAACAGACCCAAACAAAATGTAGAAATCAACCCTGAACACAGAATTTTTAAGCAAAATTAGACAAAAGTGATCAATTCTTAATTCCTAACTTTGAAGATCTGACAGATTGCAAATGTTTTCAGAATATGTCATTATACAGAGACTCATTTGACAATAGAACTACACCCCAAATGAACAAACAAAGATGACTCACTTGATAAGACAATATTTAAAAAGAGAAAGAGCTTTTAGTTATTGTGAAACAAATATATTAAGTCTATTGGAAATATTATATCGCACATACTATGAGGGACGTTCAAAAGTTTTCCACACTTTTTTTAACTCAATTTATTAAGAATTTCAAAAACAAATGACATCACTTTTCTACAAAGTCACCTTTGTCTGTGATACAATTTTCCCAGCGTTGTACCAACTTTTTAATGCCCAATTACTACTTCTACCTTCACCGTTTCCAACGAGAATTTAAAAGTTCTGAAAGTTTTTGAACGTCGCTTGTAATTTTTTAAAGTTATGGGTATTATTAAAATATTGCTGTGTCTTTCCCATTCTTTCTTTTCGTTGTGTTTTTTGGGTCCTGTTCGGATATACAATCCAACCTGTCTTTGCCATGACCCTCACATAAATTGATAAACATAATGTAAGGTAACATAACATAATATTGTTATACAACTGATTAATAAATTTTAGGGTGATGGGAGGAGCCAAAGCCTATTAAGGCATCATCGGACACAAGGCAGGAAGTAATTCTATTCCCTGACATTTCCCACATTTCTCTGGTTTTCGAAACCAGTGCAAAGGTGTCTAAAAGGATATTATTTGTTGAATGCCATCCATGGTGTTTCAGTTAAACCAACCATATCTCTCTGAGGAGGTGGCTGCAGCACTGCCAATAGTCAATTTAAGTTACAGCTGCCTGTCTATGTCTAGTCTTTATACATTTGTCAGTAGCTAAATATTTTCTGCTCCTCTACACAGTTAACCAGTGTCACTTAAAATGTGGTAGCTTTTTGTTTGTTTGATCTGCAAAGCCAGTAATTTCTGTGATGCATATGCTCTGCTTATTAATGTTTAATGCTTGCATGCTAACTTTTGCAGGCAGCAGTGCTTTGTCTTCAGAGCTTATAGCCCAATTCATAATTCTGGTCTCTCCCCTAGTTTAAGACAATCTGCCATATTGCATAGCTAAATAGCCTTTTGGACTCTGTTGTCTCTGAATTTGTTAATGATTTAATATTTATGAAAGACTTGCTTATTCAGACCCCTGCTTTGTTTCTGACCATGGTGTTACCAATTACCCAGGGATTTAGCCTATGAACCCACAATTAACAGGCATACACAAATATTTTATTCTTCCAGCTGGATCATGAGAGCAGCAGTTCCTTAGCAGGTGCCAAGCAGCCAGAGACATTATCATCAGTGGAAAACAGCCTGGCGTAGAAAAAGAGCATACATCACAGGTGGTAGACAGCACCAGCAGCACACATAATATTTATGCCTTACTCTTGTGAAATGAATATTTTATGAGCCCATACCCAGCTTCTTTAAGGTATGCAGACCAAATTCTACTCTAAAACATAAATGAATGACTAGGTTACATCTAATGGATCAGTTGTATATATCCTTAAACGTATTCAGTAAGAGAGGAAGAACACTTTTGTATAAGTTTCTCCAGTTTGGAAAATTATCACTAAACTTTTCATGGATAAAATTTGTAAATTTGAAATGTTTGGATGTCAAACTACCAATTGTAGTTTGTTATTTTTCAACACACCTGTCAAATCATTAGGGAATTCATTTTGCACTTCGTAAAACTAACTCCAAAAAAATCATACAACTGTAGTATTATTAATTTGAAAGTCAACATCTTCAGTTTGGCTTTTATAATGGAATTACTTTTAATCTTTTAAAATGAAACCTGAAATATTATTAAAATATTCCAGACAAATGAAAACACACTTTATTAAATACTAAAAATGACAAGCTAAATTATAATAATAAAACAAATCAAGTATACTCTCAAAATGTAGAGAGCAAACAGGCTGCCATAGTCATATTCAATAGGAAGTAGTATTTTGAAAATGATTTGGACTCCCAATAAAAAATAGCTGCTTCCAAAATGAATAATAGGAGTTTAGATATTATTTACTAATTAAGATGTGTCCCATTTACCAAAACTCTTTGAAATATTTTTTTATTATTTTTTTTAAGTGATAAACAATAACATTTGAAATTAATTAATTTACCTTTTCCTAGATATATAATACCTAGATATTTAATTGAGCTGGCCAGTAGAATGTGGGGTAGACGATACACTGATCCAATAAAAATTTTAAAGGAAGCATTTCAGATTTCTACTGGTAAATGCATTAAGATAGCTTCTCAGACTGACTGAATAAATCATAAATTACGGTATCATGTTACTGAGCATAAGCAGAATTACTTTTTATTGCAGAGTCCTGGATTGATAAGTCAGGATGCATGAGTGATGCCTCATTTGGGATATCAATGTAGGCATTTTCAATATTGAGCAAAATATCATCTGTGTAAAGAGACATTTTATGATGAGTACCAAAAGCAGTGCCAGGAGAAATCAATCCTAGGGAATGAAAGGTAATATCAAGAGACTCAAGGATGAGGTTAAAAAGTAGGGAATCATTGTGTCTGGTTTCTTTCAAGATCTGAAAGGGTACTAAAATATTCACATTTGTAAGTGTTACAACTATTGAGGAAGAGGAAAATATCTTAACATAAAGTCTTAATGTAATGCTAGTTTGTATGTATTTTTTGCAGCAAATATACTATGTTTGCCAGTAACCTTGTTTATTGAATATTTTCCTTGAAATTCATTATGCAGCTAGCTTAACCAAACCCTTTCTTGAAGCATCCCATGATGCTTTGCAAGGCCAGAGTAACATCACAGACCTGTAGTAACCATGCTCAGAAGTTTCCCGTGTGCTTGCCATAAGATGGTTGCTGATGTGGCCATCACTGGGTGGCAAGCACATGAGAAAAAAAAAGCTGTATTGCTCTTGACAGTGCTGTGCAATATTTTCCCTGTCCCTAATGTCACTCATTTCACCTAGAGAAAGCCCTGCTATTCCAATTTTGATTGCTTGAACCTCAAATTTCCATTCTCCATGCATTTATAAAATAAATCTAAAAAAGTGCAGTATTTTTAATTTGAAGGTTACATCAGCTGACAGTAATAAGACTATAATGATTACTGCCACTGGTTATGCTATAACACTATAGTATAACATTAACCCCTTCTAGCAGCTCAGCACCACATGGCTAATTATGTATGAAACTAAAACAAAAGATTTATTACTATTTACAAGGCATTTATTTATTCTTAATGAAAGCATCTGCACAGATAAATTGTAAACAAAACATACATTCCAGCTTTGCCTAAAGCCACGTCAAACAATGGGAAGAGCGACTGCCATAAAGCTTCTTTGTAATACATCCATTGTGTGTACCCCAAGAGTGGAACTCTTTGAATGCATTTATGCATTTTTTACTTATTGCTAGTTTGTGGCCATTTGTTGTATTTTGTTTGTGATATTCCTCCTGTCTGTGTATTTTGTTGTTTGAAGCATGGTGGTGCAGTGGTTAGCAATGTTGCCTCACTGTTCAAATCACATATTTGGCCACCGTTATCAGTGCGTCATAGTTGGCAGACTTTTGGCTAGCCCTCAGGGACACTTAAAATACCATTACATCATTATAACTCACTCAAAACTAGCTCAGTTCCTCCTTCCCTATTGACTTCAATCTATTTAACAGAGTTAGACAAAGTTCGCAAACATTTCCATGATTTCACTGAACTCATGGTGAAGCAAACTCTGCAAGGTTCATTAATTCCTAATCTCCATCAAGCTCATAACCTGCCAGAGAATTTCCAGGTCATCCAGGTAGTTTTGTGATGTTTTGTGATCATGATGAATAAATTAAAATATAACATGTTGTAAACATATTTGCTAACAGTTGTGCCAATTTCGTATCTGCATTTGGTGATATGACATGATAATGCCTGTCCCTTTCCATATTTTAAGGAAAGAGTAATCATTGCTGAATTGATGGAAAGATTACATTTGGACAAAGATACAACAGAATACATAATTTTAAAATATGAAGGAGACAGCTGTTTTAAGAAAGCATAAACCAGTTGCAGAGAAAATCTTGCAGAGAAAATCTATCAGGTCCTGGACTTTTGTTGGGGTTCATTGAGTCTACGGTCTCCTTAAGTTCTGATAGTGTAACTGAGGAAATCGAGTATATGTGCATTTTTCACTGTTAGCTTAGATAGGAAAACCTTTTCTAGAAAAAAATTAATTAAATAAATTAATTTCAACGGGAAATGTAGTAGAGTAGTAGAGTTTTCAGAAAAAGAAATTTAGAGATGAAACTCAGAATGTGGTTATTACATCAGTAAAGGAGAATTGGCTAGGTCTCCTAATTTATTTTTAATGGGTGAAATAGACACAAAAGCCTCATATCTCTACAGCTTTAATGCTAGTAATCTACTGGGTTTAGAAGTAGACACATAACATCATGTGTAAAGAATTTGATATTTAACTTTTTGTATTTCACATTCAAGTCTTTAGTAAGAATTTAATTCAGACCTTGTATTGGTATTCTTTAATTCATACTCCAATATTTAAGGATGGACATCTTGCAAAGGTGAGATTCTATTTCTTGTACTATTTCCATGCACCTGTGAGCTACACCAGCTCTTTAACCAATTGTACTCATCTATGGAAATCTTTATACCCAATCATATACAGTATATGCATGTTCAATAACAGATTTAGAGATAATACCTGTACATTTGTTTAATATTAAATGCAGCTTCTAATATAAATCTAAGTTTTGAAGCAAAGTGGAGTAAAATCTCCAGTAAGCAGCACATGTTTGTAGCAGGAGCAGGTGAATTGGAGATATTGCACAATCACGATCAGACAGAGAAACTTACTCCAAACTTCCATTAGAAAGAAAAGAAACCAGAGATCAGTAAATCAAATTATAATCCATTTTTGACTGAGAACAATGATGAAGGGGAAAAGAGTGTAAAATCCTTAGCTGGGGGATTAAGGAGATGAAAAAGTACACTAAACTTAAACTGGAGGCAAATATATGAAGAGTTTGAGTTATACGAGAGATGTAACATCTGAGTGCGGCTGGGAACTCATCCATTCATCCATACTCTCCGTGATTTTTTAATCTTTCAATTGTAGCAGTGCTTTGATTACAAAAAGGAGCAAAGTCAACTGAAAGGAAGTGGGGCAGTAAAGAGCACAGAGCACTAAGTTTATCCCACCCACCACAGAAAACACATAACAGAACCTGCCCAAAGCTCATCCAAACAAGCAACTACTATCTTAGCTCATAGGTTATGATGCAAAGGAATAACCTCTTCTCTTTTCTCAGAATTGGCACATGTTGAGTCTGTAATAAAATAATGCTTATTGGCAAGTCTGACAATGACTCTTTTATAGTTCGGATTCTTCATAAAAACCAGTACACACTTTTTTTGTGAAACAGGTAATGAACTACACGTGTGTTTTTGAAATGTAATCCAAAGCTATGTATGTTCAATTTAGCCATTGAGGTAAAGAAAGAGAGAGATCTGAAGTAACAAAATGAAAGGAAACCAAGAAATGAACAGAACAAAGCCCACTGCCATGTCACTGCATCACCTTCCCACTGCAAGACCAGACAATCACAGAAGTTACAGGGGTACTGCTGTAAGGAAACCATTGGTCAAAAAGCAGTGCACTGCCTGAGCAGGGGCTCTTGGCAGCTATCACAGACAAGATTTTATGCGATTTCTCCCTCTGTTTTTGGCTACCTCAATTTTATTTAGTAAATTAGATGCAGAGGATCAACCAACAGAACAATGAATAAATGAAAATTCAATTCCAAAATCCCTATTGAATACGTATCATTCAAATATATTTGTTAATATTTACAATTCAAACTGCAGGACAATGTTACTGAAGTAATCATTCAGTATACTACTCTCTTGTAATTATTTTGAGGTCTTTCTATCTGTGCATGGGATTTATTGATAAATTATTCAGTATGGATACAGTACAGGGATGAAACAACCGGTTAATTCTTAATCTTGAAATGCAAAGTCCTGCTGTGACTATTTTGATAAGACCATACTTATAAATTCTCTTATGTGAAGTACATTATCTTCTAATTCTAATTAAAGTATGGCTGAAATATTAATTATTTGTAAGCATGATGTGATACATTAAAACCTTTCACAAAAATAATAGCATTTTTACAAGTGAACAGATCATTTGTTCTTAAAAAAAACAATTAAAGAGCTTCCACAGGAGCAGAGAAACTGACTGAGCATTGTAGGTAAATAGCTAGTAAGTGACATCTTAATGGACCACTTAAGTCACACTACTCGGTGATGAAGTGGCTAAATGATAATTGAGCAACATATATCTTAAATAAATATTTACCAAAAGTTCAACAGATATAGTAACACATTTTTAAAAGCCAAAAACAAGCTGGCTAAAATTAACTTTTACTATGCAAAGTAGCACAGAGGCTATCATTATTTTTTCATGGAGAATTTACGGAAACATTTTATTGCCTGGATAACATAACACAGGGGAATAGAAAGCACTTTAGAAACCAGAAAAAAATTAAGATCCAGTGCATTAGTCGCATTAGACCTGAATCATATAAGCGCCAACTTAAGACAAGTCTACAAAGTTCAGGCCTAGCAACAAATCATTTTCATAGGTTCACAGGTTCAGTATTGTCACACGTACAGAGTACGGTGAAACTTTTACTTGCATGTGCCAATCAGCATGCAACACATTTCCGCTCTCCAGCACCACCAGTGACTATTACTAACTTTCTGTCTTCCTTACCATGAAACTTCTGTCTTCTTGAAATGATATGATATAAACAACAGCATTTATTTCTGTAGCACATTTTCATAAACAGGATGAAGTTCAAAGTGCTTTACAAGATGTCAATGAAATAGTTGCAAGAAAAGAAAAACAAATTAAAATTAGGTAACAAAAAAATCATTACAGACTTATATAAAATAGATATATAAATAGGAAAAAGTACAGTCCTTATATATAGTATTGTTTTTTAAATCTGTAACGATGAGTCCAATTATAAGGTCAGATGGCTTGGGAGGACAAAATAAAAAAAACCTCCAGTTTAGATAAAAATCTGCAGGGGTTCCAAGGCCAAAAGACCACCCAGCCCCCATTGGGCATTCTACCTAACATAAATGTTCTTAAGTCATTCGTTATTATTTTTTTGGCTTCATCGTAAAGAATTCGCTGAACTAAAAATTAATTCCACACTGCAATTTTCCAACTGTATTCTGCTATAAATGCAAATACTGAATATGTGTTTTCATTTGTTGAGCACTGGCCACTAAATCTTGTTCAAAAATTGTTTTGAGTCTTTTAGTTGTCATGTTTTTTCACCCTCTCCCTATATACGAGTCATATATATTAATGACAAAAAGAAATTTAACATTTACTGGAATGAGAAAACTTTAGTAAAAACTTGTGTACTTTAAGATAAAATTGTCAATTTGTTTTAATCCTCTGACCATCAATCCAACTTATGCTTTGAACCATTATAACTTGTTAAACATAAAAAGGCTTGTTAGGTGCACTTTCTGAGGTAAAGACAGAAGAATTCCTTTTTAGGTAAGGCCTTAATTCAAAGGTTAGGCCAAAGCAAGATAAAGGCCAGAATAATGTAGTTTTCTGTGGATTCCGTAATGCTTCAAATGTTACCAGAAGCAAGAAAGAGGGCCACAGGCATGCTGTAGGCTAGTATATCATAATGTAAAGCTGCAGCCAAAAAGAGTGGAAAGTAGCACAGTAATTTCCTAAACCAGATCAGCATTCTGTTGGTCTGGAAGCCAAAATAGGCCTCACCACAGATATTTATAAATAAATAATTTATTCAGCAATGATTAAAAATGAAAGAAAGATAAAAAAATGCAGAAAATAAGCAAAACGTCAAGGTAAGAAAGTCCAAATCCAAAATCATGAGCAAAATCCAGGAACAAGACAAGAAATTAAAAATAGAAATCCAGAACTTACAGTTATACAAGCAAAGCAGCATAGGATTTCAGAGACAACCAGGAGATAATAGCATTAAGTAAATATAAGAAATAAGTGGCAAAACTGGGAGATAAAACCCCATAAGCATCAAAGCCAAACAAGAGACAAAAATCAAGCTTGAAAATTCAACAGCAAAAAGAAAAGAAAAAGAAAGACATTCAAAATAGAAGATTTAGTAAAGGATCATTCAGTACAGATGAGGAAGTGGTTTCTTTAATGATTTTTTGAACCCACTGCATCATAGTCCAGCAGTTACAACCTCTGAGAACATACCTGTGACAATGTGGGATGCTGTCCTAACAACAGGAGCACAAAGTTGGACTGATCATGAGATAACAAAATGGTGGTAAAAGTGGGCCAATATATTTCACATTCAAAGTACATGAACAATTCAAAGACAAATAAAATGCTCAAAACAATTAAAGGAACACTTTGAAAACACATCAGATCTCAATGGGAATAAAAATCCTGCTGGATATCTATAATGATATGGACTGGGTAATGTACTAGGAATAAAAGGATGCCACATCATTTGATGGAAATGAAAATTATCAACCTACAGAGGGCTGAATTCAAAGACACCCCGAAAATCAAAGTGAAATGATGCAGCAGGCTAGTCCATTTTGCCAAAATTTCATTGCAGCAACTACAAATCGTATTCAGTAGTTTGTATGGCCCCCACGTGCTTGTATGCATGCCTGACGACGTCGGAGCACGCTCCTAATGAGATGATGGATGGTGTCCTGGGGGATCTCCTCCCAGATTTGGACCAGGGAATCACTGAGCTCCTGGACAGTCTGATAGGCAACCTGGTGGCGTTGAATGGATCAAAACATAATGTCCCAGAGGTGTTCTATTGGATTTAGGTCAGGCGAGTGTGGGGGCCAGTCACTGGTATTAATTCCTTCATCCTCCAGGGTCTGCCTGCATACTCTTGCCTCACGAGGCCAAGCATTGTCTTGCACCAGGAGGAACCCAGGACCCATTGCAGGAGCATAATGTCTGACGATGGGTCCAAGGATTTCATCCTGATACCTAATGGCAGTCAAGGTGCCATTGTCTAGCCTGTAGAGGTCTGTGCGTCCCTCCATGGATATGTCTCTCCAGACCATCACTGACCCACCATCATACCGGTCATGCTGAACGATGTTACAGGCAGCATAACATTCTCCACAGCTTCTCCAGACCCTTTCACATCTGCAACATGTGCTCAGGGTGAACCTGCTCTCATCAGTGAAAACACAGGACGCCAGTGGTAGACCTGCCAATTCTGGTATTCTATGGCAAATGCCAATCGAGGTCCATGGTGCCGAGCAGTAAGCACAGGGCCCACTAGAGGATGTTGGGCAGTCAGGCCACCCTTATGAAGTCTGTTTCTGATTGTTTGGTCAGAGACATTCACACCACTGGCCTGCTGGAGGTCATTTTGTAGGGCACTGTCAGTGCTCATCCTGTTCCTCCTTGCCCAAAGGAGCAGATACTGATCCTGCTGATGGGTTAAGGACATTCTATGGCTCTGTCCAGCTCTCCTAGACTAACTGGCTGTCTCCTGGAATCTCTTCCATGCCCTTGAGTCTGTGCTGGGAGACACATCAAACCTTCTGGCAATGGCGTGTATTGATGTGCCATCCTGGAGAAGTTGGACTACCTGTGCAACATCTGTAGGGTCAAGGTATCGCCTCATGCTACCAGTAGTGACACTGACTGTAGCCAAATGCAAAACTAGTGAAAAAACAGTCAGAAAAGATGAAAAGGGAAAAATGTCAGTGGCCTCCACCCGTTAAACCATTCTTGTTTTGTGGGTCGTCTCATTGTTGCCCCTCTAGTGCACTTGTTGTTAATTTCATTAACACCAAAGCAGCTGAAACTGATTAACAACCCCCTCTGCTACTTAACTGACCAGATCAATATCCCAGAAGCTTCATTGAGTTATACTCTGATTAAAAAGTGTTCCTTTAATTTTTATCAGCAGTATATAAGAATCATAATCTGTGACTGTAAAAAATGAGTGCCAGATCTCAGAAAATGATAGAGAAAAGCACAAAAAAAAAATGCTAACATAATCCATCCATCCATTATCCATCCGGCTATATCCTAACACAGGGCCACTGGGGTCTGCTGGAGTCAATCCCAGCCAACACAGGGTGCAAGGCAGGAACAAATCCCGGGCAGAGCGCCAGCCCACCGCAGGGCACGCACACACACACCAAGCACAATTTCAGATCACCAATGCACCTAACCTGCATGTCTTTGGACTGTGGGAGGAAACCGGAGCAAACTCACACAGATACGGGGAGAACATGAAAACTCCATGCAGGGAGGACCCAGGAACCGAACCCAGGTCTCCTAACTGCGAGACAGCAGCATTACCCACTGCGCCACCGTGCCACCATGCTAACATAGTCCAAATCATAAAACTTATTTAAAGTTCTCAACACTCAATGAATCAGTGAATGATTTATTTCCTTCACCTGAATATAAAGAGACTGAGGTTGGTCACTCAAACGTGATGTCACGATGGCAACACCACCTGAAATTAAACTTTAAGAGGACAGGGCACAATACTAAATATATTAAAATCAAAAAAATAAAATATTTATTTTTAACACATAATAGCAAAACTATGAATAATAACATCCATTCATCCATTATCCAACCTACTATATCCTAACTACAGGGTCACGGGGGTCTGCTGGAGCCAATCCCAGCCAACACAGGGCGCAAGTCAGGAAACAAACCCCGGGCAGGGCACCAGCCCACCGCAGGGTGCACACACACACACCAAGAACACACTAGGGACAATTTAGAATCACCAATGCACCTAATCTTCATGTCTTTGGACTACGGGAGGAAACCAGAGTACCCAGAGGAGAACATGTAAACTCCACGCAGGGAGGACCCGGGAAACGAACCTGGGTTCCCTAACTGCGAGGCAGAAGTGCTACCCACCGTGCCGCCCAAATAATATAATATGCAAAATAATATCTAACAAAAAGTAAACACAACTTCTTCTTCTTCCTTTGGCAGCTCCCGTTAGGGGTTTCCACAGCAGATCATTTTCCTCCATATCGTCCTTTCTTTTGCATCTTGCTGTGTTACACCCACCACCTACATGTCTTCTCTCAGCACATCTATAAACCTCTTCATAGAATAAAAATGCACTTGAGATAAGGATATATTTCTGACTACACCATAATATGTAATATGTCAGTGTTCAGGCAAGGTTTCAGCAGACCAGCATTAGAAATTACCATCCAAGATCTGGTTGTCTTTGAGAGCAGAATGAACACATCAGACTAGTTCATGTCATCTGAAAGATTTCGGACCTACCACCCATTCCGTTGATATCACATCAGTGCAGTTTTGAGTAAAGTCCTTATGCTCAAATTTCCTATACTACCTGATTTATCAGCAAGACAATGCCAGGCCACCCAGCTGTGGTGGGTATAACTGTTCAGAAGAATGGATCACAACCTTCAGAGTGACCCTGTCCATGCTGAAGGCCAGCAACTTTTGTCATCTGACAAATATGACAATTGCAGATTCAAAGGCTCATTGGCTCTTTGCACCAGTGGGGTAAAGCATTGGTGGCCTCAAGAGGCTATCATACAAGATGCCAAAGGAGTGCACAGCGACTTATTTATTTTCACAGAGGCTATTGTTTTCCTACAGCTTTTGCTGCATTACTCTATGGTTTCCTATTATTCTAATTTATCAATATTTCAGCAGGCAATGTTAAAATTTTATCAGTAAGTTGGAGTGAAGATTACATCATTAGATTGATATTTTGGATGGAAATCACAGACCCATTGTCTCCCCTCACTCTGCATTCACTAATAATTAGACCTCTGGTGCAGGTAAAACATTTATATGCATAATATTGCAATAACATTTTATTTTAATTTCATTCACTGATGCTTCTATTATGCTTTAAAAAAGAATTCCATTAAAAAGCATGTGTAATTATTGAATTTATTGAATATTTTCTAACATTTGACAGTGTGCGATTTGCATTTTCCAAGCAAAATATGTGGTAGCTATGATGATATTACTGGTGAATGTAGACATAGGCTCTTCAAAACATTGCTGGAGTAATCAACATACTCTGAGCTGGTCTGTATTTTTCGTCAAAGACTTTGTGATTTAAACACTTGAATAAAGATACAAATGAGTATATGCTAATTCAAAATCACACACACATTTGTTGTGTGTTTGTGATTTTGAATTAGCATGTAAATCTCCACACTTAAATCTTTACTCAATTGATGTGTGAAATGCATCTTTTAACTATTTTCAAATGGGAATGGCAAATTTATGGAAATGTGCCCCATATAAGAAAAATCTCAGCACAAAAGCATCAGGATAAACACAAGATGGATAAATTAAAATGGAAAGGCAGCCTTGTTCTATCCACTTTCATTAGCACCATTATCTCAGAAGAGTTTTGGCAAGAATACTCTTGAGCGCTTCATAAAGCATATATAAAGAGTACTTGTTAGTTGAATTCAGCAGAAACGCTAATGCTGAAGTGCCTTTGCTGCTCTTAGTCATGCTGAACCAGAGTCATTAGTGCATAGGCTGTTTGCCTTCAAAGGTTCAAAGTATACCATTGATTTCATAATCAGAAAGGTATGTGGACAAAGCTTCAGTTGTAGAGAGAAAACAGTTGTGGAATTGAAGAGGAAGGACATGATTAGAGTCTAGTTTCATCCTAAATGAGACTAACTTGTTATCTAATTTTATCCAAGCGCACAAATCCTCTTGCTTTCTGTGCAATTAGGACTTCTGCACAATGGCATTTGTATAAAAACACCACTCATAGTAATTAGCTGATAGCTTTAATCACTTAATGGCTTGCAGTTCTGTATTATTTAAAAAAATCTTAAACTTTATTTAGGAATTAAGTTACCAAGCACAAAGATAGAACAAACTGATGCTAGGCCAGTAATTAACATAACAACTCAAGGAAATATACATCCAAAGAATACAATTTAGACCATCAGACTTATTTTATGAATTAGCAAATCTGTCTTAAAATCCAATTCCAGTTTTTTTTATTTGTTAAACCAGGGGTGTCCAACTCCAGTCCTGGTGGGCCACAGGGGCTGCAGGTTTTCATTCTAACTCTTTTCCTAATAAGCGAGCAGTTTTTACTGCTAATTAACTTCTTTTACCGTCACTGTAATAGCCCTGATTTTAAGGATTCAGTCCTCTGAATTGATTTGTTTCTTCATTTAATGGTAGCCAAACAGAAATGAGATGTGAAACGAGCCAACAGACAACCAGTTAAATAGGAAAGTCAAACTCCAGCCAATTTCACTCCAACCAGTTTCTTAATGAGAAGCCAATTCTTGCTGTTAATTAAAGCCATTATTGAATATCATGACTTGTTGCTGCTCTCATTCTGCCACAGCAGACTGCTGATTTTCTGTTTTTTTCTAAGACCAAAATCAAGATGTTTTGGTGACCTGAGCAGACCAAAATAACTGAGACCTTCACCTTTCTTAATTTTCAAGTTAGCTGGTCATGTGGCGGCTTTTTTTGTGTCTTATTACTGTTTGGCTGCTCATTAAGGAAAAAGAAACAACTAAGGGGTCTGAGTCACGGCAATTAAAATGAAGGCAGAACAAGTTAATCAGCAGCAAAACAGCTAACTAATTAAGAAGACGGTTAAAATGAAAACCTGCAGCCACTGCGGCCCACCAGGACTGGAGTTGGGCACCCTTGTGTTAGACTAAAACGTTTCATTTCCACTGCATTGTCAGAGCTAGGGTTGCTCTTCACTATAGCATGAATTTGATTCTTCTTCCTCTCACATTTACTATTACTGCAGTTTTTCACCTGCAAAGTTACTCGAAATGCATCCCCATTAGCAAATTACAGATAATGTACCTTGATTTGAATTCAAATGTTTTTACTATTTACAGTAGTCTATTTTATTAGACATTTTTAACTGGATCTGTCTTTCTTTTGATTTTTTAGAAGAGCCATCTCTTCCTCAACCTTTTTTAAACACAGCACTCACAAAAGTCCTCTGCTTGCCCAATCCATTTATATCAGTGGTGGTAGTGACCTCACAAGCAACAAATGAATCAACAACCAGTCAGGTTTGTCTGGGTCCTTTTTATATCTACTTTTTATTTCATGCTATTTATTCCTTAATAAGTGAGAATTTGTGGTTTTGCAGGTTAAAGAATCTGAAAGAGGGTCCATTGGAAACACCCAAGTGTAGGAAGGGGTACAGCTCATTATCTTATAAAATGAAGAACAAAGCAACAAATGAAGACAGCAGCAATTTAAAAGAGAGGGAGAACATGAGACTTAGCCTTGATGACCACCAAATTGTTCAGGGCATCCTTTTTAACCCACAATCTTCTATCCCTGGTAGAAGCATATAGTACTTGGTTTGGGCTTGGACGGTTTCTGAAGACATCTACTGATAGGCTATTCAAGCGATGTCCATTTTGAAGGCACTTTAGGCTTTCAATTTTGCAATTTATAATTCACAAAATAGTCCATGTTTCTGCTGTGACATCTATATGGACTAAAACCATTTAAACAGTTTGCTGTTGTCAGGCATTCCATTGTTTATTAATGTTATTTTTTGATTGTTTGTATTATTCATCAGGGTAGATAGATAGATAGATAGATAGATAGATAGATAGATAGATAGATAGATAATCTTTATTTGTCTCCATATAGTATTTCCATTTATGCATCTTGGGTGTGTTTGTAAATAGTTATTTTGCCTTGTATCGTTTTTCTGTCCATTAATACATATTCATATTGGTGTTTTTTTCTCTGTATTCTGGTGAGGGACCAGTATGGAAGTAATATTGGTCACTCCTTTCTCCATTTATTATTGCTCCTACAGTGGGAGTAGTACCATATAATCGTTGCGCCCCCTGATTGGACATTCAAGTGGAGCATTACAAAACAAAAAACACAAAAAATTGCACAAACCAGGACCCAAAACTCCAAATTGCAATGGCACAAATCTCTGAGGGACACCACTGGTGAACTTAACTCATGTCAAAAAATTCTGTTTTCTTCATTTCCTGCCTACTGATTAGCGTGCAATTTAATTTTCTTATAACTTCAGGATTCATCATAACTTACCAAGTCTATGAAAATAAATTTTAAGTTGCTTTTCAACTTACAGACGCATTGAAATATTAAACAAGCTAATACTGTTTTATATATAAATATTGAGCTTATAATATAGTTCTTTTCAGAAGCACTCCTTGAAAAATAAAATGTTTCAAAGTTCCACGTCCTTTCTGGTTTTAGCAGTAAAGACTTAGTGACATTCTGCCCATAAGCAGTTTAGCTCCATTTACAATTAGTAGCAAAAGAACAATTAGCCCTTTTTACAAAATTTGTAAAGGGTGTATTGTTGGTGTCACACACGTGTGAGTAGGGGGCAGCCAAAGGACCCGACGTGTCACATGAACCTGCAAGACAGGGGAGAAAGCCAGTGCACTAACCCATCTCCTTGCTTTCTCACAGGAAGGACGATCCACAAAAGAGCCTGGGGCCATGAGTTTACTCCCCGTTCTACAACCAGACGATCGGGCTCCTTCTGCATCGCATAAGTCACGTGTTGTCCCTCCCCGTTGACATCACCTTGCTCCCAGGATTCCCCCGTTGTTCCCGGCATCCCTTTCACTATCCCCGCTTCTACAAATATGCAATATTGCCAACAGAATGTTGTCTGTGCTGATGTATACAGCTAGGCTGTTTGTACTGACCCAAAAAAGAGATACTATACGGGGACGGTTTCCCCTCCACTTAATCTTGTCTCAGTGTGCTTACTTTTACAATGTATAAATCTACTTCCTGTTAGTTAGGCAGGAATGGATTATGTTTATTTCACTTCTGTCCTTTCACTTCCAATAATTTATTTTTGCTAAGCAAAAAGTATTGTTGAAAAGTACCACACAACAAAAACATCAAAACTGGACAAAGGCTTTAACATTTTTGTGGAGAAATTAATTACAAGGTACGTTTGTTAACTTTATTAAGCCAGCATGATAACCGTTTGTACTAACATTTTTTTAGGATTTAATGTTAACAGTTAACATCCATCCATCCATCCATTATCCAACCCGCTATATCCTAACTACAGGGGCCCGGGTTCTGCTGGAGCCAATCCCAGCCAACACAGGGCGCAAGACAGGAAACAAACCCCAGGCGGGGCACCAGCCCACAGCAGTAACAGTTAACAGTATATTCCAATATAGAATAAAGGAGTTAAATTATCTATAATCTTATAAAAGAATCATATTTGATATTTATCAAGTGACTATCTATCTCCACATTGTTTTCAAACCTTTTTTTCATGTTGTTGTACGTGAGTTATTCAGTTCCTTATATGAAACATGTGGACAATGAGAATTTAAATTTATGCTTCACATTGTTAGTAACAAAAAATGAATTTAATCACATTGTAGTAACATTATGTGTTATATACTGAACAGGTGAAGATGCTGTTGCATAATTGTGTTTCATTAAATAGGAATCTGCTGTGCTGTTTTCCATCACTGCAGACTCTCCCACATTAACTCTGAGATGAGAATTTGGCCTTTCAAAAGCTGATTCCCATGTTAGTACTCCAATGCTGTCCCAGCTAAAAAGGCATAGCAACGCACTTAAGTATTAGCATGAAGTTTATGCAATCATCAGATTTAAAGTGCTGGCTACAAACATAAGAGCTGCCTTGGCATATACTGTAAAAAAAAGTCTTTTATCTTTTTTGATTGCTTTGATCTATTTTCTTTTCTTGTCTTCATCAGTTGGAAAGCCATTGAAACTCAGGCCATGATGGGTTTTTTAGAATTTGAACACTGAGGAACACTACAGGAGCTCTTCTTTCGTGATTCTGCTATTGTTTAGGATAACCAGAAGAGAGTAAGGGAGTCTTGCAGCTCATGAGGATGATGTCAGTGCTGAATCAGCAGAAATGGGACCTGTCATTCCACCATCCAATTGAGCCGGTTCAGTACAAGCTGCTGTAGAGCCTATAAAAAGGGCAAGCCTATGACAGTTACAGAATATCTGTTTTAATGTGGCTAACCAAACCAGCTTTCTAAGTATAGCAACCATTGAGATCTATTACAGTTGTGGAATAATAACTCAAAAAGAAAAAGAAACTCCACAAAATAAAGTTTTGGGGACCGTCCCCGTATATTGTCCTGTGGATAAATGAAAGCAAACAATGTAAATTCGATCAAAAGTACTTGTATTGAGTAACAGTTGACAAAATGGTTGTGACAAAATAGCGTTTATATAGGAAATGAATTATGGGAACAGGAACCTGTTGGCAGGAAATGACGCTGAAATCAGGAACCGGAATCAACGTCATTGTGGAGGAACCGGAAGTGATGTCCATGGTGATAACCAGAAGTGATGCCAGAAGTGAGGTTATGGTGGCCATTTTGAAACCCGGAAATAGCAGTGATTATCTTTCTTCTGTTTTCCTGTTGGGAGAAGAAGTTCAGGCAAGTACCACATGATAATCCTTCATCTCGTGATGTTTCACTCACCTTTGGGCTCTTTGACTGCCTCCCAAACGCACGTATGTGACACAGTTCTTAATTAATTTAGAATTGAGCACACAATCAAGAGTTTAGTTACAGTCTACAGTTTTCCAATGTTTTCAGTCCCACACTGATGGCAGGGTTACCATGGGTGTTTGTAAAAGTATGCCTTACACAGATTTTTAAATAAGTATGTAAAAATATTGTGGGTGTCCCTTGGAGTGGAATAAAGATTTATCCTACATATGAGAAATTAAACTAACATAGTAGTAGACTACCACTATAGTTGTAGAAAATGTAATCCTTATGTATTTTAAAAGAAAACATGCTACTCAGTAACTTAGTGATCTGTTTAAATACATACTGTAATATCAAATTCTAACAAGACTATGACAGATTAACTTTTTGGGTTGGTAAGTCTGCCCCTCATTATTGCTTTACACTGAAACAGAGAAAATTCAAGAGTCCAGGGCCTGGTAGAAAGTAAAGCATCTGGGTGTCATTTGAAAGAAACCAGGACAAAACAACTAGTAAAGAATATAACTACTTTATTCATGTTACACTGGACAATATTTAAATGACTTGAAGTGTACATAGAGTGCCATTGGTTTATACTAGAAATCGCAAAATAGTAGGCATAATTTAAGAAAACAACATGACAGTTGTATGGCATAATGTGCAAAACCATTAGTCAGCATGACTTTCTTTGTCTGATACCTATATCTATATAAAATAAGTTACCAACCTTTATCATAAAGAGTTGCACATACTTTCAAAAATTTTTCAATTGGCTGACAGGCCAGCTAAGGTATCTACAGTCTTATTTTACCAAAAGCAATGCTGGATAAGGAAACACATATTGATGAAATAAATGACAATGTTCAAAGCTTTGCATTTATAAATTGCAAATTTAAGTTCTTTATAAGTTAGTTGAAAAATGTACTTTATCTACAAAGTTTTTTAATTTTGTAGAAATGAAGATGAATAAATATTTATTTGATGACTGAGCTGACATATGGGACTTGAATGAATGCAAATGATGTCAAGAGAGAGCATACTGTGCAGTTTATTAAGACATACATCTCTATTCGGAAGACTATTATTGTGATGTTGTGTTTAATGGCAAAACTACAAATGATTTACAGGTTATTACAAAAAACATGCAGTTATTTGAAGATTATTAAACATTTTTATTTTTTTGTTTCATTTTGTGATCCTTCAAAAGCTAACGCAAGCTATACTCTTGTTTGGATACTTTATGTTGGTGTGTATATGTGACATATTTTAGTTTGGGTTGCAAAATAACATTTCTTAAAGTGTCATTTCTAAACATATCATCAATTTGTATTATATGGCATGAAAGAGTGTCTAGCTGACAAGAGCATCAAGAAGATGATACTGTCCAGCAAAAAATTTCCATGGATGAGACAGAACAGACCCCTAGTAGGAAAAAGGGTCTGCAAATGCTAGTTTGTAAACATATTGGTCAAAGGAGGAAATACTCTGTAACTTCAGAAATATTATAACCTATTAATGACACCTCTCTTTTTTGTTTCTCTTTTTGGTGTCCTGCTGTGGCATTTAGTGCCAATGCTTATTGCCAAATGGTTACTGCTGCTCAAGAGTAGTGACCCAGAGGTATTAGGAGTCTAGGAATTCAATAATGAAAGGATATTACACTAACTTCATAAAACTGCTGAATGACTAGGAATGGGTGGGTGGCCAATGTCACTAGAACCGTATGATTTTGATTTTGTCTGTTATAACCTACCATGGCTTATTTTCCTTGGGAATACTGTTAATTGGATTTTTTGTTTTCTTTCCAGTGTTGGTAACAGGATACATTTCCATGATAATGGGATAACTGCATATTGTCAAGATTTGTGTATTTTAATCAAACTGAAATTACTCTGTTATAATTTGCAATTTGCATTATAGCTGGGAATGACTGTGACAGCTCTGAGTTCATAATTGGTGAAGAGTGTTATACAAAAGTTAACTGAATTGAAATTAATGTTTGCATATTCTAGAGCACCCTTCTATTATGCTGGGTGTGGACAACTACCTCAAGGAATCTATTCAATCACAAGGGTCATATACCAAATTTAACAATGCTCATGTAAATTCAATTGTGTTGTATCACTTTTATTTTTTGCTTTGTGTCCTACCCCCACCATAACCTATCATCTATGGGGTTGCAAAAGCTTTAGATTCATCAAAAATTTCAATCCCTGGTTTTTGATGAATCTCGGCATTTTAGAATCCCCTGATACCGAAAACATTGATATCTCGATGATAGGAGTGTGTCTGTTTGTCTGTCTTTGTGTCACAGTTCCTTGAGAATGGTTAGAGCTAAAATGGTTGGACAGAAAAATACCAAACTCAAAACTTAAGCCTACTATGAGATGACAATGTGCCAATTAGTTTTTGAGCCAAAGCATGCAAGAGAAAGAGGCACTCTAGAGGAACCCTCAAATACCGTAATTCTGTAATTAATTATGAATTATTTTTGTCAATCGCTGTCGTAATGACCTATTTTATGATCAGAAAAATCGGCATCAGAGCGGTAAAGAATTACTGATGTTATAAAATAGTTTGGGTAACTTGGTTATTTTACTTTTCTGTACTTATAAACTTTTTTCTTATATTGCAAATATACTTTGGTCAAAGTCAAATGGCATGGTGAAATAAACATTTCATTCCACATGTACAGAAGTGTTTATCATTTCTTTTAACTGGAAACACTAACGGGCCCTTTTCCGGAGACCGGTTACACCTATTACTGCTAACACAAATTATTTACACTAACGGTAGGGAATCAAACACAAAACAGTAAAACCAGATTGCAGAGATCTCAATGTGAGAACAACAGACAGAAACGTAAGAGGTGTCAAAAGTCTTAATTTCCTTAAGCTTCTCACTTCTAAATACAGAACTCACATGCCTTTGTTAACTTGGAGTTTCTCCCCATCAAAATAAAAAACCAACACAATATAGCAAAAACAAACCTTTACTCCAACATAAATAACTAAAACAAATCCCATAAAAATTAAGAAATTGCTTTCTCTGGGTACATAAAAATGATAAAATAAAAGTACAATCTAAAGGGAAAACAAGGAATGATATTGGTACAATCTAGCATGATTGTGGCTGATGTAATGCCCTCCTCAAAAAAGTTTTATGATTTAATGTACTTATGTACTTGTATCTTCTTTTTGTCTCTTTTTTTAATGAGACCAAAAATTGCCGTTTATGAAACAATGATATATGTTAATTTCTTGTGAGATTATATGTCCTAACTAACAAAATACATGCTAGAAGAAGAACAACATTGAAAAAAAAACATATATAAACATAATTATGGCAAAACACAGTTACATTGTGAAGCCCGCGGCTTGTACAGCCACCCTAACCCCAACACAGACAGACACAGAGGCACATTTTTCCACACTACACCTGGTTTATTTACAAACCCCACAGTCCAACACACAGTGCACAAATCACCAATAGCGCAATACACTGTCCCTTCTTTGCCGCCAGCCTATCCGCCTTAACTACTGTTCAGGTTTTGTCCTCTTCCTCCCAGCTCTGGTCCTTGTTGGTGGTGACTGGAAGGACTCCAAGTACCCAACAGGCTTTTTCCCGGCGACACTTCCAGGTGTGGCAGAAGTGTGGCCAAATAAGGCCCTGAAAATGTTCATGTGGCCCCTGGCAGTGGCCACGGGCCCCAACAGGGTTGAGCTCCCATGCTCATGACCCGTGGCCATGCTGGGAACCAAGGGGGCTGCTCTCTGTCAGCCGCAGAGAAAATCTCCTGAAAACAGTCTCTCCTCTGCTTCTTCCACACTCAGGGTGTCCCGGCCGGGTAAGGGTTCTGGCCACCCGCCATAACATACTGTATAATGCAAAATAAAGTTCAGGTACATTAAAATAAACTTTTCAGAAATCAAATTCTAGATACCTCAAAATATGTTACTTTTGGGTTGTGCCATGAATATTGTGGTCATTGACTATCTAGCCGCTAGAGAGGTAGAAAAATTCAAAAGGATTCTAAGTAAGGCAGATAGAAAATGGTAGGGAGTCCCACAGTGTTTTCTCAGAGTAACAGTATATGGAAAAGGAATTCTGGAGATGCCCATAATGAGTTTAGTAGAAGAATACAAGTGTGCTAAAATCAGATTGCAAACTGGTAGGCTGTAAGGAAGGAAGTTCACAAGAAGCTATTCAACGTGCTGAAAGTTAATTAGAGCAATCGTATGTTATAGAACAGATACTAATAGGAAGGGGGATTCGGTATAGGAAATACACCAAGCTTGTGGAGAAATGCTAGTGTGTTAGAAAGGAAGTTAATAGGTGGGTGAATCCAATTTCTCAGGTGAAGTAAGGCTAATGGATGACCTGGCAATATTTTGAGAAGTCTAACTTGGAGAGGTGTATGGACTATTGAGAGTAGCCATCTAAAATTACTCTTGGGAGCTACTTATGCCATTCTTCCAACTCAAAATCTCAGGGAGTGGGTAGCTTAAGATGAGTGTTGTAAGTTGTGGAATAGCATAGGTGCAATTAAACACATTTTGGTAGGATGTAAGGTAAGTCTGACTCAAGAATGCTACAACTGGCATCATAATCATGTTCTTAGATGCATTGCTCAGGTATTGGAAGGTAAATGCATTGAGGTGAACACCCTGAGCCTGCGCCACTGAGTGTGCATTTATGGTGTAAGTGGGGTCAGAGACAGCTTTGGTTACAGAAGAAGATGGTTGTGTGTTACAGGGTTTCTTTTTTTTTTGTTAAAACTGCAAGTATGAATAGCTATAACTCTAGTTATTACAAATATCTGGTATAATGTAGAGGGTGTCAACTGTGGGAATGCAGGGGAGTGTGTTTGGTACAGAAGAGTACATTGTTGAGGATGACAAAGATGTTGTGAGCCTAACACAATGTAATACAGAGGAAGAAATGTGCCCTTGGTAACCCATGAGAAATACTCTCAGTGGCATTCTGGATTACTGGAAGAAAGGTAATAATTCACATCGTACTGTGTTTAGGGAGGCCTATAATGGCAATGCCTAATATGCCCCCCTTTGGGCAAGTGTAGAAATGATTGTAATGAAGTGAACTGAGTTTTCTGTGTATCTATTGACTGTATGAATAAAGCAATTAACATCATTCTATGTGTAATATAAAATACTTTACATTTTAAAGTATCTCAAATACATTTCAAGACATCTCAAATTCTTTTTCAGATATCTCAAAAATATGTCACATGCTTTTCAATATATACCAAATTTATTTTTAGATATCATGAAATCACTTCCTGTAAAATTTCTTGTTCTTTCCATCTAATTTGAAAAGATATCTTGAAATGCATTTCAAATATTTCAGCTTGGACAGGGTGCTATTTTGAGATACTGTATCTGGAAATGTATTTGAGATATCTTGTATTGTATTGCAAAAATCTGAAATTGATATTCAGATATACTGAAATACATTTATGCCTTTTAAATGTGTCTTAAAATGTATTTGAGATATCATGAAATAGTTCAAGATGTCTTATTAAGATATTCAAATTGGAACACGGACACATTCTAAGGTATTACAAAAAGATTTTGATATATCTTAAAATGCATCAATGTGTAATACATTTTAAGGTATGTTGATAACATTTATTTGTCTCTTAAAATGACATCCAGACCTTGTTGAGATATCTGAAATGCATTTTAGGATAATGCAAATACATTTTCAGTTATATTAAAATAAAGCAGCTTCCTGTCCATCTTCAGATATCTATAATGCATTTCAAGATACCTCAAAACAACTTCCTGCTGATATCAAATTCAAATTAATTTTCAGATATGATAAAATAGACTGGAAGCATAATTAAAAAACATTTTTTGAAATATCTTGAATTGCAATTTAGATATCTCAAAATGAGCAATATATAATTTTAAGATATCTCAAAATCAGAAATATCCTAAAATGTATTTAAGAAATCTTGAAATAGACGTACAGGTATGTTGAGTTATTTGTAAATCATTTAAAGACATTTTAAAAACATTTACAGATATCTTAAATGCATTTTGATAATTTTTTTACCTTAGTTCATATATGCAAATGAAATCAAAGCATACCAATAACACTTGCAACACTTATACATTTTTGGTGTTATTATTTGAAATTAAGATAGATAAAAAATGTTTATTTGTTAGTCTCCGCAGTGGCGTAACTGGGGGGTTTGGCGGAGTAAGCGGTCCGCCCCGGGCAGCACATTTTTGGGGGCGGCATTATTGGCCACAAGGCTCAGTACAATTCGTGTGTAAGCAGCAGGGTTTGGAAAAATATCACTCATGTATGAAAAAAGTAAAATTCTCCGATTTTTAACCACAAATGCTTGAAAAATAATGTTCAGACTGTCCTTCTGCATCAGACACAGCAGTTGAAATGTATGAGGCAATGACAAAAATAAACATTACACCGATAATAATTTCTAGGAAGATAAACAACTAATTTACAATTTATAATTTCGTTTCGTTATTAATCCGAATGCGTTCTTGCTCTGCGCAGAAAACATCCCCACCTATTACTTTGGTTCTGGTTTTCGTAGCGTAATTATATTAAACTAATAATTAGAACACGGCTTATCAGTGCGTCTATACTATATTCTTGTCTAGTTGATGCTTACAAATGTATATAAAAAATTATTGCTGTTTATATATGAATAAATCTATGCAAAATGTATCTTAATTTTTCTCTATACGTCATTTTAATTTTCTATTTAAATAGTTTAACATATTCAGATATGTTGGAGGGCAGCAAATTGAAGCCCCGCCCCACCCTGAGCGGCACGAACTCGAGCTACGCCACTGAGTCTCCATACACTTCCTATTCACACACTTCAGGTTCACTTCTATCTGAAAAATGTATAAACCAAAACCTTCTATTTGTAGTTCCTAAAAGCTCATGTTCCCAAATGTCTAACACTACTTATCCTCTGTTGCTATCATAGTTCTTTTTGAACTTTCTAGCATCTAGAGGAACATGCATATTGATTTAATTCATTTTAATACTTATAAAAGTAAAGTCTCCAAGGTAGCTAAACAATAAAAATAAAGTACATTCTAGTTTTTGTAATAATGAGACCAGTATGATGGGACTCAGTTGCACTGTCATTCAAAAAACTGTGCCGGCTTCCAATTGCAGCATTCTCTCTTTCTCTCCCCCTGACTCTCTCATTTTCTGCATAGATACTTAAGTCAAATTATTATCTTTTACGAGTACAATATAAGGCATAACACAATGCAAGGAAATAAGCAGTTAAAATTACAAGGCTATTGGCAATTTGAATAACATCATACTAAACAAAACAAGTACACAAACCAAACAACTGGTTAAGAATATAATTAATTTAATTTATATATTTAACATGATATGTAACCAGAAAGACAAAGATACTTCACATTTTGCAATGCATTTCTCTCTCTCATGTGTGTCAGCCAAACAATTTGTTTTTTCTTTTGTTTTATATTCAGTCCCCTGGTCTGTTTTGTGGAACAGTGTACCAAGCAGTGCCCTGCAACATTGATAATAAAGATAATGTCCTCATGGTCACATTCTTATCAAGGTGATGGTATACGAATATTGTACTCTCAAGTCAGGAAAGATTCATGCATACACATCCCCATCAAGCTAGACTCCCTGGCAGGCTTAATTCTCAGATATCATGCACAATGTTGTTTCAATTCTCACATGATAAACTGACTTAGCAGGAACAACAGCACAAGCATATGACTGGAGAGGACTGCATACATAACTTATATTTAAAGAAATGTAGAAAATCGGTAGGCAGGCAATAACATTTGAAAAGAAAAGCTTACACTTAGATCTTGTTACAGACAGAGTAGGTTATCTATGCTCCTATTAAGTATCTTTGTAAGAGGCAGGAAGTCATTTGGATGGAAAATATTGATATTAATTAGACTGAGTGGAGCTTGTTCACAAATCCTTGTGAACTTAGTTATGGATTTAATCTTCAAGCAAAAAAAAAAAAAAGATTACAAATAAAAGATATCTTTGTATGCTTGGATCTGATGCCCATAATATTCTTTTAAAAATAAAGTTCATCTAAAAGAAATATATAAGCATATGTTGTTCTCTGCCATTCAAAATGTAATCAACAGTAATAAAATACCAGTTACAGTAGATATTACAGTAGGTATTATAAAATTTTAAATATTTCCTATTGGTATCAACAGCAGCATCTTGCTCAACATCATGGTACACACTTCAGGCATATGCAATTTAAAGAAATAGCCTTAAAGGCAGCTAAGAAATCATTCTTCTGGCAAGGCAACGAGGGGAAGAAACCTCAATACATAAAGGATCATAATGCTTGGAGGAACAACCAGTGACAGAAAGTGTTATAGAATAGGGAGCCCAAATTACATTTTTTGGTTCACAAAGATGCCAGAATGACTGAAGAAGAATTGGAAAGAAGAACACCTTGTCTGCAGCCAACTGTAGAGTGCTTTCACAGCACAGACATGTATAACGTAGAAGCTACACAAGTAAAAGTAAAAAGCAGGCTCTGAAAACGTTAAATAAAAGTACAATTCAATTATTTCGAAAAAGGTATATATGTATATATACTATGTGAATATACTTTATGTATGTGTTTTTGTGAAAAAACTCAAAGAACAAATATAAAGATTTGAGGAGTCCACTCCATACAGTATACTGTGGAAATAGCAAAATAAAGTTATCATTGAAGACTGAGTCACAACAAGACTAAACAAGAGGATTAGTGTTTCTGGTTATATAGAAAGTAGACAGGAAGGCGTGGGGTCACGGCAGGAACTGAGGTTTCATAGGAGGGTATGCTGAAGAACTGGAAGTAGGTGGAGTCTTAGGCAGGCTTTCCTTCTGCTGGTCTGTGGAAGAGGGAGAAAAGGTATTAGCACAACCCCAATATTTGTGTCTCCTTCCCAGTTAAGCCCTTAGACTGGCTCCCAAGCAGGCTTGTGTGACATTGTACACATTATAAAGAACCAGATGAATGTAAAAAAGGGTTGAGTTTGCTGCCAGGGATAATTTTTTTCCCCAGCACGTGGAGTAGCAGCATTTTTTTCCTATTTGGACATCTGCAGGGTTGCATTGAAATTGCAGTTTCAACAGATAGCACTTTTGGGGTCCTGGGGTGCCACTGGAGGGAACTGCAGAGTGGCGACTCCCCTCTGTCACATGGAGGTCCTGCCTGACCTAGAATGTTTGCAGAATGCAAGTCTTATTACTATTATATAAATCATTGAATAGTTTGTATTCTTGGAGGAATTTGCATGAATTTCCATACTATGTTTGTAATTATTATATAATACATTGAGCCCCTGAATTGACAATTGCTTCTTAAGAATAAATTGAAATAGAGAATAAGCTCAGTAATTTTTCCATTCTGTTATATTTTTATTGATTTCTGCATCTTTATAGAGTTAGTTTTAACTTAAACCTCCACAGGTTTTTGAGTTCTCAAAATAAAATAATCAAAATTCAATGCAGATTCAAAGGGGAAATGACTTTAGAAACATTCTGAAAAATTAATATTTCAAATTTAGTTAAATCTGCAGTGGGCTGGGGCACTGCCCGCGGTTTGTTTCCTGCCTTGCGCCTTATGTTGGCTAGGATTGGCTCCAGCAGACCCCCGTGACCCTGTAGTTAGGATATAGCGGGTTGGATAATGGATGGAAATATAGTTAAATGCAAATAAGGACAACATTTTTTAAGCAAACATTACAAAATACAGATCTGGCCACTATAGTATGCTGACATGCCATAATAATAACAGTTCCTGTGTTAATGTAAATGAAACCTTCAATTGGCTTGCATGCAGTCCAGAACTAATTTCTTTTCTGTGTCCACTGCTTCTAGCAAGATAGGACACTCTGATTCAAAATTAGATTATGCAGCTTGTGGGAAGGAATGTTATGTGTTTTATAATTATCTAGAGAAAAGTGAAATTGTGATCGTGGAGCCTAACTACTTTTGCTCATTTCACCTTTTCATTTCCATGGTAAATGTGCTGCTTCGTTAAGTGTTGGTCACACATAAATTTCCCTTACAGCCCTTCTGACTCTGAAATGGATTAGATATGTTTGAGAATGTGTTATATCTAGAGTTAAAGATTAACAATACTGTATAATTGTCTAAGTAAGATGTTTTTCCAGGTAGCAACACAACCATATTTTGAAATGACGTCCTTATTTCCTATGCAAAACACCTAGTGATGGTACATTCCATGTATGGCATTGTACAATATATAGACTGATTCAGTGCATAAAATATTTTTATTCCAAAATGAGCCTTTTACAAATGTAAACCTTTGATTTTTCTGATGCTGCCATTTCTACATCCAGGCAAATGGAATTTTATATTTTAATGAAACTCAGGCAAATGAGTCCTGAAAAAAATTGTTTTTTTTATTTTTGTTGTTTTTTTTAAACCAATAAACATGCTTAATGTTTATTACACTTTCAGAATTCGCCTTATGTGCTTTAGACAATTTAATTTTGCGGTATTAAGTGCTTGTCAGTATAAGCTATCATACAGGTATACCAAGGAGTCCCTTTGCCACAATCAGAAAAAAAACTATATTGCAGGTAGCAACAGGGGGTAAATATAATTTGATTCCCAACACACAACTCTTTCAGAAAGACACTGCAAACCAATTATGCAGGATTAACTTGTGGAGCACATTAATTACCCTGTAATAATCTGCAACTGCTTATACTGCTGTTTGTGAATCCCTATGGATGACATACCAAATAAACAGGCAAATGCAATGAAATGTCATTTACGGAAGATGAAAACATCCATAACAAAATAATGAATAATTATTTTTAAAATGTAATAAATCGTGCCTAGAAAAATTTAACAGAATGAACAGAAATTCTTTAATAGATCATTGTGTACATTTCAAAAATAGGCAAATAACAATAAAAAATGCAAAATCAATGAGGAAGTAAAATACTCTGCAAATTAACAGAAGCAATGCTTGCAAAGTAGGAGGACTATATACAAATGCAAATGTTCAATGAGATGGCTCCCAGCATCAAATTTTTTAATTTACCAAAAAGCCAAGGACAGTTCTGTATTTTTTTCATTAATTGTCTACAGGGCATGTAAATGTATTATTTATTTAGTTGTATGTTATTGTTTTTTGCTCGGCATTACAGAAAATGGTAGGGCAGAAATGACCCTGAACAGGACTCATACAAAGCCCAATTAGAGTTGTCAATTTACCTCACCTGAACATTTTTGAAGATGTGGAAAGGAAATCACTGACTGTTTAGGAAAACTTTCATACACATACGAAGGATCTTCAGACTATATGCGGACAACAACCAGATTTGAAACTGGCACACTGAATCCATGCAGTTGTAACTAAATATGCCGCTACTATGCAGTCCAAGCTCCACAGCAAACAAAATAGCCCTAATATAAAGTTTCTCTAATGTTTGGAGTTCATAGTCACTGACCAGTCTCTGGTTAGAAATGGCCCCGTCCTTAAATTCCCCAAAATCTTAAAACAATTATAATCTCTTTCTCTTTTGCACCTGTTTATGCTCCTATAATTGGTCTAATTAATTCTAATTATTCTAATTGTTGGTCTTTCCAAAAAGGTCATTTTTTCAGTTTTTCTCTAATATTGTGCCATAAATTAGAGACCCCCCATCCACAACCAGCTACAGTACCATGCATTAAAGAAACATCTAAGGGCATACTGTGCTTTTCATCTACTTGTGTGAAACAAAGGTCCTGTTGATATCAAACATCAATGCACACATACTAATGATGCTTGCAGTATGAGAGAAATGCAACAAAAAAGAAAGTGTTCTCAAATATTCCTATTTAAAAAGCATTCAATATAATTTGAATTATTTTTTTAAACAACAATCAGATTTTATATTAATTATGTTATAAATGCTACCTCAAAACAAGGAAAAAACTGAATTTCTGTAGTGGGTTTTAAGTACACATAAGTGTGACTGTACAGTAAAGGAAAAGTTACACCATGCGTAAACATCTGCGTAGATGTGAAGGTTTCTCTTTGGAGTGAATTTAATAGGAAAGAAAAATGTTTGATGCACCCTAGATATTATAAGCACCTCTTAGTTGTGGCCAAGCATTAATGGACAAATTCAAGTCACCTTAACAAGTACTCTGCACTGGCATAGTGTAGCTGTAAAAGCTTCTGAATACAGGAGCTATGACTGTAAATACTGCTTGTTATTCATAGTTTATAAGACAGTTACAACAATAAGCTCATACAATTGAATTAAAAGGTACCCAATATAGTCAAAACAACTCTGTAACTCTTGCAGTTTTTTTATTTAATATTTTTCGACCTATGGGTGATTTCAAACTTTTTATTGTATCACGAAAAAGAACAAAAAAAAAATACAGCAAAATCAAATGAAATTTTGAGAGAGAAATTAAAACCTACTTATAAAGAGAATGAAAAAGGCAATTTGGGTCTAGTGTATGAAAAAAGAAAATGTTTACTTGTAGTCTTGATTATCTTTATTTCTAGTGCACTAACAATAAACAGTTTTAGATCCACAAATATACATCTTTAATATTCTCCTGTGGAAATTTGTTTTTTTTCCACAATTAGTCATTTTCTGTAAGATACTGCATATTCTAATTTCACAGATGCAAGCATAAATTGATTTTAACCATTTTGAATATTATTTACTGTAGAGGATCATAAGGAGTCAACCTGCTCCACTTGTTTTTATACAGTCCAGAACCCATGTATTACCTGCTAATATTTGTACTCCCCTGCCTTTTGTTAAGTCTCAGTCTTCTGTGACTTTCTCTTGTTACTAATGCTTGCATTCACACTCATACCACACTAGGGTCGACTTCACTGACGACTTTACGTATTCTTTTTAATTTACTCCTCTACTTCCCAGATAGTAAGGTATAGTACAAAGTAAAGCAGGAAACAGGTTCACACTTTTATTAGATCATTTTAAATGTAACACTGGTATAGATTTTACCATTCTTAAATGTGCCTAAAGCAAATGCAAGGCAATAAGAGTGTGGCAATCACCCAATACAACCTGGATAGAAAAGGTGTTGAAAGTGAAGCACAGGGAAACCAACATATGTTGAATTTGAAGTTTACCAAAGCTATTGAAAATTATTAGGTGGAGGATTGCAATTTTAAGTAGCTCATTCCATTTAGTGTTAATTCGAGCAAAGTTCTGTTTACTAAGGAATCTTCTGAATATACTGCCATGTTTCCATCACTTTCACAGCCTTATGGTTTCATTCAGAACAAAATATGAATTGTGACTTTTATCAGGTGCCTTTTAAAATAGTTGTTGTACTCATTTGATGGTAGACTGTTACATCATCTCTCTGACTGACTACAGGACTTTCACTGGGCATTTATTAGAAAGGAAAGGAAAGCGTGCCTAATAAAATGCCATTCAGTCTTTGAGGTAACAAAAAAATATAAAGGATTATTCACTACACATTCAAAGATAAATTTATGATATTATTTAAATAAAATAAACTATTTCCTCTTTATCTTGCTTTATAATAAATCAATTCTAGAAATGCATAGGTAGATGAATACAGTCCTTTATTATATTATTATTATTTAATATCTATCCTTCCTTCCATTTTCTTTCCTATTCTAAATTAAGGATGTAGGCCTTTGTTTTCTTATGTATAAATGTATTTGTAGATTAAACTTATTGGTTTAAGAAGTCAAGGTTTGTGACATTTCAAAAAAGTTTCCAAATCTATTATTGTCTTTGTTCTCATTATCTCCAAACTCATAACTGACTTGTTTTAAAAAGACCATATATTCTCTTTGTTCTTAGGAATGAACAGTCACATGCGCCTTGAAATAAAATAGCTACTTTAAATTCCTTTTCTGCAGAGATTGAAAGGGGACTCTTCTTTCAGGAGAAAAATAAATGGGTAAAAAATAGAAAAGTCTCAATACACAGTATGTGTACAGTATATGTGATGATTTATTATTTACTAGATGTATTAATATTGAACACGGATGTGAATCAGGCAAGCCGCAAAAGATGCTTTTTCCCAATAGAAAGTTTAATGAGGCTTTTTTCTCTTAATTTATAAACTCAGCGTGTGGGGGCCACAGGGCAGGTACAAAGTTATAGTGAACCCTGACTATAGGGAAGTGATGGAATTGTTCCTCTGTCCTTAAAAAATAAGGAACAGTTGGTCTTATAGCAACAGTTAAGTCCTATTAGATTTTTCCACCCCACCACCCTAATATCAATACAATCAAACTAAGAACTGTCTAAATAAACTGAATATACTACAAATACAAAAATATAAACAGCTATTTGCAAACACAATGACAATCAACAACAAACATTTAAGACATGCAGCCACAAAATCAACCCAGAAGTTATATTCAAAGTCCAAAATATACTTACTGTATACAGCATACATGAACCCCAAAGTAAAATAGTTTCTCAGATTTAAAAGTTGCAATGTTTTGGCCATTTTTGCAACTTTAGAACTTTACAACTTAGAACTTTATTTGTCCCCGTGTGTAAATTTTGGCTTTTTACAAAAGCTCTTTAAATAAATACATACATAGATAGATAAATATTATAAGTATTAAATATTTTATCTATACTAATAAAAGGCAAAGCCCTCACTGACTGACTCACTCACTCACTCACTCATCACTAATTCTCCAACTTCCCGTGTGGGTGGAAGGCTGAAATTTGGCAGGCTCATTCCTTACAGCTTCCTTACAAAAGTTGGGCAGGTTTTATTTCGAAATTCTACGCATAACGGTCATAACTGGAACCTACTTTCTTATACTGTATACGGCCATAGCGGGCAGCTCGGTTGCCGTGTGAGGCAGTTGCGTCTTGCATCATCACGCCTCCCACGTAATTGAGTGCCTGCCCATATAAGGTAAATATTCACGGGTGAAGGACTGTGCTTAGCATATTCATAAGTAAGACTGCTGCGCAACTCAGCACGCCTCCTATGTAATTGACTGCCTGCCCATATAAGGCCGTTCTTCGCTGCGGTGTGTTCATTCCTTTCCTTGCTTCGCCAAGGAAGCAGCCTTTTCACATGTTCTCCACTGTTTTATAAACGAACGACATATAAGGCCATCCTTTTTCCTTGCTCGCGGGTGAAGGACTGTGCTTAGCATATTCACAAGTGCGGCTGCTGCGGAAATCAGCACGCCTTCGACATAATTGACTGCCTGCCCATATAAAGCCGTTCTTCGCTGCGGTGTGTTCATTCCTTTCCTTACTTCACCAAGGAAGCAGCCTTTTCACAGGTTCTCCACTGTTTTAGCATATTCATAAGTGCGGCTGCTGCGGAAATCTGCTGTTGTTTTGTTCGTTTATTACGATTATAGTTATTTGATTCCCTTTCTTTGCCTGACTGCCTGCCCATATAAGGCGCTCCGCAGTTTTTTTGTGAAGCAGCCTTTACACAGCTTCTTCGCTGTGTTATAAACGAGCGCCATATAAGTCCGTCCTTTCTCCTTGCTTTGCGGTTCTCTACTGTTTTATTGTTCGTTTTTTACGATTGTTATAGTTATTGTGTAGCTATTTTAGACTTAGTTTACTGTTTAGATACCCATTTCCTTTATTTAATCCGCGGGCTCTCCACTATTTTTTTGTTCCTTTATTACGATTATAGTTATTTATTGATTCCCTTCTTTGGCTGACTGCCTGCCCATATAAGGCGCTCCGCTTTTTTTTTGTGAGGCAGCCTTTACACAGCTTCTCCACTGTTTTATTCTCCTTGCTTCGCGGTTCTCTACTGTTTTATTGTTCACTAGCAAAATACCCGCGCTTCGCAGCGGAGAAGTAGTGTGTTAAAGAAGTAATGAAAAAGAAAAGGAAACATTTTGAAAATAACGTAACATGATTGTCAATGTAATTGTTTTGTCACTGTTGTGAGTGATGAGTGTTGCTGTTATATATATATATATATATACACACACACATATAAACATATATATACATATCCATACATATATACATACACACATATATATATACACACACACATATATACATACATATATATATATATATATATATATACATATATACACATACATCCACATATATATACATATATATATATATACATATCTACATATACACACATACATACACACATATATATACACACAAATACATATATATATATATATATACATACACACACACATATATAAACAAAAATATACATACATATCTACATATATATATGTAGATACTTTGGGGTGCGAGCAACTGTTGCTGGGAGTGGCAGAATCCATCAAGGAAGAAAAATGAAAAACATTATTTGTACAAAATCTTAATTTATTTATCCATTCCTAAATAATTAAATGGGCAGGATATTTCGTATCAGTGCAATACGCTGTTTGTTAAAACGGATGACTCCCGCTCTTACGTGCAAGTCTGCGTGGATATTATGAACAATCATATCTGTTCAAGTTCTATTTAAATTTTAAATAGAAGGAATTTTTACTTAGTCGACAGAAATATCTTTGGTAGGAATGTAAGTTAAATGTAGGCATCATTGCATAAATTTTTCTTCACCATACAAATGTAAAGAGTAAATTCGCCTTACATTCCAACCAAAGATATTTGTGTCGACTAAATCAGGGGTGTCAAACTCAATTGCACAGGGGGCCAAAATCCAAAACACACTTTAGGTCGCGGGCCGAACAGGATAAACATTTATTGAACACACTAAAACTAAACTTATAAAACTTTTAAAACTTAACTTTTTTGAACATAAGTATGAATAAAAACAGACAGGAATATTATTCCGGAATAAATCAACTTAAACCTTAAATAACTTATAATATTTTGTTCTCCATAAAAATATATCCTGTCTAAATTATACAAGTTAGAAATAAAGTAAACGTTAAAAGAACAAACATTCAAATTTTTTTACTCTTATGTAATTTTATATAAAAAATAAACTTAAATTTTAAATATCCCAAAAGATTTTGCTCTCCATAAAAATATATCCTGTCAAAATTATACAAATTCAAATATGAACATGCTGCATAACAAAACCTGGAAATATAAATAAAATTTGTTCTTTTCAGCAATAACAAATCAAATCATTCAGTTGTCTTTGCTCATATGTCATTTTATCAGAGCTGGACGCCTGGCATCTTTTTTTGGCAACAAGTTCGTTTATGTTTGGTGTGAGGTTCTGTGTTGTGAAGATTCTCAGGATGGACTGCAGGTGCTCATCAGTGAGGCGACTCTTGTGTGCTGTTTTGTTAGTTTTTATCACTGAGAAGAGCTTCTCACACAGATATGTGCTACCAAACATGCACAAGGTTCGAGCTGCATGTAGACAGAGCTGGAGCATTTCTGCGGGAATGGAGTGAATAAACTGTGCGGGCCCTGCAGTATCGTACTTTGCCTTCAGTGTGCCATTACACTGCAGCTCAATCACCTCCATCTGAATCTGCACAGGTGCAGTTTCCACATCGACGGCAAATGGGTTGCGAAACAACTCAAAATTCTTTTTTTGTTCTTCAAAGTCACCAAAGCGCCGTGCGAACTCAGTGCGCTCAGTTTATCAGCAAAGTGCGTATTTGGGAATACCGTTGTGCCGACTTGGTTCAACATTACTTGGCAACAGGGAAAGTGGGGCAAGTTGCACTGGTGCATTTGTGTCTCCCATAAAAGCAGCTTCACTTAAAATCACTTTGTGATTTTGCACGGGTAAAAACGTCTGCTGAAGTGTCAGATTCTTCTTTAACTCTTCTGCTTTCTGTATCTTCTGCATTGGATTCAGGTCTTTCAGGTTATCCTGATGTTTTGTCTCATAGTGCCGTCTTAGATTAAATTCTGTAATTATAGCCACATTAGCTCCACAAATGAGACACACGGGTTTACCGGCAACGTCAGTAAACATATACTCAGCCTCCCCTCGGTTTTTAAAGGCTCTATTTTCAGAATCAACTTTTCTCTTCGGCATCGTGTGGGCTAACTTCGCAATAACTTGCAGCATCATAAGCTAGACTTGATTAACGCGGAAAGTGTTCGGCAAGGCAGCTGAAGCGCTGCAATATGGGATCTGTAGTTTATTGTGTTACCAGCGCTTCATATCCCCGGGCCATTAATAACAATAATATATAAAATGATCTCGCGGGCCGGATATAATTACACGCCGGGCCGGATGTGAGTTTGACACATATGGACTAAATAGAACTTGAAAAGATATATTTTTTCGAATGTGATCGCGCAATTCAGATTGAGTTGACGCGCACTACATCGAGCCCGCGTGCTATTGTGGTTTTGCCTGCGTGCCTCAATAAGTCACGCTCCCCTCACTCTTACTTTTTTACCGTTCATCTAATAAATACACTGAGTATGGCTTTAACAAAACAATCATTGATGGTGAATAAAGTATCCATTATTCATAAAGCTTCAATTGGTGATCTGTCTTTCTGCGTTAACCGCATATTTTTTCATACGTCTCAAACCAAGGGGATGCAAGGGTAAAATGAATCGGGAAGCGCGCGTATATACTCAGTGCACCCTCTCTCGGGAATCGAACCTCGGTCGTCGGAGCTAGAGACGAAGCCTCTACCATTGCGCCACGGCGTGTGATTTGTCTAGTTGAGAGTATGTAGATCGAGATATATATATATACTCGCACTTCGCAGCGGAGAAGTAGTGTGTTAAAGAAGTTATGAAAAAGAAAAGGGAACGTTTTAAAAATAATGTAACATGATTGTCAATATACAGTCTTCCTCTGCATAAGCACAGTCCTTCACCCGTGAATATTTAGCGGCAGTGTTTCTATTAGATTGCCGCTGACGGACGGCCTTATATGGGCAGGCACTAAATTACGTGGGAGGCGTAACTCCGCCTCCCATGGGCATCGAGCAGAAGTCTATTATAGTCTATGGACGAAAAAATAGGTTCCAGTTATGACCATTACACGTAGATTTTCGAAATGAAACCTGCCCAACTTTTGTAAGTAAGCTGTAAGGAATGAGCCTGCCAAATTTCAGCCTTCTACCTACACGGGAAGTTGGAGAATTAGTGATGAGTCAGTGAGTGAGTGAGTCAGTGAGGGCTTTGCCTTTTATTAGTATAGATTTATTATGATTGTTATAGTTAATGTGTAGCTGTTTTAGACTTAGTTTACTGTTCAGGTACCCATTTCCTTTATTTAATCCGCGGGTTCTCCACTATTTTTTTGTTCCTTTATTACGATTATAGTTATTTATTGATTCCCTTCTTTGACTGACTGCCTGCCCATATAAGGCGCTCCGCTGTTTTTTTGTGATGTAGCCTTTACACAGCTTCTCCGCTGTTTTATAAACAAATGCCATATAAGGCCGTCGTTTTACCTTGCTTCGCCAACTAAGCAGCCTTTTTATTTAATCCACGGGTTCTCCGCTGTTTTATTGTTCGTTTATTACGATTGTTATAGTTATTGTGTAGGTATTTTATACTTTGTTTACTGATCAAGTACCCATTCCCTTTATTCTTCCAACTGTACCCCTATTAAAATGTCTATCGAGGTGATCACCATCAATCAAAGAACTATCACTTACCGAGTGCTGTCCATGCCCGGAGATGGCGCCTGCCTTTTCCATTCTCTGTGTTACATATTGCACGGACATATCAGGCTCACTTTTGATATTCGCAGGGACATTGTGTCTTATGTATTAAATGACTGGGACAGGTTCAAAGTGTGGACTGATGATGGTACAGGAGATAATTATAGTACACAGGAGCACTATAAGACTGAAATGCTTAAGCCCTTCACCTATGGTTCTGCATGTGAGTTGATGGCTGCCACTGAATTGTTTGGTTGTCGCTTTCAAGTGTACCAAAAAGGCCAAATATTTTACACCTTTGGAGAACTGTTAATGCCTCTTAAACATCTTAGATTCACAGGTGACAATTTGAGTAGTGGACACTTTGATTTTTATGAATATTTCAACTCTCAAAAGCTGGATGCGAAGTTATTGATGAAGCCGGTTGTATGCTTACATCGATTGACACATACCGAATGTCAGTTCAACACAAATCCAGCTGATTATGACAGCAACAATCCAAGCTGTGAGAACACAGTAAAAAGGAGGCGTATCAGACGTTGTGGTAAATTTTCTGATGCAGCTAGACGGAATCAACTTCGTGCAGCTGCTGCCAAATACTCGCAGAAAAATCCACAAGTTAATATGGACGCTGTCGCTAGATACTCGCAAGCACATCCACAAGTTAATAGGGATGCTGTCGCTAAATATTCGCAAGCAAATCCACAAGTTAATAGGGATGCTGTTGCTAAATATTCGCAAGCAAATCCACAAGTTAATAGGGATGCTGTCGCTAAATACTTGCAAGGAAATCCACAAGTTAATAGGGACGCTGTCGCTAAATACTCGCAAGCACATCCACAAGTTAATAGGGACGCTGTCGCTAAATACTCGCAAGCGAATCCACAAGTTCATAGAGACGCTGTCGCTAAATACACGGAGGCAAATCCACAAGTTAATAGAACTTCTGTTTCTAGATACGATCCCAATAATGAAAAGTGGCTCATACGAAAACAACAGGTTTGGCTCTAAAAAGCCAAACATACATTATGAGTCTGACAAAACAGTACACATTGGATCCATGGATGTTCACTGTGACTATTGTCAAGCAAAGAAGTGGAAATGCGAGTCTCCTGGTTTGTGCTGTAACGGTGGTAAAGTCTCTTTCACTCCTTTATGTAAGCTTCCTGACCTTCTTGAGGGCCTGTTAAATGGCGAACATCCTCAAAGTGAGCATTTCTTGAACAACATTCGAAAGTACAACAGCGCATTTCAAATGACATCATTTGGTGCTAACCAAATCGTTGAGGGAAATTTTATGCCTTCATTTAAAGTTCAGGGACAAGTGTATCACTTGATTGGCAGTCTTTTACCTATGCCAAGTGAGGAACACAAATTTTTGCAAATTTATTTCGTCGGGGATGATGAAAAGGAAGCACAAATCCGCTGCACTAATTTTTCTGGACTTAACATGCCCCTGGTCAAGCAATTACAAAAAATGCTCCATGACTGTAACACTTACATCCAGGACTTCCACTCCACAATGGACAGTATTTCAGATGATGACAAAGACTTCAAAGTTGTCATTCACGCAGACAAAAAACCATTACATGCACACAAAGGCAGATTTAATAAACCCACAGTTCATCAAGTTGGTATTGTCATCGTTGGGCAAATGTTCAACAATAGAGATATTGTCTTGAAAACCAGAGACAATAAACTGTAACACATTAAGGAAACCCACAGATCCTATGATGCACTTCAATATCCTCTCATGTTCTGCTATGGTGAAGACGGCTATTCTGTGTCTATACCTCAAGTTCATGCTGCCAGTAAGTTACCTATGAACAAAACCGTCTGTGCAGCAAACTTCTATTCATACCGGCTTATGATCAGACAACATCATGATAATAATATCCTTTTCTTCTGAACTTTATTAAATAAGTTTTTAGTTAATATGTACGCAAAAATTGAATCTGAAAGACTAAATTATATCAGACTAAATAAAAAAAAACTACGGGATGAAAATTACGTTCACTTAAAAGATGCTATTGACAAAAACGACACTGATTTAACAGAACTTGGTCAAGCTGTGATATTACCATCTTCCTTCACTGGAGGACCTTGCTATATGCACGAGCGTACACAAGACACAATGACATATGTACTTCGTTATGGCCGCCCTGACTTATTCATCACATTTACTTGCAATCCTAAATGGCCTGAGATCACTGAAATTTTCCTTCCACGTCAAAAACCTCACGATCGCCACAACCTTATTAGTCGTGTATTTCATCTCAAGATTCGCAAAATGATAGACTTGCTGACGAAGAGTAACGTTTTCGGCTGTACAAATTGCTACATGTACACCATAGAGTGGCAAAAGCGAGGTATTCCCCATGCACACATTCTATTGTGGCTAAAGGATAGGATTAAACCAGCTCTCATCTAACAACTCATCCGTGCGGAAATTCCTGATCCACAGACTGACCCTGCCCTAAACAAAATAGTGAAATCCAACATGATTCACGGCCCATGTGGACTTCATAATATCAACTCACCCTGCATGATCAACAGAATATGCACTAAGAAGTACCCGCGTCCGTTCATCTCAGAAACTCAGACCGGAGAAGATGGTTACCCTCAGTACCGCCGGCGCGCACCTGCTGATAGAGGTCATACAATTAACATCAAAGGAGTAGATATCGGCAACAGATGGGTGGTCCCTTATAGTCCTCTGCTGTCCCGCTTCTTCAATGCTCACATCAATGTCAAATTTTGCAATTCAGTAAAATCGATCAAATACATCTGCAAGTATGTTAACAAGGGAAGTGACCAGGCAGTATTTACAATACAAAATCAAAATGACGAAGTATCTCGATACGAAGCTGGTCGTTACATTAGTAGCTCTGAAGCAGCCTGGCGCATTTTCTGTTTTACCATTCATGAACGTTTCCCTCCGGTCGTTCATCTTGCTGTGCATCTTGAGAACAGACAAAGAATTTATTTCACAGAAGGCAATGTTGCCGATAAAGTACACAATCCACCACAAACGACCCTTTTAGCATTCTTTGACCTTTGCAAACACGATGACTTTGCTAAACAACTTCATTATAATGAAATTCCATCATATTATGTGTGGGCAAACAACATGTTTCATCGAAGGAAACAGGGCAACCCTGTACCAGGATATTCGGGAGTGAAAAAGGATAATGTACTGGGACGGGTCTACACTGTACACCCGAATAACTCTGAATGCTACCATCTTCGACTCCTCCTCAACAAAATCACAGGTCCCACATCTTTCAAATCTCTCAGAACAGTTGATGGTATCCTACATCCGACCTATAAGTCAGCCTGCAGGGCACTCGGTTTATTACATGACGATATCAACTGGGACGAGACTCTACAGGAAGCTACTCTATCTCGCTCACCTCAAAAGATCCGTGAACTGTTTGCTGTCATGTTGGTGTTCTGCCAAATAGAAAACCCCTTAAACCTATGGGAAAAACATAAACACAGCATAGCAGAAGATGTTAGGAGACAGACTGAAAAAGATCATATACGAACAGAAGTCCACCAGTGGTTAAATTTGATCTATAACAAGTGTCTACAGTTGCTTGAAAACTACATAATTGCTATTTGAGGTCAATCTCTTCATCATTACGGTTTGCCTTCACCTTTAACAGAACTGGCACAACTTACATCAAATCCCGAGTACTTGAAAGAGACATCTTACAACACTTCACAATTGACCAATATAGTCACAAATAACGAGCAGTTGCTAAATAGTGACCAAAAGTCAGTTTATGAGCAAATCATGAGCAGTGTTGCGTCAGCCACTGGCATGGTGTTTTTCCTTGATGCTCCAGGAGGAACTGGTAAGACATTCCTAATAAACCTTCTCCTTGCAAAAATCTGAGCAAAACGTAACATTGCCATAGCTGTGGCTTCTTCTGGCATTGCTGCAACTCTTCTAGAGGGTGGCAGAACTGCTCATTCAGCTTTCAAGCTGCCTCTGAACCTCAACCATACTGAATCCCCCATGTGTAACATATCAAAGCAGAGCAACATGGCTGAAGTGCTGCGATATTGTCAGCTTATTGTCTAGGATGAATGCACTATGGCACCCAGAGCAGGTATTGAAGCTTTAGACAGGACCCTCCAAGACATCCGAAATACCAACAAACTTATGGGAGGCTTGACAGTGTTGCTGGCTGGAGACTACCGCCAAACCCTACCAGTCGTGCCCAGAGGAACACGCGCTGATGAAGTTAAAGCATCTCTTAAATCTTCATACCTACTGTATGGCCACAAATCAATGTTGTTACTTTAAAAATAAACATGAGAGTTCATTTGAAAGGCGACACAAAAGCCGAGGAGTTCTCTGCTCTTCTGATGAGTATAGGAGATGGCACCTTCATACAAGAAAATCGTAAAATAAATATTCCTAAATCTCTGTCTCATCGTGAATACCTTACAAAGCCTTCTTCAAAATGTTTACCCCGATCTACGAAATCTCCACCAAAATGATGTCTCATTGTTAAGAGAGAGAGCTATCCTGACACCAAAAAATGACATGACTACGACTATAAACCACATTTTACTTCAAGAACTACCTTCACAAACAAAAACATATTAATCTGTTGATTCAGTTGTAGAAGTAGAAGATGCGGTACATTATCCGGTACAGTTTCTCAACATTCTAAATCCTCCAGGCACTCCTGAGCATAATCTCACCTTGAAGGTTGGGGCACCAATAATCTTACTGAGAAACTTACAGCCATCGAAACTTTGTTACAGCACGAGACTTCAGGTCACATCTCTACAAAACAACCTAATTGAAGCAACTATTTTTACTGGCAGTGCCTCAGGTGACACAGTTTTTATTCCTCGCATCCCCGTTATACCATCTAATCTCCCATATAAATTCAAACGCGTTCAATTTCCTGTAAGGCTCTGCTTCGTAATGGCAATTAATAAGTCTCAGGGACAGACACTACAAAAGGTTGGCATTGATTTGAGGCAGGATTGCTTTTCACATGGCCAACTGTATGTTGCATGCTCAAGAGTAAGCTCAGCGCACAGCTTGGTCATATTACAACCGGAGGGCCGAACTGACAACGTGGTATACAGAGAGATCCTTAACAAATAATTTTTTATATATTTTCCCTCACTCTAAAAATGTTTACTTTTTTCTTAATAAAAATATTCAGGCAGTATTTTGCCGCTGCGAAGCATGGGTATTTTGCTAGTACATATATATATATATATATATATATAT
>JANRMT010062819.1:13728347-13760480 GCA_026402145.1 Polypterus bichir lapradei | reverse complement strand
TATATATATATATACATAAAGCCATCACAGAATTATTAAACATAAGGAAAATAATAGAATGTAATTGAAGTATTAACTAAGTGTAACTTAAAGCTGAAAGTGTTAAAGGTCTCTGCCTCATCCTAGAGGAGCTACCAAAGTAATTTTCCAAGGTTAGAATAAGGTAAACGAGTAACAAACACTCTTCCAGAAAGTGGAGATAAACTGATGGGAAGGCCGATACACCCCACCTATGAAGCGGTGCTAAGATCCATAGGACAATCAGCAAAACACCCCTCTTAATGAAGCTGTGTTTAGAATAATAGGAAAATCGACATGAGTCACAAATTACTGGTGGCTTTAGTTGATTGGAGGAGGTAATAAAGTTCTGCATATGAAGAGTCAGATGATGTAATGTATTACATGAGGTGATGTAATCAGAAAAAAAGTATAAAAGCTAATTAATTGTTTTAATTGATTTCTCACTGTATGGGCTGAGATATTTGCCCATAACTCTGTGCAAATTAAGAAATATTCTGCATTGTCTTATGGACTCTGTGACTGCAATCTTTGAAGATGGAAGAAAGTTTTTTCCATGACAAAAGCAACAGTTTTCAATTCCTGCTACATATTCTTAGAGGGACTGAGGTTCAGACTTTGAATGGATCACTCATGAACATTACATATTTTATCCTACTTTTCAGATTTCTCTATAATTAAGTGAATTAGTTTTACCTCCACAATTCTCCCAGATCCTAATGCAAAGAATAATCTCCTAAAATCAACAAAAACACTTGATTGATTATATTCTCAGAATAAAGTAACATACTTGTACAGTAAGAAATGTGTACCACAGTGTTGATTTTATGATATAAGACCTAACCTTTACTCTTTGTTTGCCTTATTTCTCATAATTGCAAAATGCAAAACTCACCAAAAATGAGTTGGGAATGTAAAGTTTTCTTGGGACAGAAAACAAGGAATATAGCTTCCTAAAATCTCATTTATACTTCTGGGTTTGCCTGTGTTTTTTGAAGTTGCATAATGTAGGTAATTGCTAGCCTCCAGTGTGATTTGTTTAAAATGCCCCATGCTGTGTTTTTCTAACAAAGACCACAAAATATGTGGGTCCCCCTGCAACTGTGGAGGTGGAGTCTTCATCCTGAAAAAAATGCATTTACAGTGGGCCCCAGATATAACATTCCCATATTTAGTTTTTTTCCACACATTTAACATTTTCTTGAATGCTGTTGTTGAACATAAAACAGGTGTTATTTTAAATTTCTGCTTATCATTTTTTTTAAATATTATAAGGTGCAGTTTGCATTTGTTTTATTACCATGTGCACCTTACATTTATTTAAGTTTTATTTACCTTTTCATTTTTTTAGATTTTTAAAATTTACTTTATTCCATTATTATCTTTCTATTTTCTATCCAATAATGGTTTTTATTGCACTGTTTTATATTCAATCTGTTTTTAACAATAAAGGAATTGTGTTTATTAAATCCTCCTTTTTTATTCTATTAATTTACATTTCACGCTAAAATGATACATTTTACCATTTTCAGACTCGGGAGAAGGTGAATTGGACTGCCCCATAGAGTTTTTTTTTCCTGCAGCCCCCAGAGAACAGCAATGTCAAACATCAGTGGTGCTGACACACCAGTTTCGCACTGTTTTATTCAGCCTAAAAATTCACAAAAAACTTTATATTTTCAAAAATTACATATGTATGACTGGGTTTATGGAGGTCTGATGTGAAGGCCTGCAATGATGTCTAAAACGCTAATGACAAAGGCACGCCAAGATTCAACATTGTGCATTACTGTGTTTTTTGCACAGGAGAACTTACTATATGGAAAGCCGATTGCACAACCATTAGCAAGCAATTGCACTTTCCTGTCTCTTGATACTGGCAGATGAGTGTTCACATGTTAAAGCATCATGGAGCTTCAAATTCCATTTTTGTCTCCGATGCATATTTAGAATTTCAATCAGTAAGACATAAATTACTTAAAACTGCCCGCCTTTTTAACTAGGACATCCTGACATTTGTAAAAGTACATTTAAATTGGAAAATTCTACGTAACACATACGTCTTTTGTCAGGTTCACATGCTGTAAATTCACCTTTGCTGTAGTAAAACAGAGAATCAAGCATCACCTGCAGGTAAACTCAAAATAACAATGTATGCCAGATGTTTTCATTAGTTTGAAAATGACTCTGCCTGTAAGGTTCGTAAACCTAAGTGCATGTTTATGAATCATTTTTTTTTTCAGTGAATATTAAAAACTCAGTGTTTTTCTTATGGAAATACGTCCGATTAGTCAAGTCAAGTCAAGTTGGGGAGCATGCACTGGTACAATGTGTTGCCGCACCCACTACACGATGAAACAACTCGGGATCCCGGTTGGCAACCCCCGAGGCAGACACATGGTCCAATCCCACCCTCCGGAAATGACCCTCTATCTGCTGCAGCCAGGTGTTAAGTTGGCGACCCCTTGGCCTGGTCCAGCCACTCGGGTCCCCAACAATGAGGATCTTACGAGCTGGATCACCCTCGGGGAAACGCACCACATGGCCACATTGCTGTAACTGATGCTCCCTCACAATGCAGGTAATGCATTCGGGACTCCATGAGCAACCGCTCATTTGACACAAAGTCAAACCAACGGTACCCAAGGATTTTCCGGAGAGACACAGTACCAAAGGAGTCCAGTCTTCGTTTCAGGTCACTGGATAGCGTCCATGTCTCGCAACCATATACAGTAGCTAGACAGGAAGCACCAGGACTCTAAAGACTTGGACCATCATCCTTTTGCTTAGATATAATATATGATATATATATATATATAATATCTAATATATATAATATATACATATAATAACAAAGAATAAAATATCTTCTTTATCCAGGCATGCAGGACCCAAACTCTAGAAACAGAAAGCAAATCTTCCCAGTATCTTCCACTTCCACAAAAGTAGTGGAAAATATGAGTTCCCAAAAAAAAACAGCCTGTTCTTTTTCACTAGAGTTGCCAATTCTGACCAGAGAAATACTTCTCACCCACATCCCCCCCCATTGTATCGTACTTGTGGGAATTTGTATAGACACTTGAGGCAGTGATAAAGTTTTGAGGATGATTAGGGACTTCTGTCTGTAAAAAGTTGCCATTCAGTTTATTCTGATGACAGGAGTAAAAAGTAATTTTAAACAAAAAAAGTACAAAGAACAAGCTGTAGCTATCGATGTCAAATAGAAGTCAAGCATCACCTCAATGAGGTTCATCATCTATCCACCTTGAAAAGAATTCAGAAGAAGAAGAAAACCCTATAGGAGAACAAAAACCCGGACTTAACTTGTTCTTAGATAGATTCAGTTGGTAGTCAAATTTCTTTTATTCTCTTCGGGATGGCATGTCTGAATATTCCATTCTGCTGCTAATACTTCTGTGTAGTGCCTACCAGTGGGAACTGATATACCACAAAAGGCAACAGAGTTGAATGTTTGCATACACCAACATCGGTTAACATGCAACCATCTAGTTATTTTGCTTCAAATGTTTGTAATAATTTCTCTGTTTGTATACAGGATATTCAGCGAGAATAACTAGAAGATAACTAGAAGATGAGAGCTTGTATCTGATGGGCACAGGTTTCCCATTAGTGCATATTATTTCTGCGTTGTATTGTGTGTATATACTCTATGTATGTGTTGTTATTAGTGTTAATAGTGTGGTCCAACAAAAATAAACCGTTTGGTTTATTTAACTATACTCTCACAAACAATGTTTTCTTGGTTTGTGATGGGAAGGGGCTGAGGAATGGTATATAAGTGTGATGCCAGCCAACCTTTCTGAGCATCATACATCTCCTTAGTGGATGTGTGACCTTCATACCCTTAATAGGTCAATTGTTACAAAATGATGGCAACATTGTAAAAAAGGAACCCATAACCCCACTATCCACAGAAAGTCAAAAACAGATGGCTTCATGTTTCTTTTAATTTGTTTTCTTTTTAGTTTCTTAAATCAAACAATTGTTTTTCCCTTTTCATCAAACAGGCTGAAAATAATAATCTTTTCTGTTGTACCACACAAAGCAAACAAAAAAAAAAAAAAATTCATTTCTATTTTGAAATTATTTCTAAGAAGCAGCAAATACAACTGCTTTCTCCAAACAAAGAAACAAAGCAGCAACAAGAGTACTGTGCCTACAATGTTATGTTATATAAAGCTGCCTGTGACATGGTGTGTGGCAAAGATATGCACAGCAGAGCAATGTGTTAAAGATGTCATGGCAAATTGACGTTATCTGTACATGATGTCACAAAAACAAAGAAAAAAAAATGAAAAAGCAAACTAAAATAACATAAAAAGCCTAACTTAAAGAACAATATGCTAACAATGCACTGAACATGGATAAACCCCCATAATCTTAACACTTAGAATACAAAGCAACTTTGTGGATGTGTGCTTGTAATGATGAAAAAGAAATCAAATGTTTAAAAAATAAAGCAGTGTGAGGAAAAAGCACAATACAAATATAAAATATAAACTACTGTATAACAAAGGCATATAAAACTAAAATCAATCTATATTTATAAAGATATCATACCAGAATATGTTTGTTTATTTACACAAGCACCTCAGAATCAGTACATATATCTGAGATCTTGAAAAATTTGCATTACATCTGCATGATTATCATGTACATAACATTTAATTTTTTGTTCCCTGATAAACATTAATTGAGAATCGAGCTTTCCTATTAAAGCCCAATTCATATTACACACTGTCAAGATCCAGCTGGGCAAACAACAAAAAATTCTCTAATGCTTGTTGAGTCACTGATGTTACGTTTGAGTGGCAAAAGTTAAGCATCTAATTGCTTGACAAAATCATCAGAAACAAGGCATGGGGGTCATAACCGTTAACTGTGCAGCTGAAGCACTTGTGAATGTACTGTGACTGGCATTTGAATTGATAATAAAGGCACCTGTATAGCAACAACATAAGTGGCATGATGCTGCATCTAAGCTAAAAAAAAAACAAAAAACAACAGAAACCAAAAGAAATCTTGAAGAAGAAATTAAATTACAAATAAATTCAGTTATGGTGCTAAGTGTTCCAAAATGTCTAATTATATTAAGCAAAAAATGCAATTTTGATTGCTAAATGGATGTTAATTAATTTATAAGATTGCTCTACTGTCATCATGTACTGCTTGTTTCCGCCATTCCCAGATGTGCAAGATTATGACATATTTTAAGTGTACTGCAATTAGCTTTGTCCAGTGTAGCTGAAATTTTGGAGTTTGCAAAAATGTTACAGGTCAGGTCAGGTTGGGGAGCATGCAGTGGTTCAGCACACTGCTGCACCCACCACACAACGAAACAAAACTTCATTCTCTTACAAAGATATCAGGAGCACCACACACCCCTTTGAGCGACCTCATGACCCCCACATGCTCCCAATCCATCTACTGACTTTATAGGAAGAATCACCAGAGACATGAATGTCGCTGCTGAGGTAAGTACACCTCTTGATAAAAATGTAACAGAAATGTTACAATCATTACATTTTAGTAGACTTGCAGAGTGGACATTTTTAATGTCCTTCCAAATATATTATGTTCTAATCAAAGATAACATGTTTTGTAATGGGTTTTTAAGATGTTCATGAAAAAGGTGTGTGTATGGCAGGGAAAGGGTCTGATCTTACTTGTAATGCAAATGAGAAACAGACATCGAAGGTGGAGGTTTCCTGCATATGCCAGTGTGGGCACAAAACTGAGTTAGAGGTCATGGGGGAATAGTGAAAGATCCAGCAGAATGGAAAGAGGATAGCAGAGGGATAGTGTCTAGGAGTGGTCAATCTCAGTTGCCTATCAGAGAAGACAAATAACACTTGGCAACAAATGTTTCATGAAAAATCTTTGTGTTCAGCTTGAAGCTGCCTATAATTATCAACAGACATAATTTCAGATGTATTGTTTCACATAGGAATTTGGAGACACATTAAATTTATTTTTATTGAATTTAGCATATTTAATCAGTTAATGATGCACACACATTGCATTAGTTCAGTTGATCTAAAAGTCTTTTGTTGCTTGTTTTTCAATCGCACTGAATGTCTAATGCTGGCCAGCATTGATAGATTACACTTGACATAATTCTTTTCCACTGTTGCCATATCCTGGTGAAACCTTTCAACTTGTTCTTCAGCAGCAAGAGAGGTTTTAGAAAGACCATGAGTGGCTGAATTAATTTTATTACAGGAAAGGCATTTCAAGTAGATGAAAGGATTGTAAACTTGTAGAACAGAACAGCATGTGTATACAGTAAATACAGTATATATTAGAAAAATGAAGTTAGTTAATAGAGCAAACAAACAGAAGATAACAGAACAACGAAAAACTAAAGATCACCATCTCTGAGATTAACTGGCTAGACCATAGAAGTCTTAGTTCAACTCTTCAGTCACTTGTGAATCAAGCTATGGCAGAAACTAAATTTAACTCTGATCTCATTTACCACATTTTTTAAAATACATACTAACTAATTTATTGTTGTTGCCATATCCAAAGACAAAATTGGTGCTAGTGATTTTACGAAAAGGAAATGCGAGTGGCACTGAAACAGTAACTGAGAAAAAAGAACCAAATAGTTGAAGGGTTTACAATGTCTTGAAAGATGATGCTGAGATAACAGTCCAGATTAATGTAGAATTGATGTTACAGTACATGAAATGGTTAAGAAGTTCGCATAACTTAAATTAATTTTTGACTATTAGCTTTAAAAGCTAAGGTATGTTAATCATGAACATTAATGGAATTTAATTATAGATATGTATTTATTTAGGTTTGGATCTTTTTCTAATGCAATTAATTTTTGAACATATGTAAATTTTACTTTTCTAGTGCAAAGAGTAAAATAGAAGAGGGCAAATAAACAATCTGAAATAATGCTGGCTTTAGTTTAACATGTGAAATGAATCAAATTTGTATCATGAATAACCACAAGTTCTTACACATGTAATTAGTCTTACTCTGAGTAATGCAATTGCATCATAACCAGAATGGAGTATCATTAAATTGAGACAGCTAGCTCTTGTCACTTCTGTGCATTACAAGGTATTGGCACTGATGTCCCAATTTGATTTGATTCCAGTACACAATACCTAGAATCGATTCAATATCAATTTTATCTTGACTGAATTAGCGTGCACTGATATATTTAAAGTGGTGGCTATTTTAGAGATTACCTAACTATGCATAGAGTTATGCATATAACATAATAATAATAATATAATGTGGCAAATTTTTGTAACACTTTATTTGAAGTAACATAACACATGCATAAAAATGGAAAGACATTTAAGAAGAAATACTTGATTAGTAATGAACATTTAACATCAGTGTTTGGAAGATATGGAACAAATATCATCGCTCTTGTAATCCAACCTATCATGTGTATCGCCACATCAGTGTCCACACATACTATGGGGGCTCCTTGTTTTAATACAATCTGATGGTATCTACTTTATAAAACATCTATATCATCTTGAAAATATTATCATTATAAAATAATCAAATATTGCTTCTTAAATAATAAAAGTTACTCAATAACCTATTCATTTATTATGAATCTCCATGTAAACACCCTTTAACTAAACTGTTAGCCAAATTCGTTCCCCTATTGGACAATGACTATGGCAGGACGTTTTACCATTTAATCCATTTTCCTTGAAAGCAGCACTAACAACTCTGATATTATTGGTTTTAAATTTCATATCAACATCCTCAAACTTGATATCAGATTTTAAAAGTGTGATATCAAATTTTAAAAACTTGATATTAAATTTCAAAAGCTTGATATCAAGTATTTTACTATTGCTATGACACTTCAGACACATTAGAGATGTTCTTTCAGTTATGTTATACTTTACGTTCTTTTTCACTTTAAAGCTTCATAGCACATTATCATTCACTTGCATCCATATTTAGGGACATGATTTTGTAAAAGTCACCCTTATGTAACATTCTGTCATCAGGCATTCAATAAAATGAGGCAAAGACCTAAGCAATCAAGACAGGTAGGTCAAGGTGGCTAAAATGATAAGATGAATGTGAAATTTGACCAATTAACTTATTATATAAGAATATGGGAGGAAGATCACAGGATCCTAAGAAAAGTCCATGTGGTTGTAGGGAGAATGTAAAACACTACTCTGAGAGTGAGTGGATGGAGATTCAAATAGAGAAGTCTGGAGTTATTAAGATAACAGCACACTAATATTAAACCAGCTCTACTGCCACTTTTATAAGTGCCACTCCAAAGAAAAGTTCACCAGTAAATGATTATTGGCTCTATGCTGTTTCTTTTCTGTTTTTTTTTTTTTTAATTCTTGGAGAAAAAGAAGTGAATAATTAAAACTTAGATTGTCCTTGTTTTGTTTAAAATACATCTTCCAGCAGCATACAAACCAGTAAACTATATATCTTTTGACAATATCATTTTACTTAATAACATCTTACTGATATTTTTAGTTGATTTAATAGTATACATTTTACACTACACTTTCCCAGAATATATGTTCTAAGAGTTTAACAATATATAATCATGGTCATAGATATCATAAGTGACCAGATGAACTGCTAAAATTAAAGTAGATAACCTTTGTTGCTTTTAAAATGGGGCCTTAATATGAGTTGTTCTGAAAATCATACCCTTTGCTTCGCAGCTACTCTTGTCTTTTGATAAAGCCACTGACAGCAGAAAATTGATTTAGCATAACACTGATAAATACTACTGTACATGTACAAGGGTTAATTGAGTTGTTCATTATTTACTATGAAGAACCTTCTGCATGAATAAATCATGCAGATAAGATTACATTTTTAGTCTTTTTAAGTATAATGGTAGCCTGTGAGTAGTAATCATCTGATTTCAGTGCACTGTTAAATCCTTTATAATCCTTAAGGCTTGAGAAGGAAGTTATGCTATTGCAGGTTCACCGAATCAAGTCCAGCATTGTGGTGGAAGACACACTCTGGAATACAAGGATTAAAAGATCAATCTTTTTTTCCATACTGGATACAAATAAACATTATCATATGTCTTTTAATGAGCACTTGATCAAATATAACCCTAAAAATAAGCTGCTCAGTTAATAACTTCCAAAGGTTTTAAAAAGTTCCTATGCCATTTCCATACTTGAAGTTAAAATTTTCAGCTGTTGCCTTTTAAAGATATGTCACGAAAGTCTTACATTTAGCATGTCATTTTTATGGTTTGTACATGACATCTTAAATGTATTTCACTTAAACTCAAACCATGTAAGCTGATGCACTGCAGCATGAAAAAGGCTACAGGGATCAGCCAAATGAAACCTTTTAAAACAGCTCAAATTTTACAGTCAGCTTCTCATCTAGGCTGTAGAGTCATAGAAGTGAGCTTATTTTTTCCATTTCATATTACATTTTACATAATTCCATGAGCAAACTGAAAGCAGCTTTAATATTTAAGCAGTATGCAAAAAGAGAATTGGGAGCTACCTTCTGTCCTTGTAAGGGTTGGCTATTTATAATTATGTAATTAACTGGCAAGCTACAAAATGCACTGGATTAGCTGAAAGGACAGCTGTATGAGTCAGAAAGTGTAGCTGCTCCCATTAGATTCAAGTGTGCAATTAATTACAGGAGCCAACACAAGAGATAACTAAGGATGCTCCATCTTTGTGTGAATTTCTTTTTGCTGGGTCAGAGATTATAAAGAGTGGTGAGTGGTGAAGGGGTTAGTACTGCTGTCTTACCATTTAAGGAATTTGGTTTTAAATCCTCCCATGATCACTGACTTAGAGAATCTTTCACATTTTGTCTATGATCTGTATGGGTTATTTCTGGATAACCCATGTCATCCCACATCTCAAAAACATATATATTTAATTACTTGGCAATTCTTTATTGTCTTGGTGTGAGAGCTTACACGTGTGTCATTGTAACTGTGCCTTGAGATTGAGTGGTGTCTTGTCTAGAATTAGTTTCTGTCTATCTGGAGAAATAAGCTCCAGCTCTGAGCGAACATTTAATGGAGAAAGCAAATTCAGAAAATAAATAAATGAAAAAGCATAGAAGACAATGAAGATTTAGAAACTCTGATTATTTCAGCGGCGGTGGGCTGGCGCCCTGCCCAGGGTTTGTTTCCTGCCTTGCACCCTGTGTTAGCTGGGATTGGCTCCAGCAGACCCCCGTGACCCTGTAGTTAGGATATAGCGGGTTGGATAATGGATGGATGGAGGTGCAAAAACAGGAACCATGATGGCTGAAGCCATGACACTAGTTAAACATAATCCATTGTTCAGAATGCCATTAACAAAAATGAGGTTAGAAGATCAGAAAACAAAAAAAAGCAGGTCAGGTTGAAGTTAGGTTTGGGAGCATACACCGGTACAGCATGTTGCTGCACCAACTACACAATGAAACAGCTTGGGATCCTGGTTGGTAACCCCCATGACAGACATGCAGTCCACCCCCACCGTGCGGATATAAGCCTCAAGGCTGCATTCCTTATGTTTTGTGATTTGAACCACAAGAGGCAGGGCCAACATGGTTAACTGCTGACGGACTGCCCTTTGTGTCTATATTCAAGTGGAGGAGAAAAGTTTCTCAGAGGTTCACTGATTGTTGGAAAATTAGCATTGACATTTGTGAGTATGGTATTGAATTTTCTGGTTATTATGAATTTTTGCTTGTTTTTGGATTCTTATTTTCTGAATAGCAGATTGGACTTGTTTCCCTTGGGTAACTTTAGTAGGCATATGCTTTTTGACTTTTTCCTTCTTTGGGTTATTTTTATTATTTCATTTGTTTATACAAATAAATTCTTCATTTAAGAAGATTGTTTGTTTTCCTTGTTTTCTCTATCCAGAGATTTTACTATTTATTCTCTACCCTGAATGGCATTTCTGTATATTTTTGAGTATTTTAAACTTTTAAAAGCAATTGACACCTGCCTTTTGACTTTGGGATCAGCCTGCATGGGGCGAGGCCTATTTTTCCGTTGCACTTTGTGAGGACCACAGACCTCATATATAAAAATGGTGGTTGCGCACAAAGATATTGTGTACGTCCATTTCCATGCTCACATCTAGATGAAAAAAATATACTGTAAACTTCATGTAAAGCTAGTCACATTTTCATGGCAGCCTCAGACCATGTGTACGCACATTTCTGCTCAGTTTTGCAAACAGGTGGCACCCAGCATCAAAGTAATGCTACTGTTTCTCTGTGGTTTCTCCTTTTTTAGGTTTGCCCCCATGAAGCAGGCTTTATCAAGTAGTAAGCGGGTCACATCCTACCTATTCCCTACCTGTAGTTTGTATGTTTCCCAGTGGGTTTCCTCCACATGCTTCAGTTTCCTTCTAAAGGCATGCAGGTTAGGGGATCTACTGATGCTAAATTGACAGTACTAGTGTATTTGTAGGCTCGTATTCAACCTGTGATGAGCTGGCGCCCCATCCTGGGATTGTTTCTGCCTCGCATTCAATACTACAAGATTGAAATTTCAAGATTTCAACTTTAATCTCAACATAGACCTTTTTTCTTCACTGTGTCCCTATTTTTTATTTATTTTTCTTCTCTGTGGCCCTAATATGCCTCCAAATGACACTCACATGGTGGGCCTCGACTCACCTTTTCACATCGACTTTAATATCTAACCACATCTTTTTTATTTCAGGCACTGTGTGGCATTCTTAGCTTGAAATTTTGCTGTACCACTCTATCAATTTCCTTTTGTTGCTTATACCACTGCTTAAGCCAAAAAATAGTATGTTTTTTTCATGCCTCCACTTCACTGAGGAAGACATCCATTTCGTATATGCTGAAATTTTGCTGAAATCTTTTTTACATGTACTTTTGCCGTTTTGTCTTTTAACAAAATACTGAATGGAAGGGGCTATTTATATTGATTTGCATGATCAAATAGGCAAAATTCTGGGAGGAGTCAAGATGGGGCTTTAGGCGTGTGCATGTGCGGTAAAATTCACGTTGATTGGGATTTACAAAGAGAAAGTTCTGTAGAACTTTGCTTATGAACAGTTTTATGCATCTGAATTTTTTTTTGTGTGCTCGCACATTTCTAGTTTTGTCAGTATGGCATGTTTTAGTGTAAATTCTACGCAAGGAGTTGAACACATGAGGCCCCTAATTTGGCTAGTGGTATTTGAATGACTAATCACCAATTTGACCACTTTGTTTTGCTGCATCATAGCAATACATATACAGTACATAAAAGATGAAAATAATTGACTGCAGAATTTAAACTTACAGGAGTAAAGGATTTTTTACAAAGGTTTTTCAGAGTAGTGATTAAGCACTAATCAAAGTAAATTTTTCTGACTAGAAGAAACGGACCAGAGGTATAGTAACACATTCAGCAAATCCCAGGAAAAGAAGACCTGCTTCTCTAAGATGAAAAGTATTGTGCAAGTAGCACTAGCATTGTGTTCTAATGTCCAATAATTTGGACTATAAATGACGAGGCTATAAGTTTAGCTCATACCTTTGAGTTACATTGTTATCCTAAATTGCTTAATTTCTATGTAATCCGACTATAAAAATGCTATAACTGTTCTATTTGCAAAGCTCTTTGATATGATCACCATAGGAAGGTTCCATATAATAAAATGGTGCTTCTTCATTTGCTGAAAAAATAGTTATTCCTAATTAACAACACTTTCTGCCTAATAATTGTGGATCTTGAAATTGCATAATGCTGACTTGGATGGGATAAGAACCCAGGAAGGTTCAGGGATACAGATGTAAAGAGCAGGAATATGCTCTTTATATTGAAAAATATAGTTGAGCACGAAAGACAGATTCTGGGTTTTTTATACAGAAGATCTTTCTGATACATATACTAAGCTGAGCGGATTCAGATTCTTTACACCAATTAATCTCAAACATTAGTTTATCTTGATGGTTATATTTTTATATTTTATAGAGTGCAATGATCCTAATGTATAAAACTTTAATATGTGTATCCACAAAAAAAAAATGTTAATGTACAAAGAGTTTGACAAATCTAAGGGCTGTCAATTCTAAGCAATATGTTCTAAAGCTCACACAGATTTTAGATTATTGTTTTACTCTGTTAAACCATTCTTAACAAAAATAACTAATTTTCATTGTAATATCTTGGCTGTTGTGTACATCTGTCCCTTTGATTATAGTGTGCAATTTCATAATACCACTGCTGTGCATGCAAATAATTGTATTTTTGCATAAGTTGTCCTTCAGCAGTTTCACTTTTAACCCATAGATTAGATTTTTGGTTTAACAATTCTAATGAATATTTAAATTTTTTTCAGATTCATAATGCCACAATAAATGCATAGAAAAAGTCATTAAAAGAAAATAATATTTGAATGTTTAAAATATATGAGGCAGTTCTGGTTGCTTTCTTGGTCAGTTTGCTCAAATTCATTGGGTTCTTTGCCACAGAAAGAAGGAAATGAAGCCATGACAGTTGTTTTCTCATATGAGAGACTAAATATTCAGGGACATTATTTCTAAAAATTATTTAGTTTTTTTCATAAGCCAAAGTCTTACCCTTTATGTACAGAAAATAGGGTACTTTCTCATTTCACTAGATGGTCTGCTTTTCAAAATGTAAGCATTTAACTCAAAGATATTTATAGACAGATTCAAGGAATTCTCACTTCAGAACTCTTCTTGCCAGTTGCTTCTAGTCCTCATGTTTCCATCTTGAACCTTTCAGTCTTACTGCCTCTGACATCAGTACTATGACTTTCCCCATCTAATAATTTTCTGTGTCATATGGTTGTAAAGGTAATTTTATTCACCTTTCTCAGTGGACAGAATTGGTACTTGCTGGTATTTGGTTTCATTTTCTCATTATTGTGGTAGGACAGGAAACTGGTAAGTTACTGAGACTCTCATTCAGACATTTACTGTGTCACTTTAGCATCTCTTGAGATTAATGGAATTACATAGGTATTTTTCTGTAGATTATTTAGAGAGGTAAAGAGTTGATTCAAGTTTAAACTGTGAAATAGCTTCTGCAGTTCCATTAACGCTTTGACTTGCCTTAGTCGTACTAGATGCCACCCTTGTATTAACAATCTACACATTTGGTCCTATTTTATAAGTTGGAAGATGGAAAAGAAAAAAACGTTTTTCTTGATAAACCCTTTATTTTCTTTGTCTTGATTCGTAATATTGCTTGCCAAAGACCATGAGTTAGGAAACTGCTTGGCTCTGTAATTTCAGGAGTAGAGAACATTTAACCATATACCCTGGGTAGGTACCAAGGTAAGAACAGGAAATTACAAATATGGTTCAAAATAAGTATAGTAGCACTTAACAGGGAAGCTGCAAATAAAATAACAGATGAAAACAGCAAAACAAATCTTTTAAGACTGTTACAAGACTAGTAATGCATTTTACAAAACCTAAGTGACAGGAACATTAAAATCACTGAAAGTGAGATGGAAATAACAAACACAGTAAAGGAATATTTAATCATAATTTACAAATAAACAAATGGGATGCCATAGGCTGAAAGAAAAACATGCTTATTGTTTAAGGATTTGGAAAGAGATGACTTAGCCTGTGGTGTTACATACATTAAAGACAAACAAAACCTCAGTGTGGATTTTAAGGGTAGTGCCAAAAGAAATGAAAGATGACAAAGATAAACCATTAGCCAACCTATTCTAGCAATCACTTGAGAGGGTGGTGAAATACCTGATGACTGCAAAGTTGCAAATGAGACTCTTATCCAAAATGAGAGAATTTAAAAGGATGCCAATAAATATAGGACAATAAGACCACGCTGTACTAAATAATAAAAGTGGAAGACAACTTGAAACAACACAATACTCTAAATGATTGTTCAGCATGGATTTAAAAGGGGAAGATCTAGCCAAACAACCATAGGCATTTCAAACAGGTATTTGCATTATTAAAAAAAGAAAGCCAAATGCCTCAAGCTCACTAAGGTTTCTAACAAGTCTTGAATATACTGTATTTCTGTGAATATTTTCAGTCAATTATGGTTGTACATGATCGAATACTGTATCAAGTTATTGTGGTCACCAGGGGCCTCATGCATAATGGCATGCGTAGAATTCACACTCTAACATGGCGTATGGACAAAAGTGGAAATGTGCTTACGCACAAAAAAATCCAGATGCATAAATCTGTGCGAACGCCAACTTCCACTTTCTTCCGCTACATCAATCCCGGTCACTGTGAAAAGTAATGCAAGTGCACGCGCCTGCTGTCCCACCCAATCTCCTCCCAGAATTATGCCTCTTTGAATATGCAAATCAGTATAAATAGCCCTTAAGCTCAGCATTCTGTAAAAAAGGCAATGACAAAAGCACAGGGGGAAATAGAAGAATTTCAGCGAATACCAAGTGGAGGCAAGGAAAAACATACTATTTGTTGGTTTAAACAGTGGTATAAACAACAAAAGGAAGCTGATTGAGTGACATGGAGTGTCGGAGAAACTCGAAAGCTCAAGTTCTCAAAGTCGCACAGTGCCCGAAATAAAAAAGAAGTCAGATATCAAAGTCGCTGTGAAAAGGTGAGTCATAGCCCACCGTCTGAGCGTCATATGAAAGCTTATTAGGGTACAGAGAAAAAAAAAATAGGCACCCAGTGGGAAAAAAGAACAACATGTCAACTTTAATCTATAAATTTCCACTTTAATCACGTAGTTTGTTTTGTCATTAAAGTAGAACAACATAAACTTCATCTTAAAATCATTTAATTTACTAGTTTCTTAAATCCCATCGTAACCAAAGTATCATGTTAAATGCTTTGTTTTGTGTTTGATCTTCTATGTGCTCTATGTGTGTGAATTACTACATGCATCTTAAACCAGCTTTCTCTTCCTCCGACAGGACACAGAATCCATTCCATTCATGATATTACAGCTCTCTGAATAAGTAAAATACTGAGATGTATAGTTGATATCATTTTCATGATGATAGGAGTTAAAGCATGTTATTAAACATGGGAACACGGTACCACAGTAATTGTTCATGTCTCACACAAGATGCTTGCTGCATTGGAAGTGGCCTTCGATGTAATAATCTATTGCAGCAGCACTGTCTCTTTCAAACGTACTAACCCCCAATTCCTGTCTTTACTTTTCTTTCTCCAAATACCCAATCGCCACACAATCAGCTCTGTAATAGACGTTAAGCCATCTGTAAGCTTAGAACGCTGATTCTTCAAAACTTTTATTGAACATTGAAATATCTTTTTAGTACATGTTAAATTATTCTATCCATCCAGTGTCACGTCAGTCCCAGCAAGAATACAGAGCAAGGCAGGAACAATCCGTGAACGGAGCGCCAGCAATACCGTGTCCTTACATGTTTATTTATTAGCAATGCAGATTATTTAAATTAAGTTAAAGTTTTATTTTGTTGCATTTCATCTTAAAAATTATATCGTCATCATATTAAATACGCGCTTAATAAAGTGGCTCAGGTTGTGCAATATTATAACTGTAGTGAAAGTTTACAGTGAGGTAATTGTACTTAGTACAAACAGTTCTAGAAGGAGCACTTGATGGACTGATTGTGTGCGTTTATAGTTCTTGGGATGAAACTGTTTCTGAACCGTGAGGAAAGGCTCTGAAGCGTTTGCCATATGAGAGCAGCTCAATAGACAGCATGGCTGAGGCAGCGTGTGCTTGATGCTGTATACCCGATAATTCTCTTTCTGATCAGCTGCTGTACAGCTTTGATTCCCCACTCAGATACAGTGATATAAATACTCCGAGTGGTGCAGTGAAAGTAATATGGAAAAAGATGATCCGCTGTGGCAACCCCTGACGGGAGCAGCTGAAAGAAAAAGAAGAAGGTGCAGTGAGAGTAACAACGCTAAAGCTATTGTATTTAGAATAGTTTGACCATTCTGTGGACCATTATATTGTTACAGGTTAATTGCAATCAGATGCATTAAACTAATAAACAATATGTGGTTAATTTCAGTGTATTTATAAAGCCACGTCAGGGATGTGGATCTAAAAAAGAAAGGGAAACCACACTGGAACAGTAACACTGCTTTTATGCTGAGTGCCACCAGTGTGCAAAACCAAGCGCAGCACTTACGCACGCCAGGGTATGAACTACCGTGGAAATGTGCGGCGCTTTACGCCAAGTTTAGATTTTATACATTGCGATTTGAGCGTGAAAACGTTCGTACGTAACATTTTTGTGCGTATGCACCATTTATACATGAGGACCCTGGACATCAAGTTCTGTTTTAAAAAGCCAGTTCTTGGTGAAAATGGCTTATCCCTGAGTATTTATGGAGTTTTTAAGGTGTTTATGATCAGTCAAGTTCAATATCAAGCTTGTAATTGATCAATCACATAATGGATAAAACGTGTTTGTCGTGAAATACCTGGGGAAGCCCCGACATGATGCTTTTATAACCTGGGGACTATAAATGTCTTAATCTGCCTCCTTTGTTTAGTGAAGGCCAGATGTCTTTAAATACAGCTCTCCCAGCATGCCACATAAGTCTTATCTCCGCCTGCTGCATCTCACAATCACACTTACTCTTTCGTCAAATCACCAACCCCAAACTGACCAATCACACCAAAGTCAAACTGACCAATCAAATTGCTCAGAAGAACTGGACACAGAAATCTTGATGTTCTATTATGCAGTAGATAACTGTAAGTCTTACAATCTAATACTTAAACATTTTAAACAAATTTCATATATAGCCCATAGGAAAATAATTATATATGCATAAAATCAACAGTGCTAAACATAATGCAGAGTTATAAAAAAAGTTAAGTTTCTGTCAAGATATTAGCGGTCATATCAGTCGCATTTTTCTTTTTCTTCTTTTGGCAACCATTGAGCTAGTTCTATCCATATATTTACTGAACCTAAAAGTTCATAGACATGTATGGTAAATCCCAGCAATACAGATTACAAGGCTATAATTCTGAATGGGGTGCCAGTTGATCACAACGCATGCAAACACATACATTACCTTCACACTTAAGCCATTTTACTGTACATAATGCATGTGTATTTGATGGGCACAGTATCGCTGCTGCCATCTTACAGCACTAAGGACTAGTATTCAATTGATGACCCAGTCATTGTCAGTCTGGAGTTGACTTATTATCTCCATGAATGTGTGAGTTTTCTCCAGGAGCTCTGATTGCCAATCATATCCCAAAGATGTGTAATATTAGTATTACTAGACAGTCAAAATTAGCCTGCCTATGTGATGGACTGATGTCCCATCCACAGTTAGTATCCATTTTTCTCACATTAAGAACACATTTCTTCTACCCAGTATCACTAAAAGCAGATTCAGAATTGAAGAAATTTATTAATTAATAAAATACATTTTACATATCTTGCAGAATATATGTATCATTATATTTATACCTAACAAACAAAACTTGTCCCAATTTGCTGAATTCATTATTGGAATAAATAAAAATGCCTCAACCTTAATTAGATTACGCAAGTCTGAAAATGTTATATTGTGTTATAAATAAAATTATGTTTTCTTTATTTTTTGCACCATATTAGTACACTGCATTTGCAGTCATTTTATTGAAGCCAAAAATTACTCCGAAACAGGTCATCTTCGGAAATTCAGCTTTGAGAACCTAAGGCTTCAAAATAAATGTGCTTATCTTTGCAGTATTGATAATTATACTGTCATGGGACTTTTGATATTTTCATGACATTTTTTACTTTTTTTCTTACAAACCTATCACTTTTCATTCAGTTTACCATTATACAGTACCTGTATATCTATGTTTTGCTACAGAAATATGAGCCCTAATTCTCTGCTAACAGAAAAGTAAATAAATATACACGTATACTTGGTTTTTAAGTTAATATACCTTGTCTATGAAGCAATTCCTGAAATATGAGGACTACTTTAATTACAAAATCAGGTGCATTGCTTTCAATCTATGTGGTTGGTTTTATGGGTTTTGACTCAATGCTAATTTATATTTGCATAACAATGCCATGTTCCCCCTTGACATTGCATCTTTTCTTGTACATTACATTAAATCTAACTAAAGGCATGTTAAACAAGGAGGACTTGTCTCATTCATTTCAATAAACATGGTATTTTTTTTACATTTTTGACAAACTCTTCTTAGAATAATAATGAGTCATTCAAGTTTTCAGAGCTTGACTATATTAAGAGAAAACATTACAATTACAGACTTCTCCCCCATAGATCAATAAAGTCTTTCTTTATGCTCATCTTTTAAGCCATGTATGCTATTGTAAAATATCCACTATGATTTATGTCTATAATTATAAAGGGGCTGCATAAGTAATTGAATTATGAGGGATACATCCCACCAAGGACAGCACCAAGTCACATCCCAGTGGAGCTGTTTATTAAAGGAGTGCACTCACTTGATTAAAAAATGATTTACTTGAGCATCCAAGTTGAAAGAAGCTTCCTTACTACATTATTTTTAATGTCACGTCTGCAGGAATAAATATATTAGTGTACTCAATATGAGGAGAAATCTGGATCTGTGCCTAAATGTATGTAATACATTAAACGTATAAAGAAAAAAGCCTGATTACATAGGCATGTAAGCAAGAAAATGATACTATACTGCATCTTATAATGTCAGATTGTCAGATCTCTCTAAAAAGAGGAAGTTATATATACACATTGAGTACACTGATATTAAGTTATTTTCATTGTTGATACACAATTTTTACATACTAGGTAGAACAAAAAAAATGCCATCAGAGCAGGATACACAGAAACAGAAACACCCCTTGAAAGATGGTCTACCAGACCAAGTACTGGAACTCCCATAAAACTTACTGTCCATTCCCCTGGTCAAGTGTATAAACCTACAATTCAGAAAAAGAGTGGCACCGGAAAAGGAAATTCCTCTGAAAGTCGAAAAGATTAGCTATTCTAGTATCTTTTAATAAGATGTAAGTTTTTTCAATCAGTAAGAATTTGAATTACCTTGAAAAAGCAATAAAATAAAAAGCATCTTATACAGAACAAGGGTTATAAAGAAACATTACAAAATTTAAGGCACAATCCATGATCAGAAAATGCATTAGTTCTAATGAAGGGGGCTGTGCATATTAAGTCTGCTGTTACTACAGTGCATGTCATGGGCACAGGGTAAATAGATGTGTAATCACCCTTAAAGTAGCATAATTAGAATTTTATTTATTTATTTTAAATTGTTTTCATCCAGGACTGTACACTGCCAAGAGGATCAAAATACATGTACCACTGACATGACCTACTGCGTAGGACTAAGGAAAAAAGTAACTGATATATTACAACTAGCCTATTCTGACTCCAAAGTCTTAACAGCCACACTTCTGCACAAATGACGTTACTCAACATTGTAGCTGAATCAATCGGATGATACAACTCAAAAGCTACATAATTCATGATGGATTATATTTTACACCTAATATTCTGTATGACTTACAAATACCCAAACACCACAAGTTTTCTCTTTTTCCTGCTATTTCTTCTTTATAATATGATAATGCTGACTAAGCAAGTGTTACATATTCCAAACGTAAGAAAAATATGAATCTTACCGGTCAATAAAGATATGAATAGAAATTACCATGTGCCATTCAAATCTTTGGGGCGTTGTTTACTCCCACAAATCTCCATCTGAATCAATGCAAGCTTTCTATAAGTATAAAGAGTCTCTTTGTTCTGTTTGTATGCTAATAGGTACACACTGCTGGCTAAGCGGCATCACCTCACTAATTGTACATGTTGTTTCTCTCCGATCAACTTGTCACTTTCTTCATTACTGCACTTGGTAGGGACAAGTTGTGAGCCACAACCATGGAGTTGGATCTGCAATGACTGTTTTTTGGCTTTTAAAGTGCTCAACATACTGATTGTCTTTTTTCACTAACACCAGGACGCCAACTTGAAATCAATGACTATAACATTGATGATGACCTCATTAAAAGCATTCCCATCAGCATAAGCGTGGCATCCAAAGGAATGGTTGGGGTATTTTCCAGGGTGTGTGCCCCTAAGGAAACTGTGTTTAGTGGGAAGCTAATTTAGTGGCTTATCTTCTCATTAGCTCAGCGATGCTTGAGATTTTTGGGCTAGACAGAGTTAAAACCACACCCTCGACTCGAATATTGTGTGTGGAACAGGATCAATGGTTACTATATTTGCTTTATATCGTCCAGGAGATTGCATAGTCTTCCTTTGGATTTTCCCCATATGAATTTCTATATGGACACCATGCAAAAGGTTTACAGATGTTGAAGGGATATGGAAAAGACATTAATAATAAATATATTTTGTTGTATTGCTCAAAGGTACTGGAAGATCTGACTCACTTTTTACAGCATAAAATCATAACCTGGATAAATAGTCACCCCAAGAAAAAGCGACAAGGTTAAACAACATCCCTTGAATAAAGGACAGAAGGTAATGGTGTTGTTTCCCACCTGGACAGACAGTTTAAAATATAGGTAGCAGGGGCTGTTTGAGGTCACTGCTAAAAGTAGTTTTGCCAATTACATGATTTGTATGCCAGATCAGCCTGAAATACTGTACAACAAACTTTTTATTCAAACTAGCCAGAGAGTAAGAACTTGGTATACCAGTTTCAGAGCTACAGGGTCCAAGAAGGAGCTACAGCCAAGCTTTCTTAGTGCTTTATTTGTCACTCATGGTTGAATAACTTTGAAAGAGAACTGTAAAGTATTCACCTTCATAAAAAAGTCTAGAATTCAAGAGGAAGAGAGAGAGAAAATATTTTTTGAATGTGTATGTATGCACATGTATCATTTTCCCCTTTTTTCCTTTTTGGTCTTACAGGGTGCATGCTTCTCTTTTTAGCATTTGTTTTATGAGGCAGCAAAGCAATTCATTAGTAACGCTGTTATTCATTCTTTAATCTTAAATCCTTTATCTTTTTCTAGATTATCCTTTTGTTATTTAGATTCTCATAACTTGCTTTTTGCTTGTTTTTCTTTGTTATTAAAGTAAGAAAGATGTGGATCACTCTATATTTAAAATGAATTGGTTCCAAGAGTTAATGCTCGTTTACTGGAAAAAGTTAAGATGAGATTAATTTGTGTGGTGAATGCTATTTTGTGAGGTAAGCATATTTTAAAAAATGATACAGGAAAGATGGGATTTTTCTAAATTAAAACAAACTATGTTGTGAGTTCAGGAAAGTCAGCCCTAAGTTAGTGTTTGGATTTGTGGCTTTCTTTGCTCTTCAATTGGGGTTGCTTAATTGGCTTTTTGTCATATATGAACACTTTACCAGGCTATATGTATTCCTTTCCTCTAACTGTGCTTTTCCATTCACTGATACAATTTTAATAATTCTATAATTCCTTTGTTTTGTTTTTTCACCATGTCGTGTCTCTTACAAATCCTTACTCACTTCATTTTTATTGCATTTATTTTGTCTCTTATCTTATACCTGTTGTCACGCATGCGCGAGTAGGAGGCCGCGGACGGACCTGAAACCGCTTCGAAAGATGTTCGCCGGCAGGGAGTGGCGGGGTACTAACCTTTCTCCTTTGTCTTTCAGGAAAAAAGACGCTCCGCCATCAGAGCCTGCCCGCAGTACGTCCACTTCCGCCCTTCCTCCGCCATCTTTCCTGACGTCAGCAATCCCATCTTCCCTCACGCTTCCTTCCCAGCATTCCTCCACTTCCGGCTCCTCCCCTATAAAATGGCCGCCGACGCCTCTGAAGGGCGTTGCGCATATGAATGATTTATGTTTATATTTTGACCTGTTTAAAAAAATATTGTTTACAGTATACGGGGCCAGAAACCCCAAACCTTTACGTTGTGTCTTCTCTTTTTTTTTACAGTGGCGTAGTCGGCAGGATACTGCTCCGAAGAAAACAAAAAAAGATGACTGAAAGACAGGACCTCAACACCGTGCTGCAGGGGATGAATGCCCAGATCCAGTCCCTGCAGCAAGCGCAAGCCGCTACCAACCAGGAACTGGAGGCCACGAAGGCGAGGCTGGCAGAAGCCCAGAGGGTAAGGGCCGACCCACCTCGTCCAAAGCCTCCTCCTCTTGTACCGATGACGGAGGCGGACGATGTGGAGTCCTACCTCGGGATTTTTGAAAGGACGGCCACCCGGAACGAAGGGACCCGCGCAGCGAGCGTACTACGATCTTCCCGAGGAGGAGGCCGCGGACTACAACTTCCAAAAACAGGAGATCCTGGCACGCTACGGCATTACGCCGAGCCAGCAGGCGAGCGAGTGGCAGAGCTGGCAGTTTGACCCTGAGAGGCCGGCCCGAGCACAGGCCTTTGACTTCTGGGGAAAGATGGGGCGTTGGCTACGGCCTGAGGGTCCCCAAGCCCGGAAGGTCGTGGAGCAAGTGGCCTGTGAGGGCCTGGTTAATGCTCTGCCAAGCTCCCTTGCCCAGCAGGTCCGGCGCCATCCATACACGGACATGTCCTGGAGCGTCAGCTCGCGGTTTTCCAAGTCGGGGGGTCAGAAAGGCAAGCTCGTGGGAACCGACAGGGACGGGCGGCCACCCCCGAGCCCTCTCGACACGCTGCGGAAGCGCCTCAAAAACCCAAAGAAAAGCCGGCCTCCCCGCGCTGTTACAAGTGCGGAGAGACCGGCCACCTACTACCGACCTGCCCGTTGAACACCTCCATGGAGCCGATGGATTGCACCTGGGCCTCCGCAGAAAGGTACTGTACTCCGCCGTATCCCTTGGTGAGTCCAAACACGGGAGTGGTGCTGGTAAATGGGCACTCGGTGGTGGCTCTGTTTGACTCCGGCAGCAACATAACCATTGTCGCTCGCCGTTATGTGTTACCGCGACAGTGGCTGAAAGAACACTTGTGTGCATGGAGAGACCAGGTCCTACCGTTCCGCAGAGTGCTACCTTTCCTGGAAGGGGGAATTGTCCAAGTTGTTGGTCGCAGTGTTGCCGGAACCCCCCATCCAGTAATTTTGGGACAAGACTGGTCACACAGAAAACGCGGTAAGACACACACTGCTCCCGGGGCCTCACTGGGTCTGGTTATGAGGGGGCAAGGCACCTTTCCCGCGGTCTCCACGCCATGCTCTGAGGCAAGCCATAATGGCGCAGGCACAACGGGGGAAGTTTCTCAGGCGACGGACTCTGACCCGGAAGCATCCACCGGAGAACGGACGAGCCAGGGAACACTTCCGCCAACCCGCTCACAAGACCCCCTGAGCAATTTGGACCACCGATTTCGGTCCATGCCTGCCTCGTTTAAAAGGGAGCAGTGGAATGACGATTCCCTGCAGTTTGCCCGGAATGTTCTTCCAGGCAGCTCACAAGCTGACGGTTCCATGCCACGCGAGCCCTTCTTTGTGCTGGAGAATAATCTGTTGTATCGGGTGGCAACCCACGAGGGTGAGGTGCGGAAGTTGTTGCTAGTGCCGCGTACCTTCCGGCGGGAGGTATGTGAACTAGCTCACGCTCACCTCCTAGGCGCCCACCTCGGGGCCGAGAAAACATTAGAGAGAATCAAGCTCAGCTTTTACTGGCCCGGGATCAACGAGGAGGTCCGGCGCTTCTGTCAATCCTATCCGGAATGTCAGATTCGCCAAATTCCTAGGAGGGACCGCGCTCCTCTCGTCCCAATACCCCTGATAGACATCCCGTTTGACCGAATAGGGGTCGACTTAGTAGGGCCCCTGGAACCCTCAAACCGTGGCCACAAGTACATATTGGTCATGGTTGATTATGCAACCCGATACCCAGAGGTGGTTCCCCTGCGCTCCGCTAACACCAAAAATATCGCACAGGAATTAGTCAACCTGTTTTCGAGGTGGGTATCCCCAAAGAAGTCCTCACGGACCAGGGTACTCCCTTCACTTCAGATACGTTCAGGGAGGTTGCCAAATTACTGCGAATAAAGCACCTGAAGACGTCTGTCTACCACCCCCAAACAGACGGCCTGGTAGAACGTTTCAACCAGATGCTTAAACAGATGCTCCGCAAGGTAGTCAGCGCTGATGGCAGGAATTGGGACCAGCTCCTGCCGCTTGTGCTTTTTGCCTACCGGGAGGTGCCCCAGGCCTCTACGGGCTTCTCCCCTTTTGAATTATTATACGGGCGACAACCCCGGGGACTTTTAGACATACTAAAAGAGGGCTGGGAAGCTGAGGCCCTTCCCTCCTCTAATATATTGGAGTATGTGGCGCAACTGTGCGACAGGCTCGCCAAAATCAAGCCACTCCTAAAAGACCACGTGACTCGTGCGCAGGCAGCACAGGCCTGGTGTTACAACCGCAACTCTGTCCTCCGGGAGTTCCGCCCGGGGGATCGAGTGATGGTGCTCGTTCCTACCTCCCACTCCAAGTTGCTAGCTCACTGGCAGGGGCCATATGAGGTTAAGGAAAGAAAGGGGCTCGTCGACTATTTAGTTAAGCAACCTAATCGTCGACCGAGCGAGAGGATCTACCATGTCAATTTGTTGAAACCTTGGAAGGACAGGGAGGAGTCTCCCGACACTCGTAGATCCCTCTCCCTATTCGCTAGCACGTCTGCCCTTAACCTCGGTGACGAGCTGACGCCCTTACAGAGGCGAGAGATAACCCAAGCTATCCACGCCATCCCTGAGGTAGTGAGCGAGTCCCCGGGCCGGACCTCACTGATTGCACACGATATAGTCACGGACCCCGGAGTAGTCGTCCGGGAGAGGCCCTATAGACTCCCGGAGGCAAAACGCGCCGAAGTGGAACTGGAGGTGCAACGAATGTTGGACATGGACATTATCGAGGAAAGCCATAGCCCTTGGTCCAGCCCAGTCGTCCTCGTTTCCAAGCCGGACGGCTCCTGGAGGTTCTGCAATGACTTTAGACATCTAAACCAGGTCTCCAAGTTCGATGCCTACCCGATGCCCCGCATTGACGACCTGCTCGAGCGGCAGGGTGCGGCTCGATACTTGACTACTCTTGATATGACAAAAGGGTATTGGCAAATTCCCTTAACGGCATCTGCAAAAGAAAAAACGGCCTTTAGCACCCCTAGTGGACATTGGCAATACAAGGTCCTCCCATTTGGGCTGCCGGGGCCCCCGTGACCTTTCAACGTCTGGTGGATAGAGTGCTGAAGCCCCACCAGTCCTATAGTGCCGCCTACCTGGATGACGTCGTCATCTATTCCGGCACCTGTGAGGAGCATCTATTGCAGGTTTCTGCTGTCCTCGCGACACTAGCTAAGGCCGGCCTCTGCATTAAACCCCGTAAGTGTTTTTTTGGCTTAAAGGAGGCCAAGTATTTAGGTTACCTGGTGGGACGAGGACAGGTGAGACCCCAATGTTCCAAAGTCAAAGACATCCTGGAATGGCCCTGTCCGAATACCAAGAGACAGGTGCAGGCTTTCTTGGGGCTGGCGGGGTACTACCGCCGGTTCGTACCCCGTTTCTCCGAAAGGGCAGCACCCTTGACTAATTTAACAAAGAAGGGTGCTCCCCTGCATGTGGTATGGAACGACAAGGCGGAACACGCATTCAGTGACCTGAAAAAGGCCCTAACGTCGGCACCTGTATTACGGACCCCTGATTTTGGGTTACCTTTTATCCTCCAGACCGACGCTTCGGACACAGGCCTGGGTGCCGTGTTGAGCCATAGCGTCGATGGTGTCGAACACCCCGTGATATACCTAAGCAGGAAACTGCTGGACCGAGAGGCCAGGTACGCGGCGGTGGAGAGGGAAGCCCTGGCCATTAAGTGGGCTGTGACTTATCTCCGGTACTACCTGTTAGGTCACGAATTCACTCTGGTGACTGATCACGCTGCACTTCAGTGGATGTCCCTCCACAAAGAGTCGAATCTGCGGGTCACCAGGTGGTTCCTGGACTTACAGCCCTATAAGTTCACGGTCACTTATCGCCGCCGCGGCCTTCAGGCCAATGCCGATGCCCTATCTCGCATCCACGACCTCTTGGTTAGGTCCGCCCGACCTGACGGTCTTGGGCTGAGGGGGGGGGTCGTGTCACGCATGCGCGAGTAGGAGGCCGCGGACGGACCTGAAACTGCTTCGAAAGACGTTCGCCGGCAGGGAGTGGCAGGGTACTAACCTTTCTCCTTTGTCTTTCAGGAAAAAAGACGCTCCGCCATCATAAAGACGCTCCGCCATCATAGGCTGCCCGCAGTACGTCCACTTCCGCCCTTCCTCCGCCATCTTTCCTGACGTCAGCAATCCCATCCTCCCTCACGCTTCCTTCCCAGCATTCCTCCACTTCCGGCTCCTCCCCTATAAAATGGCCACCGACGCCTCTGAAGGGCGTCGCGCATATGAACGATTTATGTTTATATTTTGACCTGTTTAAAAAAATATTGTTTACAGTATACGGGGCCGGAAACCCCAAACCTTTACGCTGTGTCTTCTCTTTTTTTTTACACTGTATATAAACATCTACGCATGGAAGTGTATGTGTCTGTCCGGCCCGGAAGTGAGAGGTGGAGTCAGGGTAAGTGCTCCACCTCTGAGGATACACAAGCGAGGCCAGCACGTCGGCAAAGCAAAACATCTGCAGAAAGAGTCACACGCTTAGCAGCTAATACAGAAGCAAGGCAAGCACATCGGCAAAACAGTATTCCTTTTACTTTTCCTCCCGCTGCTAATACACAAGCGAAGTTAGCACGCCGGTAAAAGGAAACCTCTGAAGAAAGGCAGTCGTTTAGCCGCTAATGCACAAAAGATGCAAGCACGTCGGCAACATGAAACCTCCTAGGAGAGAGATGCCCAGAGTAGTTCCTTTCAATTACCCGACATCTGTTTATTTCAATTTTTTTTCTTACGATTTCAATAGTTTCTAGGGCCCCATGCCTTTTACAGCACGGGCTTACACAGCTAGTAGTCAATAAAGATATTCTTATATTAAAAAAAAACTTTCCTTCATACTCAAAAAGACAAATAAATCCCTTTTATTTGTTCAATTCCAGATTTATAGTTTGCTAGGACTATAAAAGGTGCCGCACTACAGTCCAATTCAGAGTGTTGTGTTCAATGGGAAATAAGGTTAGTGGCAAACACCTATACTGGCAGTGCTTCCAAAAAAATCTGTACTTCAATTTAATGTCAGTAAAAACCAAATAGACTCTGTCGCATATAGGGGGCGCTATCGCTCCCTTGAACCCTAGTCCACGACTCCAGATAAAAGTCCAATAGTTGACTTTATTTAAATGCCACAGTGTCCAAAGCACCCTCTCCTCCACTATACTCATAAACAAACCAATCACAATAACAATACACAATCCTCCACTCCCAGACGCGTTGCCACCCTTCCATCCAGCTCAGCTCAACGCTCTGGTGTCTCGCTCAGTCTTTTATAGTCCTTGTCCCGGAAGTGTTTTGCCTTCTCTGTCCACGTGACTAGGAACACTTCCAGGTCAGATAAAATCCTTTTTCTTTACCCTGGAAGCACGTCATTCCCCTTGTCCATGTGTACTTCCGGGGCGTAGAGAAAATAGTCACTGCTCCTCCCTGCAGCGCCTTCTAGTGGCACCCATGGTATCCAGCAGGGCTATAAAGGAAAACTCCAACATCCATAATTCCCTGCTGGCATTCGGGGCACCTCCATTTGCAGGGAGGGCTCCACCTGGCGGTGTGGGGGTATTGGCCGGGATGAACGGCCAGCCATCCATCACAACTCTTATGTTAATATTCACCTTTTTCTGTATATCTATTAATCTACAAGATAATGACATTTTTCAGAGATGAAGTTTAAATACAAACTGTTCTTTTTCATAATTAGACGATCAACTCAATATTCTTTTAATAATCCTTCATGAAGCATTGCATTCTTTGTGCCTTTCCTGTGATTTTTACATCAGTGAAATGTATCAATGTGTTAATATTAAGCAATCTAACCTACAACAGAACATGCACCTCATGTTGCAGTGTAATGAATCCCGGAGGCTGCGGCTGGTAAGTCAACTAAGACCAGGGGCTTCATGTATAACACAGTGCATATAACTCACACTATAACATGGCGTAAGCACAAAGGCAGAAATGTTCGTATGCACAAAAAAATCCAGATGCATAAATCTTTGCGAACGCCAACTTCCACATTCTTCTGCTGCATGAATCCCGGTCAGTGTGAAAAGTAACGCACATGCACGCACCTGCTATCCCACCCCAACTTCTCCCAGAATTATGCCTCTTTGAATACGCAAATCAATATAAATAGCCCTTAAGCTCAGCCTTCTGTGAAAAGACAATGGCAAAAGCATGAGGGAAAATAGAAGAATTTCAGCGAATACCAAGTGGAGGCAAGGAAAAACGTACTATTTGTTGGTTTAAACAGTGGTTAAAACAACAAAAGGAAGCTGATTAAGTGACATCGCGTGTCAGAGAAACTCGAAAGCTCAAGTTCACAAAGTCGCACAGTGCCCGAAATAAAAAAGAAGTTGTCACATATCAAAGTAGCTGTGAAAAGGCGGATCGTAGCCCACCGTCTGAGTGTCATATGAAAGCTTATTAGGGTACAGAAAAAAAAGGCACACAGTGGGAAAAAAGCACAACATGTCAACTTTAATCTCGAAATTTCCACTTTAATCACGTAGTTTATTTTGTCATTAAAGTAGAACATCATAAACTTCATCTAAAAATCGCTTAATTTACTAGTTTCTCAAATTCCATAGTAACTAAAGTAGCACGTTAAATGCTTTGTTTTGTATTTGATCTTCTATGTGCTCTATGTGTGTGAATCACTACGTGCTTCTGGGCTTTCTCTTCCTCTGACAGGACACAGAATTCATTACATTCGTAATATTACAGCTCTCTGAATAATTAAAATACTGAGAAGTATACGTGATATAATTTTCATGATGATAGGAGTTAAAGCATGTTATTAAACATGGGAACATGGTGGCTCAGTGATTGTTCATGTCTCACGCAAAATGCTTGCTGCACCATGTGCGACCTTTGATGAAATACTTTATTGTAGCAGTACTATCTCTTTCAAACATACTAACCCCCAATTCCTGTCCTTACTTTTCTTTCTCTAAATACCCAATCGCCACACAATCTGCTCTGTAATAGACATTAAGCCATCTGCAAGCTTAGAACGCTGATGCTTCAAAACTTTTAAGGAACACTGAAATATCTTCGTAGTACATGTTAAATTATTCTATCCTTCCAGTGTCGCGCTAGTCCTAGCAAGAATACAGCGCAAGGCATGAACAATCCGTGAACGGAGCCCCAGCTCCTTGCTAACGCTGTGGCACCGTGTCCTCACATGTTTAATTATTAACAATATAGATTATTTAAATTAAGTTAAAGTTTTATCTTATTTCATGTTAAAAATGATATTGTCATCATATGTAAATACGCGCTTTATAAAGTGGCTCAGGTTGTGCAATATTATAACTGTAGTGCAAGTTTACAGTGAGGTAATTGTACTTATAAGAACAAAGAGTTCTACAAGGAACATTTGATGGACTGATTGAGTGCATTTATAGTTCTTTGAATAAAACTGTTTCTGAATCGCAAGGTCCATACAGGAAAGGGTTTGAAGCGTTTGCCATGCGAGAGCAGTTCAATAGACAGCATGGCTGAGGAAACATGTGCTTGATGCTGTATACTGATAATTGACTTTCCAATCAGCTGCTGTACAGCTGTGATTCCCCACTCAGATACAGTGATATAAATACTCCGAGTGGGAGTAATATGGAAAAAGATGATCCGCTGTGGCAACCACTAATGGGAGCAGCTGAAAGAATAAGAAGAAGGTGCAGTGAGAGTAACAACACTAAAGCAGCTATGGTATTTGGTATTTGGAATACTTTGGCTATTCCCTGGACCATTATATTGTTACAGGTTAATTACAATCAGATGCCTTAAACTACTAAACAATAAGCAGTTAGTTTAAGTGTATATGATAAAGCCGCATCAGGGATGTGGATCTAAAAAAGAAAGGGTAACCACACAGGAACAGTAGCACTGCTTTGACGGTGGGTGCCGCCAGTTTGCAAAACCGAGTGGAGAACTTGCGTACACCAGGCGATCTTTCCAAAAAATCATATCACTTTCCTTTTAACATAAAATCATGATCCACAATCTGAATTACAATATCTCTTTTCAGTGTGTCATACACTTAAGAGAATATCCGGACTCAAATTAATCAAGACCTAAGTAACACTTTATTTTAAATAGCAAACAAAGTTGAATTCAATTGTTCTCTCATTCGCTAGCTAAGCGGAGTTAAGGAACATGCCCCAAAGCTGGCGAGAGAGTGAGGGAGGCCCCTCCTCCCAGCCCATTGCATGGATCTCAGATTCGCTCAAATAAATCGGCACCGCAAGCGAACTATGATGCATAGCAAAATAAGAGAAGCCGCAAAATCAACTGGAATGTTCAAACAAATTATAGAAAAAATCCGTTAAGTAGTTCTCTCGTGAAAAGTGGACAGACCTATAGAGAGAGAGACATTGTATTTTATATATTATATATTAGTAAACCTTCAAAATAATGTGCAGTTAAAGTCTCAACAGCATTCTCAGCATTTCTGGAGCTTAGTAGAGCCAGATAACTATAGGAATCTTCACCAAGCAGCTCTGAAAATGTCTGCTTTGTTTGGCTCTACATACCTCTGTGAGTCTGCCTTTTCTGACATGAATGTCATGAAATCAAATTTCAGAACAAGACTGACAGATGAACATTTAAATGACTCCATATGAGTGATCCTAAGTGGCTACACTCCACCTCTCTTGTTGACTCCATGCAGTGCCAGTCATCTGACTAACTAAAAAACATATCACACATGCAAATAGACGTGTGAATACTCTTGTGAAGTGAAACAGTGACATGTAACAAAATGACAAATTAATAAGTAATCTATACTAATAAACGGCAAAGCCCTCACTCACTCACTCACTCACTCACTCACTCACTCACTCACTGACTGACTGACTCATCACTAATTCTCCAACTTCCCGTGTAGGTAGAAGGCTGAAATTTGGCAGGCTTATTCCTTACAGCTTCCTTACAAAAGTTGGGCAGGTTTCATTTCGAAATTCTACGCGTAATGGTCATAACTGGAAGGTATTTTTCTCCATTTACTGTAATGGAGTTGAGCTTGACCGCCGTGGGGGCGGAGTTTC
>JANRMT010062819.1:13703498-13727947 GCA_026402145.1 Polypterus bichir lapradei | reverse complement strand
ATATATATACACAACAATTACATTAACAATCAAGTTACGTTATTTTTAAAATTTTTCCTTTTCTTTTTCATAACTTCTTTAACACAGTACTTCTCCGCTGCGAAGCGCGGGTATTTTGCTATATATATATATATATATATATATAGATATAGATATAGATATGGGAACAACACTCATATCAATGACAAAACAATTACATTAACAATCATGTTACGTTATTTTTAAAATTTTTCCTTTTCTTTTTCATACCTTCTTTAACACACTACTTCTCCGCTGCGAAGCGCGGGTATTCTGCTAGTATATGCATATTTGTAATTGCATTGTTTTGACAGCATTTTTGTTTTAATTCAGTAGTGTGAGATACACTAGAAAATGCATACAGACATATAAAATGCACTTGCAGGTGAACTAAATATTTTTTGTGATGTTTTAATGCAAAATGTGAGTTTTGGACACTAACATTTTGTAAATATTCAGGCAAAACAAGCTCATTCAGTTTGTTTGGGTTGAAATAAGCTATGAGAATAAACGTTAGAAAACATGAGTAGCTCTCTGCCATTTTCATTTTTTAAAAGTAGCTCTCAGGGGAAAAAAGGTTGGAGACCCCTGCTTTAAATGCTATAATTAGAATGAGGTGTTGACATTTGCATTTGCCACTTTTGAACCACCTTTGAAACCTATTTAGTTACAATTTTTCTGAGCAGTTTTACAACCAGTAACATTTCAGTATTATATCAAACATCTAACAATATCAACAATATGTTACTGTGCTTGTTGTGCTTTTAGATGATGCAGAATGGAGGTTGATGTAATGATCATATTAATTTCTGTTACTGTGTTTTTTCACCTGACTTAAATGGTAGTTCGTAAATTATAATGGCAAGCTGCATTGGTACCTGACACATAACGGTTATTATGTTTACTTGGTTAATAATAAGAAACATTTTTCTACATTTAGTTATTTTAAACAAAAAAGTATTGAACTGAGATATAAAGAAGTAATGTTTAAAAGATATGCTGCTACACTGCTCCACAAGATCTTCATTCTTGTCTTTTTCCTCTCATTAGCCTCCTCTATTCTCTCTTCCCAGGGAACAATGAGTTCCAACATGACCACCTGCCTTGTCAATTTAGACAGAAGGACAAGGTTATGTCTCAAGGTGGTCATGCAAATGAAAGTCACAACTGCTTTTCTAAGTTAACTATCTGCTGCCAGCGCTATGGAAACACAAGGATGCCAGAAGATGCCCTCTTCAGGAGCTGTAGCAGTTCTCCTTCCATAACAAACCTGATAATGTGCTTTGCCAGTTATGTTTGCCTGATGTTACCAAAAATGTAATTTAAATTTTGTTGAAATCATTCATTAGAACCAATTAAGTAGACGAAAATGAAAGAGGAGCCGTAAGGTATAAGCAGCAATGGGCACAAGCTAAGCCATATGGTGACTGTGAAGGTTTTGGGGGTGAAAAGGGGAGAGGCAGCACTGAATGAATATTCTGAAGAAGAAAATTACTGTGCATGCATGACACATAGATAGTTATAGAAAACGGTAAATGAAGGTTTTGTTTAGTTTAATATGTGTTTTTTATTGGCTGTATTGTTCTTCATAGAAGTATTGGGTGTACTAATTGATAGTATTCTTGACATAGTAAACTGTTATGATTGGGCCCAAAAATGCATGAACCAGTTGGCCGAAAAAGTAAGAACTGAGGAGACAAGCCCAAAACAGAAAGAGCAAAATCAAGGTGAAAGAGAAAACTAAATTCAAAACTCCAGAAAGAAGGTAAAAATATCAGTTGTCAAAAATCAAAAGGTTAGTCAAAAATCTCTGTCAGAAATTCACACCTTAAGGTCAGAACCAAAAAATGCCATGAACAGAATTTGATGCCAAAATTCAATCCCATGACTAGGATATCTGGATACCTCAGGAAACATTTGCCATCATCTTAAATGTGATGTCACATTTTGTGACACATGACAAGTGAGCACAGTCCAATTAGTTATGAATATTTTGATAAATATGCCAGTACTGCTTTCAGTATGTTGTACTCAGGCTTTAGAAAACGCGTGCACGAGTGCAACAAGGAATACATAAATATACAAAAGATTAACCTTATTGGAAAAACAGGAAGAAACAACAATGTATTAGTGTTTTATTTTATTTTATTCAAGAAAAATTCAATAAAATCTTAAATTTAGTTTTATAGTTGTGTACATAGCACAGTTCAGTTGTCACCAAACATTTTTCCAGTAGTTTAGATTTATAAGTGTAATGTCAAACTTTCTCCTTTTATACTCCAGATGGATCAGGCTCACACTTAAACTCTGGCTGTACAGTAGGTGCACACTTATTGCAGTTTATGTGATATGAAATTCAACTAACATTCTCATTTGATTCTTAAATTATTTTTATTTACTGATATGTCTGGATGAACAGATCGAATTATACAACAAAGTTGCAGTCTATAAAATACAGGTATTTCATTTATTTTGCAAGTATTGATTAAATAGTTCAGGCGTGTCTATCAAAAATGGCTAAGAAATTTAAACCAGCTTGCATCCTTACTTGTGCTGATTTCTGTAATCCTTTTAAACTTTATATAGCTGTAAGCCTTAAACAGCTATAAGTAGTATTGGCTTGCCTTCAGTATGAGTGAATTCTAATGCCAGCCAAAATCTCCATCCTACGGAAAAAGAATGATCAGAATTACAGCTGCATGAACTCATAATTTGTTCTACTGAAGTAGATCATTACTGTGAAATCTGAACCTTAGCCAAACTGGAATACTGAAGTTTTGTGCCCAATCTCACAGCAAAACTAAGCATTTGATTCAGTTTTTCTAGCTAAGTTGCTAAATTTTATGAGTGTTCATAAATACTTACCATGCCAAATAGAATGGAGAGGTAGATCAATGTATCTCATTGTTTGGACCTGCTGGGTAGGTGGAATTACTTTCTGAATTGTACAGTATGAATCATTTCCCATTCTACCTGATATTTTGTCTAAATGCTTGGCTCCTGTTAAATTTGGTCCTAGGCAGTTCGCATTTTGTTATCTAGAAATAAATACATACAGGTAGTTGTCGACCTATGACCTATGCATCTTACAACCATTCGACTTATGACCGCTACCGCATCTCACGGGCAAACAACAGTCTTCACCACTCCAGCTCCATATGTCGAGACTCATTCTTCTCAATCTCAGTTTATTACCAGCAGCAGTTTTGATAACATCCTTCTATATAAAAGCGGTCGGGATTGTCCTTCCGTCCCATGAATGCTACGCAGGCATGGAGTTTCACACACGCCCCGTCCATTTTGCAATGCACAATGGGATTTGTAGTTTCGTTTTTCCAGGTAAAAGATGATTTTCTACTCCAGACTGTGCGAGTAGCACGGAGTTTCACACACGCCCCGTCCATTTTGCAATGCACGATGGGATTTGTAGTTTCGTTTTTCCAGGTAAAAGATGATTTTCTACTCCAGACTGTGCGATATCTTCTTCTTCTTTCTTACTATATAAAAGCGGTCGGGATTGTCCTTCCGTCCCGTGAGTGAAAAGCGTAGCGGTATTCCGCTTATCACAGACTTACTACTTGCAGCTTGCAGTACGAAGCGACATGATGTGAGCAGAATTCTGGTGCTCCCATCGTTCCCTTGCTTTTGTGCACGATGCGCTGGAAAAATAGGCAAAATTATGTCTCTGGAAATAATTAATGTTGATGGAGTACAAATGCCTCACCGCATAGTAAATATCAGGGGGGTTCAAAAGGGCAACCTCAATATAGAAAAAAAGTTTAAATTTCATCACAAAAATAACAGAAACTACGAGTATTAAAGTAATACCGCTCAAATGCAATATAACCAAATTAATCAGTTTGTATAAAATATCAAATTGATCTACATATTGAATTACCTTAAGAAGTCGTCAACTTAAAAGTCGGTCGCCTTAAAAGGTGGGTGAGCCTAGTTCAGTTACATTTGTCGTAAAATTACTGGAAAAATAGGCAGTTTATCTTGACACAAAAATGAAGGTGATCAAGCAGCATGAGGGAGGAAAGAAAGCAAATGTGATCGCATGTGACTTTAAGTTATCCCACATAACCGGTGTTTACTGCACACGCTGTACGAAGCTCTACGAAGCTTCTGCACTGCGACTCATAATGTGTTGCTTTGTGCAAACCATCTATGACTGGTCCATCGGAATTGCACATGGTCGTAAGTCAATGGTAAAGCAGAAGCAGAAGAAGAACAAGAAAAGGAACAGATAGGACATTTTGTTTCACATGATTGACAGGCCTTAAAAACAGGACTGTGGTGTCCCAATGTCCTAAAATGTCATTACTGCAATACATTTAATGTACAATTACTTTACTCTGATGAGATGAATCATGGGAAGTGCTTTGCGTGTGACATTTTAATTAATAAATGAAGTATATTTGTTACTTGCCGGCTGTTCCTTCTAGATTCCCATTTAAACATGGAATATCAGCATAAATTTCAACATGAAATGCATAAAAATATTAGACTGTAGCCTTTGTGTTTACCCCTGGAAAAATGAGTCAGAAAAAATGTTGTTACGTGTAACTGAAACATGTAAATACCAAAGATGTCAACATAAATACATTAGGAAAGGTATGCCTAGTGACAAAACAAACAAAATGCTGATGATGGATAGGCATATAAGAAAATTTTGTCACCACCTTGTGATCACCCAAAAAGTCTGCAAGGTGGTGAAACAAGACTACACTGTCGTTATTAGAAAAAGAACACAAATGTTATTTACATAGAATGATGATGCACAGGAACACAAATCGGGAGATAGTTCTGGGTTTTTTCAATAGTGTGGTTCTATCATCAACACCAAAACAAAACAAATAATTCCTTCGTCTGTTCATATTTTGTAGAACAGAACATCAGCTCTTAAAATGCACTGTTGTATCATGTACAAGCAAGCACATATATGTACCCATATGTCCATGTTTGCCAATGTTCTATGGTATATACAGTGGGCAATCATTTGGCCTTGGGGGACCTTCCGTTTATTGAAAATCTGTGTATTCCTTATAAAAATTTGGCAATAAAAAACAACTGCTATATACAGGCCAAACTAGCGGCAGGAAAGAGTTAAAAGTACTTTTGGGCCGCAATTCCAATATTTTGGTGACATACTTCTTTTTGAAATTATGTGTGGATTAAGGGTTAATTGACGAATTAACCAACAAAAAGGATATACATATTTTCTATGTATTTTACCTGAAGAAAAATGGTATGGAATGTTGTGATGAAATCAATAAAAACAGAACCATTAGGTTGTAACTTCTGTAGCCAGTAAAGGTTTAGCAGAGCCAAAAATGTAGTACTAATGAGACATTGGGTAGAAAATGTGTCCACAAAAGCAAACAAATAAACAGATTGGTCACTAATTATTAAGGAAACAGGAAAATCAACATGGGTGTAAGTGAGTGTTGCCCAAATAACCACTGAGCCACCAAAAATAAACTACACGGCCCAAATACTCAGGACAGGTGTTAAACATATTTTGTGGATGGCTACACTTAAAATAAGCACCAAATTTATATAGTAGTTGATTTTCTATGCATTATTTGAAGAATAATTTTCTGAGATGAATATTGTATGCGAACCTACTATAAATTTTAGGGGCGAAGTAAAAGGATTGAATAAAAATAAAATGACGTGTACAGCTCTAATACATAGTGTTAAATAAATCAAAAAGAATGCATTAAGCAGCAAAGTCTGTTAAACCAAAAATGTTTTGTGCATCTGTGACAGTAAATTAAAAAGACAAAATATCTAGTAATGACTGATAAAAGATAAGAAGATAGCTTTATACAATACCAGAATACACAAAAAATAACTCAAGATAACAGACAAATACACACAGTTATAATGCAACAAACAATATATTTATATATATAATTCTATCCCAAAGCATTTTTTCACTTTGTCATTATGTGTTACTGAGTGTTGACTGATGGGCAAATTTGGAAAATGTAGCCAATTAAAATTAAGCCTACAACACAATAAAGTGTGCAGAAATCTAAGTGATCTGAATGCTTTTTAAAACCACTCTATATTAATACAAATATACATTACAGAAACTTTCAAAACTAGGCTGCCATAGGAAAGGAACATATAAAGGTAGGACAAATAGATCTAAAACATCCATCCATCCATCCATTATCCAACCCGCTATATCCTAACTACAGGGTCACGGGGGTCTGCTGGAGCCAATCCCAGCCAACACAGGGCACTAGGCAGGAAACAAACCCCGGGCAGAGCGCCAGCCACCGCAGGGCACACATACACACACACACACTAGAGACAATTTAGAATCGCCAATGCACCTAACCTGAGTGTCTTTGGACTGTGGGAGGAAACCCACGCAAACACGGAAAGAACATGCAAACTCCACACAGGGAGGACCTGGGAAGCGAACCACCTGGGTCTCCTAACTGCGAGGCAGCATGCCACCATGCCGCCCAATCTAAAACATAAAATGTTAAATGAACATAAAATACAGACATAAGAGAAAATGTACTGTATATCTGGATCAAAATCAAAAGTCTGGTAAAGACACCAATATTGATGTCTTTTTCAAGCAATTGGGGTCACAACCTGTGAATTTCGGGGAATGCCCATTCATCAGGGTCTAACTCTGAGCCAGTGTTCGTTTGTTTGTTTTGACAGGTTATCCAAACCAAGCAAATGTCATCATTTTTGCATTCTGGTATTACATACAGTAAGTCTATCTTTTCCCCTATTATTAATCATTACCAGATATTGTTACTTGCAATTTATTTTTTTTTTTGTGTGTTGCAGTACAAAAAGATCATAAAAATGTGTTGTACAATTTTTGTTGTATAATATAGTCCTTTTGATGTACATGAAATAGCACTTAATTGTTAGTACTTAATAAAACATAATTGTTTTGCTGATAGTTGTAACTTATCCAATTTCTGATTCTTTTTCTGCAGATACTTGCAAGGCTAGCTGGAGTAAAATTAATACAGTTCTTGTAACAATTGTCAGTAAAGAAATGTATCAATATGGAAAAATATTTAATGAAGTCATCATTTGCTTGCTTGTAGGAGTGGCTGTTATATCACGAGTCTCTGTAAAAGACTGACCTTATTTACATTTCAATTACATGTGGAGCATAATTGGAAAATACAGTAATGGTTTTGCAATTGCACAAAATTAGCAGAGAAGAATAAATGATTATAAGTGTAAAAATCAACAAACATGGAAAGACAATTCAGCAAATAAAAATAACTGAGGCCTTCAACATGGCCATGGTTTAATTGTACCTTCAGAATGGGTGAATGTTTTGTTGTGTTATCAGATTGTCAAAATATATCTAACATGAAAGTTACCAAATAAACTCTTAGGTTCTTTTCTCAATTGGAGATAGGAAGAAATGTCAAAACCAATTATTCAACTGTTATCTGTAACCTCTTACCCATCTCATTGTCTGTGCTGTACCCCACATATTTAACATTAGGGATCCCAATGGCAGGCTGCTTCATTTTCCGTGGCTCTCTTTACTTTATGTGCTTTACTTCAATCCAGTTAACCAAAAATAGAGGGACTCACAAGAGCATCCTCTTGTGCCCTTTGGAGATCACAATAAGACAAGAAATAAACTTCTCTGAACCACTAATAGCAATCAGACAGAAACACTTGCTTTAAGCCTTACTTAAAAATTACATTTATTTGCGTCAATACCAACACCTATCACATATAAAGTGATACATGGAATCATACAACCAGAAGGGGTTAAAACATCACGATGCTGATGAAACCATCTCAGATGGTCTAGTTCTTTAGTTGCAAATTATATGTCCTCAACTGAAAACTGAAAAGGATATCTTGCCAGAGAGAAAGCTCTTTGTAGTGTGTCCAGCAGAGAGAAAGCTCCATGTAAGTACTTATTTTTTCTCCAAGCGTTAACTGAGCTTAGCTCATTGCAAAAGAATCAGAAAAGCAGCAACAATTGGAGAGAGAGAGGGAAAGACTCCATGCAAGTGTCCATCAGCTGAGAGAATTAAAAGTGTCTCCTTTATATAAATTAAAAGGCAACCACTCTTCCTCTCTCTTCTTGCCTGAAATGAACACACCCACAAAACACCTGGCTTACTTGTTTTCATTTTCATTGGCTGAGACTATTGACATTTTGAGATTATTCAAAAGACACAGAAAATGTTGCATGATCATTATCACTAAGCTGAAGGTTATTTTTCTATGGGAATCAAAAGCTGCACAATCTAAATGTTTTAAAACTATGAATAGTGCTTTATCTCTTCAGCTTTCCTAAAATGCACTGCACTCCTGCTCAGCCTGACCAATTATGGGGTAAGCCAAATGTCTCTCCTATACAGTGAAAAATCTCATTGTGCCATATAAAAGTCTTTACGAAGTCTTCAATTTCTAGAGCTAATCGAGAAATTTCTGCCAATTTCAAGTGTAGAGGATCTACACAGGTTACATTAACAACAGTTAAAATCAAGTACCATTACATGTTTGTATATGTGTGTTGAAAAGAGAAGAAAAACAAATGCTACACTGTCATCCCACTAAGAAGCATCTAGATTTAACAGAATGATACCTCTAACTATAATTACATAATGACTTCCATAATCAGAAATAACTTGTATTGCTAAAAGATGTTCTTCTATGTGCATCAGTGTCTTTGAATCACTCTTTTTAAAATGAAAAATTGGATAGAAACAATGAAACTATGTTTGCCTTAAGTTAATTCAAATTAATTATCCCTTTCTTTTAATTTGTAAATCAGTCATCTGAGGTTACTTTTAGAATAAATTTAAATGAATATAAAGTTAAATTAGATTACATGCACTGAGGGATAATTGGATAATACCTATATGTTGTGTTTTAGAGATTGAGCACAGTGTTGTTATGATTTTAGGGTTGTCAATGCAAATAAAAAAATAATAATAATGTTTTCAATAATTCTGCAATTGTTTTGCACTTTTGATTTAATTTTGAACTATATTATTGTTTTGTAACATAAAATTTTGTTATTCCTATTGTGCAATTTAGATTTTTGTCAGTCCCCGCAGTTTGTATTATTGAGGTATTATTTGTTGTTGGCAATGATATTTTCTTGCTACTTCATGATGACAGGAAGTCATGATGTGTGACATCATCATCACTATGATATAAAAGTCGGTGTCATGGAATTCCTGGTGTCCAATATTGCGGATATTGTGGCAAACATTCTGGGGCATTAATTAGCATTAGCTCTTTTAAAAAAGTCAGAACATTGTGTAAATTTTTGGCTAAGATTTTAGGTTATGTATTTTTCTTTGGTAATGATTTTGATTGGATTTTTCTGACTATGATTTTATCATCTTCATTTCCTAATCTTTTCTTAATCTATTCCTGCCTTTTTTCCAGCTTACCTAGATATGGTGGTTCCATGCCTAGTAGTACTCAATCATGGATCCAGCATACAAGATTTGAATCCTATGCCCGATCATTCCTGCAATTTTTAAACTTTAACCAACTCAAATAAGAAGGTTAAAACAAAGTCCAAATGTTACACCCTAAGCAAATTAAGCAATTTGAGTAACGTCAGTTCAGAATTTCAGTCTAAACAAATAACTAAAGTCCATTCTTGCACCTCCATCTGCAGAATGGCGTGAAAGAAATTTTAACATAATTTAGTTCCAAATTATGAAAACTTTGTGAGTTCCAAACTTTTCAGTAGCATATCAATAATGTCTTCATATACAAGCAAACATACATATGTACAGTATATAGTGGAGGGTTTCCTTAATGACTAGGCAATACCAGTAGTGGAAGTGGTTTTAATTTGGCATTGGGCTAGGGAAAGCTCCACTTTGGTCAAAGCGGACACTCTTTAAATACCAGTGTTAAAAGGTAGTTGTAGTAAACAGAGGGTAGTAAACCACTGAAGTCTTTGAAGAGCTAGAAGAACTGAATGAAGATCATTGAAATTTGTACAAGACTGTAAGTGGCAGCAGATGACTCACACTTGGAAAATTAGGAAAACAACCGGGCAGTGCCTTAGCAACTTAGCCCTTTTAGAGTTATGAAACTCTTATGGCTGCAGGCAACACTCTAAGGAAAATCATACACTGTTGTTGTTTACACTGTAATTGGGACACACAGATCTCTAGTCAAAAGACACCTCAAGATCAAAAATAATGGGTCTAGGGTTAGTTGTAGAGTAGGAGTAAAACCCAAAATACATAGTAAGAAAGCTTAAAGCAAAGGTAGTGACAAAAACGGGCGCTTTGGTGCAGTTCTTTTTAGGTGAGCAAGTAGGCAAGCCACTTCTCTGAACAGTCAGAACAACTACATGTAGAGAGCAATGGCTTTTGACTATAGTTGGTTTCTTTTCATTTTTAATTCTCCTTTATTATTCCTTTCTTAGCTGTGCTAAATAAATTCATCTAATTGAGTTTATGGATGTCTTCCATTTATTTAATGTGTAAAGACACTGAGGTACGGGTACATGTGTGCACAAAAAAACAAATATAATGTGGTATCAATAAGTATAAAGTAGAAACACCACCACATGTTTTGGTTTGTTTTTTGAACTCACATACTCTCTTACTGCTTAGAAATTTTGTGATCTCTGTCAACTTTTATACTACAAGAGAAAATCTTAAGTGAATACAGGCGGAACACAGAAAGAGATACCAGGTCAGATTTGAATCTTGGGTTCAGCAGTGTGAAACAGCACCATTTTCTACTGCACTAACATTAAATGAAAATAAGTTCTTTCCGATTACTCTTTCAATTTTCGTCCCCTGCTCTAGGATCACTGGAATGAATTGTGTTTAAATTAGGAAACGCAACATTTGAAATATTTCAGTCTCATCTTTTATTCTTTGGACTGTTTCAGTTAATTTTAAACATTGTATTATTTCTCCATAATTGAGTGACTCAGTTATCAGAAACTATTCTTTTTTTAACATAAGTTCAAATTTATTGTGCAAAATGTTTCCTTCCTTAAACCAAAATTTCACTAACACTTTTAAGATAAATATTGAACACTAAATTTAACATGCTGGAGATTTTCTATGGTAGTGATGTTCTCTCTCAGCCTCACTTGACATTTCTTTTCTTCTTCTGGACAGTCTAGTTAATGACTGTAGCTTTGTCAGTGATCCCTTTAAAGACTCCTGACACTTCATTCTGCGATTCTCAGACTTCATGAGCTATCTTATATTTGAAAAAGCCAGCTTCTTGAAGGCGAATGATTGATGTCCAACTATTACTGAAAAAATCCCCTTCAGCAGCTCTTCTAAGGTATCAGCAATAAGGCACAACAAGCATGTCTACCACAATTCATCAAACAAAAAAGAAAAAATCCTCCCATACTTTGTATGGATTAAAATTAACAGTGAAGCCATCCTTGATCTAAATTGACTAGAAACAGGCCATTATGTTGCCACAAATCAATTTATGATTTCATCTTTAAATGTAGGGCACTATTACTGTGAAGTGAGTAGCATTATCATATCATAGCCTCATTCAGAGAATGAGAAAAACATGAAAGAAGCTGATTAATTCTTCTACAAAAAAGGTCAACAGAGTAAAATAAAAGGGCCAGTAACTATAATAGCTACATACAGTAACTACCTTAGAGTTTTTAGATCATTTGTCCATCTATAACAACAGGTAATACCAAATAACTTCCCCATATTATAAATTCAGCATTCAAAATGAACTTTTCTTCCATATTTATCTCTTCAAATGTAAATGGATGGAATAGAAGTACCAATGCCATGTGCAGAAATTGTGGTGGAGTAAGTGAGAGTCTTATGTGCAAGTCCAACGAAGATGCAACACATCGCCATTGTGTGAAGAAAATATTAAAACACAGAACATTTTATTTATTAGAAAGCAAAATTAGCTTACCAAGTATACTTTAGATTCCATACCACTTGTTCAGTTTTATGTAATTATACACCATCATCAGGAATAAACATGTGTGTGCTCTTGTTTGTTTTTAAGTTGTATACAGTATGTAACTAGTGACCCTAAATGGGATAAGTGGGCTAGAAAATGGATTAAACAATACCTTTGAAAGTATGCCTTGGGGTTGAGAGAGGAAAATGAGAGCTAAATCAATACAGACAATTGGAGAAGAGTTACCAAGCAAAGGGATACAAGTAAACACTGAAAAGTGTGCAAAATGGATTCACACTTTTTAACAAAAATATCTTTATTTTAGCTTGGAATCTTTACTGATGGGTTATGCACACTAATGAAGAGACTCCTACCAAATCCTAATTGGGCAATAGTTAGTAGATAAACTCTACTGTAAGAGCCATTTGCTAGTTATTTAAGCTATATTAAATGTTTGCCTAAATATTGGTGTATAGTCTATGGGAGGTTTTTATAACCCCCACAAGTGGAGTTGAATTGATATATTCTAACTGCTTCTTGCTCCTCTAACTATAGAATAGTCTCAGTTAGTAACCTGCCTTGCCGTGTATAAGGCATGGAGGGCACACGGTTTTAAACCGTGCCTTACGTGCTCAATAGTTTGAAAGTTAACATGCACTATTAAATATGTAGTGCCGTACGTTAAAACATACTGAATACAAAATATATCATCTTTAAATATAGAAAAACTGAATTCTGATACATAATAGTGAGTCATGGCGGTTAATGATCTAATGTCTGATCTATTTGTTTAAAATACGGGTTTTTATCATCATATATTCTCATATTACTTAGTATTACTAGGGCGCTATCTGTTTATGTTTTATTGTGCTTAATTACTTTTTCTTTTTTCTCTTTTTTTCTTCTCTTTTTTTATGAGCTAATTATTTCATCTCTACCCTAAACGAGACTGTTCAATATCATACCCTTGGTTTATTGTTATTGCTATTACTGCATTAAGACTTATTATGCTTATTCTGGACACATTTTTAACACCATCCCCCGGGTTTATTATCTGGGTGTATCATCTTAATGCACTAAAATTGCTGAAGACTATATATATATATATATTTAGACTATATTGGAAATAGATATCTCTATCTTTTAACCCTAAAACGCCGCTGCATGGGGGCTTTTTTGCTTTGGATGTGCTCTGTCTCTGGGTATGTCAGAGGACTGGGACTGTGTGAAGTGGGCTTTAACCTCACTTGGGGAGGCAAAAAGGGAGGGTAAGGGGTTAAGGGAGGGAGAGAAAGAGAGCAGGCTTGATCTATACCTAATCTATCCTCTTAATCTTTATAATTATAACTACCAACGTAATAATAAGCTGCATGGCAACAACTCTAGGGAAAATAGGAAATTAAGGCCGAAGCTGTCTCACTTCCAGTCAAGACTATAAAATGACATCAAAAACTCAGAATCAGTGTCTCCATGATGGGACAGTTAACTTTGTAAGCTGGAATGTTAAAGGCCTGAATCACAAATTAAAGAGAAAGAAAGTACTCTCTCACCTAACAGATCTAAATGCTAAAATAGTATTTTTACAGGAGACCCACTTACTAAGCAAGGATCAGTTCCGGCTGCAAAAAGACAGGACTGACCAAATGTTTCATTCTAGTTTACGAAAAAAACTAGAGGTGTGGGAATTCTCATACATAGAACAGTACCATTTGTAGCATCAGATGTAGTATTGGATCCTGAAGGGAGATATGTAATGGTCATGGGATACTTAACTAACTGTAAAATGATCTTGATAAATGTTTATGCACCTAATGTTGATGATAAGGAATTTATACAAAATTTATTTGCATTCATTCCCAATCTGAACACTCATAAAGTTATAATTGCTGAGGACTTTAATTGTGTTCTAAATCCACTTTTAGATAGGACTTCTTCCACAGGGGGAACGGCATCTAACACCGCAAAGATAATTACAAAGTTTATAACTGATCACAACTTATCAGACCCCTGGAGGTTTTTAAACCCAAATTCAAGAACATATTCTTTCTACTCACCAGTACATCATTGCTGCTCAAGGATTGATTACTTCTTTATAGACAATAACTTCTTGCCTATGATTAAATCTTGCAAACACGAAGCTATTGTTATTTCTGATCATGCACCTATGATCTTGGAGCTAAAATTACTAAGCCCCATACACTCACCCCGCAGATGGCGCCTCAACCCGCTTCTATTAGCTGACGAGAATAGTACGGAATTTATATCCAAACAAATCAAATTCTTTCTAGAGACAAATACATCCCCCGAGATCTCTGCAGGAATACTCTGGGAAACTCTCAAGGCCTTCTTAAGAGGACAGATTATCTCATATCTTTCCCACAAAAATAAATCCGAAGCCAAGAAAGTAGCAGAGATAAAAAGCGAAATTACTAAAATAGATGAAGAACATGCCAGACTACCAAGCGAGACTCTACATAGGAAAAGGCAGGCTCTACATTCAGAATTAAACCTCTTGACAACTAAAGAAACTGAATAACTAATCTATTAATCCAGACATCATTACTATGAACATGGAGAGAAAGCTAATAAGCTTTTAGCTCAATAAATTCACAAGCAAGAAGTGCGCAACGCAATCTCGGTAATCACCAACGCGAACAGAGATAAAATCGTCGAACACAAAAATATAATGCACACTTTCAGAGACTACTATAAATTCCTATATACTACTGAGTTTAAAGAAGACAATACACAATCTAATGCATTTCTGGATACATTACAGATACCACAAATAGACACTTTTAGTGCGGAGGAACTTGATAAACCTCTGGCGTTATCAGAATTACTAGATGCTATAAAGTCACTCTAAGGCAGGAAAGCAGCAGGCCCTGATGGCTACCCTGCAGAATTTTACAAGAAATTCTTCACTCAGCTAGCTCCCCTCCTATTAGCAACATTTACAGAAGCCAGAGAGAGATAACCAATCTCTTCCTCTAACCTTTCGCCAAGCACTAATCACCGTTTTTCCAAAACAAAATAAGGACTTATTACAATGTGCATCATACAGACCAATTTCATTTCTGAATAACGACGTTAAAATACTCTCTAAAATCATAGCTAGAAGGATGGAGAAAGTGCTCCCTTCGGTAATATCACAAGACTAAACTGGATTTATTAGGGGCCGACACTTATCTTCGACGCCTGTTTAATGTAATATACTCACCAACTAATAATACACCCCAGAAATAATATTATCATTGGATGCAGAAAAAGCATTCAACATTGGAGAAGTTTGGGTTTGGCCCGAACATTTGTGCATGGATTAAATTACTGTATACTAACCCAGAAGCTTCAGTTTGCATCAACAACATTTGTTCAGACTACTTTAAACTAGAACGTGGTACTAGACAAGGATGCCCCTTGTCACCGCTGCTGTTTGCGATTGCCATTGAACCACTGACAATACATTGTCAAAATACTGATCAGATAAAGCGGATTAGCAGAGAAGGACTGGAACAGAAAATTTCATTATATGCAGATGATATGGTACTGTATATATCGGACCCAGAACATTCTGTGCCTGCAGTCTTAGCAGCACTCACAGAATTTCAAAATATCTCTGGTCTCAGAATTAATCTGAATAAAAGTGTACTCTTTCCAGTGAATTCTCAAGCATATAATATTAGATTAGATACCCTACCTTTTATCATTGCAGAACAGTTTAAATACCTAGGGGTAAACATCACAAGTAAACATAAAGCTCTTTATCAACAAAATTTCGCCGTCTGCATGGCAAAAATTAAGCAAGACTTGCATAGATGGTCAATCCTTCATCTCACACTAGCTGGAAGAATTAACACTGTTAAGATGAATATTCTTCCTAAGCTCCTTTTTTATTTCAAAACATTCCAATATACATTAATAAATCATTCTTTAAGCAATTAGATTCAACAATAACCTCATTTATTTGGAATTCAAAACATCCACGCATCCAAAGAGCGACCCTACAAAGACAAAAGGCAGAAGGCGGCGTGGCTCTACCTAACTTCCAGTTTTATTACTGGGCAGCAAATATACACGCGATAAGAACCTGGACACAAATCGAAGAACATACACAGGCTTGGTACGCAATAGAATTAAAATCCTGCAGTACTTCTTTGTATTCCTTGCTCTGTGCTCCAATAAACACACGTTATCGGCAATACACTAATAACCCAATTGTGCTCCACTCACTTAGAATCTGGAACCAATGTAGAAAGCATTTTAAGATGGAGAAGCTTCTATCTGTGGCACCTCTGCAAGAGAACCACCTCTTTCAACCTTCGCAAACATATGCAGTTTTAAATATTTGGAAAAAATTTGGAATTAACTTGCTTAGAGATCTTTATATAGACAACGTCTTTGCATCCTATGAACAATTACATTCCAAATTTAACATTCCAGCTACACATTTCTTTCACTATCTTCAAATCAGGAACTTTGTTAAACAGAACCTTCCAGAGTTTCCTCATCTTGCACCCTCATCCATGCTGGAAAAAATATTGCTCAATCTCAAGGACTTAGACTCCATCTCTACAATATATAAAATCATTTTACAATCCCTCCCTTTCAAAGATCCAAGAGGACACTGGGAAAAAGATCTCTCAATTAATATATCAGAAAAGGAGTGGAAAGTAGCAATGCAGAGAATTCACTCGAGCTCCATATGCGCAAAGCATACAATTATACAACTCAAAATTATACATCGAGCACATCTGTCTCGACTAAAACTCTCCAAAATGTTTCCAGGGCATTATCCAACCTGCGAACGTTGCAACCAAGTCCCAGCCTCACTGGGTCACATGTTCTGGGCCTGCACCAAATTAACATTATTCTGGACAAAAATTTTTAATTACCTTTCAGACAGCCTTGGACTCACAATCCCTCCTATCCCATTAACAGCTGTGTTTGGGGTTCTTCCAGAGGGGCTTAAAGTGGAGAAAGACAAACAAATTGTGATTGCATTCACTACACTTTTGGCACGCAGACTTACTCTGATAAACTGGAAGAACCCAAACTCTCCTCTTTTAAGTCAGTGGGAAACCGATGTGTTATACTACAGTATTTGAAATTGGAAAAAATCAAATACTCAATTAGAGGATCCGTACAGACTTTTTTCAAAACATGGCAGGATCTAATCAGTAATATTTTAAAATAAGCTCATAAAGCACAGAGAATTTATTAATTTAGGTATGTTTACAAGCCTTAAATTTCACGCCATTTGGCTTGCTCTCTCTCTCAGGGGTGGGGACCAATCTTTTCCTAACTTAATTTTTCTTTTTGTAAAAACTTGATTGCTTTGTATGGATTGCAATAAAATTAAAAAAAAAAAGAATGAAAAACTGAATTTTGACAAGAAAAGATAAGTTTATAGAAGAAACACTTTTTCTCATTTTTTTTGCTTTTTATTCTATGTGTGTAACACTTTTCTCTTTATTCTTCTGTGGATTATTTACTTTGAATTTTCACTAAATCTTTTAAAACAAACTTTTGGACTGAGTGATTTCTTTCAGCACGCGTTTTACCTGTGCTTGATCCTGTCCTACACACCCGCAGCTACATCTACAAAACTTTTTAAAAACTAAACTACAGGATGTAAAAATCCCATATAATTTTCAAATTTGATTTTTTGGGTTAAAAAGGTAATACAGAACTTAAAATGACATGAATGCTAAAACTGAAATAGGATGGAAAATAAAGTGCATGTAAAGGACAAAAGTGAAGGAATGATGACACAGATTCCATGTCAATGTAACAGGTTGTGGCTTTACATAGTAACACTTACTACAATAGTATTAATAGTAGTAATATATACCTAATACAAAACCAGACATTCTGTGTAAAAATAAAAACATTATTCTATCACAGAAATTTTAGACACAAAAGAGCACATTTAAAGCAACATGGGTTGGCATCCATAAAGCATGACAAAATCCAAGTAATTATTATCATTGTACAGATCATTCCATGATACACAACAGAAAATAAAAAATACATTTATATTTTTCTCTACGATTGCTCTCAAGCGTATGATTTAAGTACATTTCTTGTGATGTACGGATGGAGAGTCATTTAAACATAAAAAATAAGGGAAAATCTTTTTATGAAGAACACTGATAATTTAAACTATGCCTTCTACCTTGTACACTATTTAAAATCTGACACTTTGTCTGAGAAGAATAAATGAACATATATCAGTCAGTCAGTCATTTTCCAACCCGCTATATCCTAACACAGGGTCACGGGGGGTCTGCTGGAGCCAATCCAGCCAACACAGCATGCAAGGCCGGAACAAATACTGGGCAGGGCGCCGGTCCACCGCAGGACACATAAACACACACTAGGGACAATTTTTTTTTAGGATCGCCAATGCACCTGACCTGCATGTCTTTGGAGTGTTGGAGGAAACCGGAGTACCCGGAGGAAACCCATGCAGACACGCATGAACATATATGTTATAGGGAAAAGGACAGTAGTACCCAATTACAGCAATGGATAAGCAAGTCATATCTGAAAAATAAATTTGAGAATCATCAACAAAGGCTGTTTTTCATGTATAGGCTGAACTGCTTTAATGTCAACTGCTGAACTGTGCAAATGTTTTGTTAATTTATTAACACTTCCGTCTTTTGGTATAATCTATGACTTTTGAAAATATGTGTGCTCAAGGTAAAGTTGAAGTGTAATGTGTGATTAAAGCAACTGGCAGAGCCATTGTGGTTGATGAACCATCTTTTAGACATTTACAATGTATGCAGATCTTGCCTTAGTGAAATCTGATCAGATTGTTAAAGATCCTCCTCATCCTCTGCAATATACATTCCAATTTACCAGTTCCACAAGTGATAACATTCTGCAGTGTAGTATAAAACCAATAGATAGAAGGATATTTTTACCTTTGGCAATTAAGCCGTTTAATATTAAATAGAAATTCAATTTTCCATTAAGGGAAAATAGAGTTTATCTAGACATTGAAATACTAGCCACTTATATCTCTGTTTCCACCAATACATTACATTACAATTGATGGATTCTGCTCACATATATGCTTGCTTATTGAAATCTGGGTGATATTCAGGATTAAAAACAAACAAACAAACAAACAAAAAGTTTCTATTCAGTCCAGATCTAAGCCAGGTCATACAAGAAGCACCAAAAACCAGGGAGTACATTTTTATTAATATCTTAAGATAAAAACTTGTTGCCTGAAAAATGTTTTTTTTTTCCTCTCTCTAGATTTACAAAGTAAATTGTAAAATAGATTTTAATCTCATTCTTCAAATGAGTAACTAGGCTACTCTATATTTTTAATTAGGATTGAGAAAATTAATCTGGCAATGAAAAAATACAGTAGCTGTACCATTACACCAATTGTAATAATTAAAACATTGTTAATAATATCCCAGAAAACTCAAAGGTAGATGATCTTCAATCAATGTCACATATATTTTGCTGATACTTGAGCTGAACACAGGATTTTTTCCCACTCTATTTATTCTGTTTAAACTACTGTACACATTGTTAAAGTGAATAAAATTATGAGCCAAAGCAAGTCTATAATTTCACACATGCAATTAACAAAATCCGTTATGTATTTCAAACTATGTCCAGTGCTGCTTGTTGAAAGATGTTCAAATAAACTCCAGAGTAACTAATACATACTCATATCCAGTGACTAAATATTGATTATTAGAGATAAAGAATCAGAAATAAATGTTATGCCCGCAGGGACATGGTGCACAATAAAGTAAATGTACTAACAAATTCTGCACAAAGTAAGAGGGCTTTGTAGTGATCGTATATGTGTGAAAACAAATATAAACAAAGACTCATAAAATATTTACTTAACAAAAACTGAGCCACGTTAGTGTATAAAATAACAGATATTATATATCTATAGACAAAGAATACAAGTAGATAAGGCATAGCAATCTGTGTTTATAAACTATTTCATTCCCTTAGACAAGTATTCCCATGATTCCCAAATGACGATTGTAGCTCTTTTATTGTGTCATCTACTGAATAAAAAATAGACTGAATGGTCAGATTTAAATGTAATCAATGTTTATCTTTTTGTGGTATTGTAACTTTACATGACTCAAGCACATAAATAGTCTTCAAAACTAATCTGTAAAAAGTGTCATTCACTAAATCTTATACTGCCACAGATAAACAATATTTTCCAGTGAACGGCTAAAGATAAAACAGAACTATCACCAAAGAATAATCTTGTCCTAACTGGCATTGTAAATAATGCTTGACAAGACATTAAATTGGCATGTGAACACAAACAAGAAATCATTACTCACCAGAGAAATCTTGGCAATTGTAGGGTTCTGTTAGAAATGAGAATTATCTGATGTTTTGAAGAAATTGACTGATACTATGTACAGTATTTAAATACTTTAGAAAAAAGGGTTAATGTTTTGAATATAAAGGATATGCCAGTTCAGGTTTCTTGATTATAAAACCTTGTTCACTACATTTGAGAGAAAACCATCCCCATTTTGTCAGTTATAAGCAAATTATGCAATAATCACTTTTTTGTTTTTATGTGTGTGTATGTTAATTAAAAAAATCTCAAGTAATTTATTTGTAGAAAAATGCCAATAGCATCACTGTTCAGATTTATTATTTGTGGAATTTCTGACCGGCTCTAATATGATCACTATTTATCATGAATATCAATAAATTAAGAAGACATTTGTGAAGTTTTTTCATATTTCAACAACCTCACATTTATCATTGAACAGTTTGTAATGCTTATGTATAGACATTTAGAATGTTAATTTTTACAAGTTTATTCCTAATTGTGTTCCTAATATGGTGCCGAGATAATTTAGTGTACAGAAACTTTAACCAGTCACAATCATTGCTGTAAATAATTTAAGAGGCATTTCTGCTATAGGTTTTTCTAATTATAAAATTTGCCAATGTAACAACCAAACTTTCAAACTTGATGCAAGCAATTTGCATTCATTAAAACTAATAATTTTAAAATGCAACATTTTTAATATTTACAAAACAGTATTTCCCAATGTGCAAGTCACAGTGCCTAATGCTGTTTTCTCACAAATCCCATGCCTGGTCATTGTCTGTGTGCATTTTAATCTGAATACTCTGCCTTCCCTTTACATCACCAAAGATGCCCTTGTTAATGTTACTGGTAATTTTAAATGGAACCCATGTGAGTGTTTGTGGGTGTGTGTTTATGAGTGGGCTCTGTGATGTACTAGATCCCTGTATCAGATTATATTAGTGTGTTCAGTAGTGCAACTTCTTTTAGAGACAAATTTCAGTAACTGAAATGAATTTCACCCTTTAAGTAAATTAAAATTTGACTTTCCTTATTTTCCATTTTTTTCTGCTGGAGAAGGTGATAAGTAACAGTATTTAAACTTGTGTGACAAAATGCTGCATGGTTACCATACTCATTGTTTAATTTCATTTCTGGTTCTTTATAGGTGGCTCATTGTAGATACAGTATTAGAAGTAAACCTGGGAGGAGAAGTTTTCAGGACCTTTTTGTTTACTTTTACAGTAAAATAAAGTAAGTTATGGTTTTACCCTTTCCTGATTATAACTGTATAATTGTTTGTGAACTATTCTTATAAATAGAAAACAGAATATTTTCATTATACCTCCTGGAAAGGAATGCTTAGTATTGTATGCATAATAAAAATAATATATGAGACAAGTGCACTGCTTCTCAAATGCATTTGGATATGAAGCACCAATATATTCAGTGCTGTACAAACTGTATTTTATTGTAATGATTTGCCACACAAGGAGAAATAAACTTTAGAAAATAACAAAAACAATAAAATGATCAACTGGTACTTCAAAGGGCAATAAATAGAAAAGAAAAAATAGCAAAAATATAAGTTAAATCATAAATTCAAAATAAAAGAATGGACAAATTATTACGTAGTAAATGAAATGCAAAAGTTTAACAATGCATCTTGAAATTACTAAGATAGAAGTCCAAATCATAAATACAAAATCCAGATTTCAAAACCAGAATAAGCCAATTGTAAATGGTTAGACTGCAAAACTTGTTACACTGACAAATTCTGAAGGGAACAGATAAAAATAACAAAAAGTTAATGCCACTTCAACTAGGCAGTGGCAACAAATCTATACTAATAAAAGGCAAAGCCCTCACTCACTCACTCACTCACTGACTGACTGACTGACTGACTGACTGACTGACTGACTGACTGACTCATCACTAATTCTCCAACTTCCCGTGTAGGTAGAAGGCTGAAATTTGGCAGGCTTATTTCTTACAGCTTCCTTACAAAAGTTGGGCAGGTTTCATTTCGAAATTCTACGCGTAATGGTCATAACTGGAAGCTGTTTTTCTCCATTTACTGTAATGGAGATGTGCTTGAAACCCGTGGGGGCGGAGTTTCGTGTGACATCATCACACCTCCCACGTAATCACGCAGTACGTAGAAAACCAGGAAGAGGCCCAAAAAGCGCTGAAGAAAACATGCATTATATAATTGAGAAGGCAGCGAAACAATAAGAAGCGAGCGAGTGACATATACAACCATATTCATGAGTTCTGCTACTTCGGAAACAAAGCACAGTGTAAACCTACACTTTAAATTAAGTTCATAGACAGGCTGCCGCTAGAGTTTGTAATTTAGTGCCTGCCCATATAAGGCCGTCCGTCAGCGGCAATCCAATAGCAAACTGCCACAGGTAAATATTCACGGGTGAAGGACTGTGCTTATGCAGAGGAAGATGAGATGGTCAGGGTGGTGTTTGGCACAAACTCAGCGAAACTGCGAGAGAAAGTTTTAAGTGCCGGGACTTAGGTAACATTAGACACAGCCATGGACATAGCACGACATGGCAACAGCACAGCTGGGAAACTTCGATGCATGTACACCGAGCGGCTCACGTGAACTGACGCAGTGCACAGACAAAAAGCAACAGTTCCGAAGAGCGCTGAACAAAAACCGAATTACACAATTGAAAAGGCAGCAAAAAAATATGAGGCGTGTGATACATACAAGCATATTCATAAATGCAGCTACTGCGGAAACAAAGCACACGGTGGAAAAAGTGAATGTCCCGCTAAAGGAAGACAGTGTTAAAAAAAAACCCGTGCATGCAGTGTGTCAGGTCTCAGATAAAGAAGAAGACGAGCTGTTTATTGATGCAGTAAGAAACGAATCTTTTTCATAGCTTCTTTAACACACTACGTCTCCGCTGCGATACGCGGGTATATATATATGTATATATATACCCTGATCTACATACTCGAATAATGAATACTTTATTCGCAATCAATGATTGTTTTGGTAAAGCCATACTCAGTGTATTCATTAGATGAACGGTAAAAAAGTAAGAGCGAGGGGAGGGTGACTTATTGAGGCATACAGGCATTGACATTGCCATTAAACCCGTGTGTCTCATTTGTGGAGCTAATGTGGCTGTAATTACAGAATTTAATCTGAGATGGCACTATGAGACAAAACATCAGGGTAACCTGAAAGACCTGAATGCAATGCAGAAGATACAGAAAGCAGAAGAATTAAATAAGAATCTGACACTTCAGCGGACGTTTTTACCCGTGCACAATCACAAAGTGATTTCAAGTGAAGCTACTTTTATGGGAGACACAAATGCACCAGTGCAACTTGCCCCACTTTCCCTGTTGCCAAGTAATGTTGAACCAAGTCTTCACTACGGTGTTCCCAAATATGCACTTTGCTGATAAACTGAGCGCACTGAGTTTGCACGGCACTTTGGTGACTTTGAAGAACAAAAAAAGTCCGTCTACATGCGGCTCGAACCTTGTGCATGTTTGGTAGCACATATCTGTGTGAGAAGCTCTTCTCAGTGATAAAGACTAACAAAACAGCACACAGGAGTCGCCTCACTGATGAGCACCTGCAGTCCATCCTGAGAATCTCCACAACACAGAACCTCACACCAAACATAAACGAACTTGTTGCCAAAAAAAGATGCCAGGCGTCCAGCTCTAAAATGACATATGAGCAAAGACAACTGAATGATTTGATTTGTTATTGCTGAAAGGAACACATTTTATTTATATTTCCAGGTTTTGTTATGCAGCATGTTTATATTTGAATTTGTATAATTTTGACAGGATATATTTTTATGGAGAGCAAAATCTTTTGGGATATTTAAAATCTAAGTTTATTTTTTATATAAAATTACATAAGAGTAAAGAAATTTGAATGTTTGTTCTTTTAACGTTTACTTTATTTCTAACTTGTATAATTTAGACAGGATATATTTTTATGGAGAGCAAAATATTATAAGTTGTTTAAGGTTTGAGTTGATTTATTCAGGAATAATATTCCTGTCTGTTTTTACCATTCCTACCAAAGATATTTCTGTCGACTAAATAAAAATTCCTTCTATTTAAAATTTAAATAGAACTTGAACAAATACGATAGTTCATAATATCCACGCAGACTTGCACGTAAGAGCGGGAGTTATCC
>JANRMT010062819.1:13684905-13703098 GCA_026402145.1 Polypterus bichir lapradei | reverse complement strand
GAATAATATTCCTGTCTGTTTTTACCATTCCTACCAAAGATATTTGTGTCAACTAAATAAAAATTCCTTCTGTTTAAAATTTAAATAGAACTTGAACAAATACGATAGTTCATAATATCCACGCAGACTTGCACGTAAGAGCGGGAGTTATCCGTTTTAACAAGCAGCGTATTGCACTGATACGAAATAGCTGTGTGTGTATATATGTAGATATGTATGTATATGTATATATATGTTTATATATGTGTGTGTGTATGTGTATATATATATATGTATTTGTGTGTATATATGTGTGTGTATGTATGTATGTATGTGTGTATGTATGTGTATATATGTAGATATATATATATGTATGTATATATGTGTGTGTGTATATATATGTGTATATGTATAGATATGTATATATATATATGTTTATGTGTGTGTGTGTAAATATATATATATATATATATATATATATATATATATATATATATATATATGACAGCAACACTCATCACTCACAACAGTGACAAAACAATTACATTGACAATCATGTTACGTTATTTTCAAAATGTTTCCTTTTCTTTTTCATTGCTTCTTTAACACACTACTTCTCCGCTGCGAAGCGCGGGTATTTTGCTAGTACTTAATATAGCCCCCTGGCACTGCTATGAAATGTAATGATAGCACTTGAGGGTAATTAACCTATTGGATGCATCACCTCACATACTGCCTTATAAAACAAAAAAACATAATTAACCACAAACAAAACAGAACTGATTAAATTAATAAAAGGAATATGAAAGTCAATAGTTAACTGTGTTGAAACAATTGGCAAAAGTAAAAGTTTAATAGAAAATATTACAGAAAAATCAAGGAAATCTAGATATAAACAAGCAATAATCAAAACCCTGGGGTAAATCCCACAACAGGCCGTGGCAGTAAAGCCTGAACTACAGTAAAATAATGCAGGGTGCAAAAAAGTGAATTTATTTAAACCCTGAATAATACACCTCACTTGAATTCACTGAAAATATCTGAATATACTTCACAAGAGATAATTCTAGTAGGCCTTCATATCTCACTAATTCAGCATGTATCTGGATATATTATTTAAAATTCTGTTTGACTTCTCAAATGTAACTGTAATTTGCTAGAGAGATGCTTCATTTTTACCTTCAGTGTTTCATAAAACTGTCTCAATTGTTCCCAATTGTCTTGGCTGATAAATCATTTGGCAGCAATTCTGAATTAAGAAAAATAAATTAAGCCTTTAAAATATACTTAATTATTATAAGCACTTTCTTGCTTCTTTATTGGAGTGAGAGAGATTGTTTGTGCTTTTCATACCTGGTATATGTGTTACGTTTAACTAACATTTTATTTACTTTACAAATTTTTGAAGGTAAGACATGTTTTAACAGAGATGCAGGCATTCAACTGCGCCTTTCACCACTTGCACTAAATGACTGAACTACAGCTTGTACCAGGATCTGCCTGGACTTCACCTGATAACAAAGGTGGAAGTCAGAGTTGCACTGACATCTGCAGACCAGAAGGCATGAAATGAAATCAAGCAAAAACAAAGACCTAGAATTCAAGGGATGACAGCTAAACTGGACAGTATAACTCGCTTATTAGAAGACACTGATTTTGTTACTGGACGTGAGTTTAATCCAATCAGGAGATATTACATGTTCCGTTAAACTCTCTGCACCATCCTGAAGAAGCTCTCTGGGATATTCACTGGACACTCAGTGAACTTTCTCAGGATTGTCTAGAGGCACCTTCTCTGGGATTCTATCAGGGAGGGGGAAATAGGCAAAATGACATTCAGAAACCTAAAAAGTTACGAGCTGCTCCTCCTTGGACAGCCAAATCCAACAAACTCTTCTCTGTGATCCCAAGATCTGAGATCCAGTTTGCTAAGCTAAACAGTGTGCAAATCTGAAGGCTGACAAACAAACATCACGTCAAGAAGGAAACTTCAGAACACTCTTCACTCTTGTGCCAGAAAGATTACTCAGTCAGTCAGTCATTGTCCAACCCGCTATATCCTAACACAGGGTCACGGGGGATCTGCTGGAGCCAATCCCAGCCAACACAGGGAGCAAGGCAGGAACAAATCCTGGGCAGGGCGCCAGCCCACCACAGAGAAAGAGTAATGCTTTTCCTTAACTTGCAGATGGAACAAGAAATTGCCTAAAAGAAGAAAGAAAGATGAGAAAGCAGTATCATAGAACACTACAAACACATTTTCATGCAACCTAGTGTAAGGGTGCACTCCAGCACATAAAGAATCCTACATTTGATCCTGGACCAACAACAAAGTAGCAACTCCATACAACATTGGTCATCATCTTTAAAGACTCTGTATCATAAAATTGTTTTTCCGTGCCAAGATGAAGTAGAACTCTAATTACCAGTAAACAGCCTCCCTATATGTTATATGTTTGTCTGTCTAGTCTGTCTGCGTCCAGTCTTACATGTCAATATATTTGCATCTATCATACTTCCTATAATCTTCTGTTTATTAGTAAATTATATTATTCTGTTCCTTAAAATAAGTGTGCCTCAGCTACCTTGATATAACTCTAAAGGTAGAAGACCCCCCTCCTAAAGTAGGAACCTTGCCGAATTATTTGAGTAATTACCAGGCAAAACCAATAATTAATTAGCTACCTTAAAATTAACTTAATTCCTATGTTTAAATTGACTGTCCCTGGTAGGCAAGTTAAGTTTCTTTTTCACATCCTACACTACAGTACGTGAGTCTACAAGAGCAACAATAGAAACACATTGCCCGGCATATCAGTAATTATTGCCTATTGTGGCAGTCGGGGGCACTAGTGCTCCCTTGAACCCTCAGGTACCACTCTTGACACCGGATAAAAGTCCAAGTCTTTTTATTGTTTAACAACAATGTGCACAAAGCACCCTCCACACTACTCATCCAGAACAACACTATTCTCTCCTAATCAATCCTCCAACTCCCAGACACTTAGCCACCCTTCCTCCCAGCTCAGCTCTGCATCTGGACTGAGGCATCGTCCTTTTATAGCCCCTGACCCGGAGGTGTTCCTGTCCCAACAGTCCACAGTTCCTTATTCCTTCCGGGTCAGGGCATTCAATCCTTTACTTCACCCCAGGAGCACGTCGTTCCTTCCCGTCACATGACCGTGACGTACTCCCGGGTCATAAGGCACAAAAGAGCCCATAAGCCCCCCCACAGCGACTCCTGGTGGCCCCCAAGGTATCCAGCAGGGCTGTGTATAAATACTACAAAGTCCATGAGGCCCTGCTGGACCTCGGGGCACTATCCTGCTGTCGGGAGAGCTCCTCCTGGCGGCCTGGGGGTGAGGACCGGCATGAGAACCCGGCAGTCCTCCACACTATATAAAAAGAAGCACATAAGTTTGGTAATGTCATTCATTTTTTTGACCTCTTCACATACAAGCATAAATTCTTCCAGCTGTGCATTTTTTGTATGTAATCATGAATAATATCAACAATGTAATTACTGAAAATATGTTTTAATAAGCTTACATCTGATGTTTACTGTTAATGAATATGCTGCTGCAGGATTTGTGATAAAGCAGAATTGACTTATATTTATCACTACTAAAATGATGCTTGCCATATGATTACAACCTCCAGAGTCTTTTTCTTGGAAAACACTGATAGTTTGCTTGTTAATGATTTGGTAGAACTAGAGCTGACAGTAGATTAGAGCCAAAGAAAATACATAAATATATATATATATATATATATATATATATATATATATATATATATATTAGTTCTAGCTGATATTATTCTTCATTTAGTTAAAGTAATTGTTTGCCTGAGGTATGGCACAGATCAGTATTTCTATTTTTTCAAAATGTTACCAGTCAATAACTGGTGTTCTTGGTGGGGCTTTTCCCTGCCTTGTGTTTTCTGTTCCTTTGATAATCTGTGCAGTCCTACTCTAAAAAGCAGACTGAGAAAGTGCTTGGGTTGATTGTATTTATGCATTATTTAAGTTATAACAAAAACCTTTAAACAAATTACAGTAAATTTATTCGAACATAGTACTGTTCTCAGAAGACAAGATCAGAGAGCAGTGTGGGTTGGGAGACACTTTTAGTTCATAACAACTATAACAAATGAATTAAATGAAAATTTTATAAGCATAGGGACTATTGATGCTGCAGAATTTACTCAATTATGATAAGTGGGTTGTACTGTATGTGCTGTAGGTCCTATACAAAAAAAAAAACAGGAAAACTTTTTCAAATGAAGAAAATGGAGCACCATTTTGAAACAACTATAAAGCAGTATGCTGCTGACTTTGTGTAAGTTAGGAATTATTTGATGTCAGACTGATTCCTTTTTCTTTCTAAATCCCATGGGCATAATTAAGAATATGTGGCGGCCCACCCAGTAAGAGTACCAATTTGTAAGAATGGAAACTAACACAAATAATAAAACAGGTACAGTTTAATGAAAGGTTGAATAAAAAACTAATATTTATTGTCTCTCTCATCTCAGCTATTCTTGGTGAGTGTAGCAGTGGGAGTAGGCTGGTCAATTACATTTCTGCATATTTTAAAATAGCAGCAACTTTAGCAAAATTAATGGGGACTCCCAGATTACATGAGAAATATGATCTCTCAAGCAAGTCTTTGTTCTGCCCTGAGTCCTCTCCCAGTGGGCTAAGTCGGAAATACATCTATTTAAAACTTCCCATACCTGTTTAGAATCCCAGAAGCCTATGAAAAAACTCGTAATCCCAGGCCAACATAAATTCCCTTGCCCCTCCTTATCAGTGTCTTTTGTTTTTCAAATGTGTCAGACAGCACCATCAGCAGACAGCCTGCTATCCCATCCTCCACTGACGCAGCTTTAGTCATACACAAAGTTCTCCCAGCTCAAGTCTGTTTTTTGTGGGTGTGAGGTGCCTTGAATTGTATTAGGTAAATAATATATCGTTATCTGGAAAACATACATTTCATATACATTTCAGAATAAAAGTGAATAATAAAAGAAAACGGTAACTTTTACAAGTACCATAAATTTACACCGGCTGTTACAGACTCAAATAATCAATTGTATGTTTTCATTCTATAATAATAATAATAATAGCCACTCACTACTCAAAACAGTTAATGCATGAAGGACCTGGGATCGAACCCACAACCTCTAAATTTGGAGACAGCAGTTCTTACCTCTTCACCAGCCAAGCAGACATATATGTGTGTGTGTGTGTCATACCCTATCCCAATTTTTTTTGCTTTGGTGAAATTCTAGAAAAATAGAGCACTTGTTTTGTTATATCTGTGTCTTTTGTGAAAATGTTTATTTGATATTTGGACTTCAGTCTTCACATATTATACACTTCATGCCAGCATTTTGCCAATTATAAGTAGAACATGAAAAATTGTTTCTGTCCTAGTTTTGTGTTCAACATTTCTTGCCTCGCATTTCCTGTCATCCAATATTTACACAGATCGTTGTAGACACATAACACACAGGAAATGTATGTGTTCCAATTAACAAAATATTATTTACCCTATAAAATTTAAGGCACCTCACACACAGATAAACAGACTTGAGCTGGGAGAACTTTGTGTACGACTCAAGCTGTGTCAGTGGGGGATGGGATAGCAGGCTGCCTGCTGTTGGTGCTGATCGACACATTTGCAAAACAAAAGACGCTGATGAGGAGGTGCAAGGGAATTTAAGGTGGCCTGGGATTACAAGTTTTATCGTTGGCTTCAGGGATTCTAGTGTTAAATGTTTCATTTACTGGAGCAGCGATTATGCTATAAGATTCACCCTGATTTGTTAAGATATCTATATAGTGCACCTGAATCCATTAACCTTAATCAGGAAACCTTATTGTAGCTGTAAACACATTGTTTCTGTCACTTTCCAAAGCCTGTAACCGAAGGTGAAGATGGATCTCTCATTGAACGTGGTGACCATTTTTACAACATCAATCCATCATGCAAATCTTATGATTTCTTTTACTTGAGTAGAAGATGCTTATATATGTAAATGCATCCAATGGACCAACTTCCCTCCCCTCTCTAGTATAGAACACAACACTCTTTTGAGGGAGACGATACTTACCTTAGAGAAAAAGGTGCTGTGTTTTTTATACTAAAGGCATCACACTTACTATTAGTAACTTTGCTATATGTCCAAAATGGCAATGAGGTGAGGAAGAGAGGGCAATATCACATACAAAAAAAAAGATTAAATTCTCAGGAATTGATATTCTATGTATGACAATCATTTAGGGGGGACAAGATGTACCATTGGCAGCATTCTACTTTTCATTTAAACCGAATCAAGCTATTGCCAAGCATGCACACTTAACCTCACTGTGCAAATTCTGGAACTAAACATACAGCAATGGACCTGAAATGCCATTCTAATTCAGCACCTGCCACAAGATACCAAAGGGTGCTGATGCTAAGATGCAATCCTTAAAATATGTGTGCAGAGAAAAGAAGTAGGACTGTTATTCCACATCCCAAACAAAATCCACATTGTTTCATCAATATTGGAGGTTTAACTATAACAATTCCAGTACTTCAGTTTCCAGTCTCCTAGAATGACCTGAAAGTGTGATCTAGTTTTGTGCAAAAGATGCAAGTTTCAGTTGTCATGCATATGAATGAAAATGACACTACGTTTGTGAGTTTTAAAGGTTCTGGGGGGAAAACAAATAATACCACTCCCTAAAATTATATTCAACCATCAATGTTTACCCATGTTCTTTTCTACAGATGTGTAATGCATATAATCTATTGTAACTTTTCAAATCAATTTAATTTACGTCTCTTGCTCACATCACCGCACAGGACTATCCTGCACATTACTATGCTTTCTCAACAGGAAAATCTCAGTACTTGGGAAGTGGAAGTTGGCTCCAGCTGACCCCCATGACACTGCAGTTAGGATATAGTGGGTTGGATAATGGATGGATGGTTCCTGCAGAAGAGGTTGAGGATATATCTTCTCTAAGCACATGGAGCATTAAGTTTATTTTCTGTCTCCGATGTATCTTCAGGATTGTTATCTCTAAGATCGCTATTGTAAATTTCAAAGTGAGGATCATACTACCAGGACACAACTGATCGCTCAACAAATTATGAGGGACGTTCAAAACTTCCCAGTCTACCAGTCTAAAAGCAGTGTACCTCCTTTCTCTTATACTGAAGGGGAGTTTGAAACAAGATTACCTATAGAAATAAGCACTGTTGGAATTTGCAATTGGATTGTAGTTGCCCTTCTCGCCTTGCTTCTCTACAGCTTTTAAACCACTGTAGAAGCTGACTCTGTTCTACCAGGTGCTTCTATAAATACATCCTTTGCAGAGGCCTGCTCATATTCAGAATTTCCTCAAACCTCCAATTTTCCTGAAGGATGCCTACTGTAAATTATAAAGTTGCCACAACTCTTTTAAAGGTGACCAAAAATTATTCTCTTTGTTTATTTTGCCTAGCCACTGCCACAGTTGCTGTTTTTGTGACCTGTAGAGAGACCACTAGTCAAATCTTAAAAAGTTGTCTGCAAATATGTTTCTTTTAATTAACAGCTACCCTTAACACTGCTGTCTACTAATGGATGCTGTGACAGGCACTAACAATATTTGGCCACAGACCCTGGCAGCTACCTCCCTAATGATCTGTCAAGTGTTTCATTATAGGTGCATTGTAAAACCAATTTTTCAAATTTTTTGCATGTATTGTTGATGTCATTGGGTATGTTATTCTACCTTCTTGAATTCCCTGAATTTCATAGAAGAGCTCTGGTTGAATTGCAGATACCTTAGCTACAGAAAAACCTTTTTGAAAGGAATGGTCCAGTTGCTATAGAAAAAGGGAAAACTAGAGAAACTATTAATGTTTAAGTATTAAAATAGAGTGTGTGAACCCGGCCCGGACACAGACAGGCGGTCATGTTGTTACTCAACCACCACACGTTTATTTTCAATATTTACAATAGAAATACGGGTCACACAGACCCCAGCAATGGTCACTCAGACCCAGTCCATGCACAACACCCCAAAATACTCAGTCCTGGCCACACAAATGCCTCTCTTCGGGCCGCCTCCACACCTCTCCTGTGCTTTGTCCTTCCGCCTCCCGACTCCAGCCCTGAATGAATGGAGACGGCCCCTTTTATACAGTTCCCGGATGAGCAGCAGGTGTTCCCGGCATTCCTCCCTTGGCCACGCCCCAGCGTGGCGGAAGTGCCGGCTGTCCTCCCGGCAGCTCTCCAGGTGTCTCCCAAAGTCTTCCTCCCATGTGGCGGAAGTGCTGTTGCAACAGGTCCCCAAGGCACTGGGGCGCCTCCTGGCGGTGACCACGGGCCCCTACAGGGTGGGGCTTCCATGCCCTGTACCCATGGCCCCCAAAGCAACCAGGAAGGCAGCCCCCACGTGGTCCCAGATGGGCGCACGCCCACTTCCGGTCTTCCAAGGCATCCCGGCCGGGTCATCGCCCCTGGCATCCACGACAAGTGTTAGAGTTGGTGGAGCACACCAAGCAGTATATCTCCTGATATAGTTTTGATTTGGGTATTATAATAAAAGTCTTAATGATATTTGTAACTACCATTGTATATAATTATTTGACTCAAATCTTTCTATTTATAATGTTGTACACCTTTTCTTTATATGTACGTTTTTCATATGATATAATGTTTGTTGTTCTGTGTTTATGGTTTTTTTTTTTTTTTTTTTTAATAAACATATTGAAGACAATAAGTAACTCACAAAATGAAACGATAAATTGACTAAAATACATCCTAAGCGACTAATCATAAAGGGCACTGGTCCACAGCTGGGCTAGAAATGAAATGCAACAAGGAGGACAAGTTTCCATCTCCACCAGCCATGAGACAGCCAATCACCCATGTGTTTGGTGACCAGAAACCATTCCCTAATGTTGGTACCAGACTCTCTGTTAATCCTCAGTACTGAGAGTTCAAGAAGAACTAGGTTAAAGAAAGAGTTAGCAGAGATAGAACAGGGGGATTTCCATCGAGAGGCAAAGTTTGGCAGCCATGATACCCAGGGAGAAAACTTCTCCTAGACTGGGCTGAGAAATAGTAAAGGTCCAGAAGAAATAAAATATGAGGTGAGAGCGGAATCTGGACAGAAAGAACTGAAGAAAGGAAATTTGAAACAGCAAGCCAATAGGGTGTGACAGTAGGATAGATGTGAAACATGTGGATGAAAGTTCTGGGAACATTTAAGGAGTAGGTGACAAAAGGTGATCAGTGGATAAACCTATAGCAAAATGTTTATGTGGAATAAGATACAAGCGGATGACAAATTTAAGCTAAGTATGTTGATGAGTAGGGTTCCATGAAGTCAGACTGTTATTTTTAAAGATGCTGTTCCATGACAAGCTAATCCAGGATGGAAGATTATGTTGCCACAAAGAATACAAGGGTAAGCATTTGTGGGAGGCTTTGTGCAGTGCTGCAAATAGAGTGGTGACTATTTTTAATGTGATAGGAAGGAATGAACAAAGACAAAAAATGGATGACAAAGAATAGGGGAGGATAAAAGAAAACAGAGGATGATGAGCTGGTGAACCTGGACCATAGTGGCTGAAATGTCCGGAGTTCCAAGTATCAAATATATTCACCAGATTATGAATACCTAAAAGAGGCCAATGTGGAAAAAAGGCCTGTGCACTGAAACACAAAGCTTCATTATGATATATGGGGGTATTTGACTGGCACACAGATAGGGAACTTAGACTCTTGTCTACCTTGTGTTGGGACTTTATAGCCTAAGGAATTAAAGCACCAAATTTAGATTAAAGAGCCTAACAAGTCAACGTTCAATGAAAAACCAAGATAGAGGATTGCAGGGAGATTCAAGCCAGTTCCAGATAAGCCTAAGGGTACAAGACCAATGATAAAGTTCTAAATCAGGAAGAGAAACTCCACCATCAGACCTGTCTTGAATTAGGGAAGAATGATTAATACAAGGTCTCTTGATATGGAGAGAAAGATTCTGACTTCAGGAAACTAACTGATACTTGGGGAGAGGCAGGGCATTGGAAGAGGATATAGCTGATAACTAGGCAAAAGGGAAGAATTATAAAAATAATTGTTATATTTTATTGGAAGGAAAATATGTCAAAAGGTGGGTAAAAAGCTCAAGAGCTACTCTATCATTTGACCATCTTCTGTGCTGGGTCACATCCATCCCTGCATTTGCTTGTTTTATTATAGCTCTATTCAGTAGCAATAAAAAAGGATAATCTGATTCCCAAGGCACTCCACGTGTTGTTTTTCTGTGGCTGGACTATTTCTGGAGACCTTCTTCTTTCCATTTTTGATATTTACTATAAACGGATGCTATCTCTGTTTTGGATCATCTGTTTCAAGTTATGACAACTGTTTCTGAAAAACAACATAACGGACAATTTGTTTACTGCTATTTTGTGAATTATGTTGTGTCTGTATTCCATTTCTTTCATTTAATGTTTAATCTGCTCTCCTCCTAATTATATTGCATGGTTTATGTCATGGATGTAGATGTGTGTTTATAATTTTGCAAGTAATGTTTTGTTTAGATTTCCCTGATTTCTACAAAGTTACTTTTACATGTCAATATTACTTTCTTATTTGAGAGGTGGTGGGACACATACATGCTTTGAAGTACAGTGCTCAGATTATGTTAGCTATTAGACAAATTGAATTGATTCTGTTTGTAATGAGTGCATGGCCAATATCAGAAGCACCGGTTTAAGGAGTAAGATGTCAAAGTTTAGTCTCTAGCCACATGAAAGCCTCAAAATCAAAAATGAGGGTTCCCGAAAATAACATGTCATTGTTTAATAAATCTCCAAGTTCCCACTACTGGGTTTCTGAGAAAATAAGCTGAAATTTTCATTCAGAAAAAGTCATTGTTAAGTTTCTGTATTTTAGCCTGTATTACCTTGAACATGGTATGTTGCTGCCATCTGTGCTCTTAACTATATTTGCAGCGCTGATCTGTGTCATTAATAACATTTTATATAGTGTAACTGTTCTCCAAAACAAAGAAAAGGAAGCAACCTCTTTTTAAAGTTTTCATAGTTTATTTTTGAAATAACCATTATTCAACCAAATAATAAAAAATACAAACATGTCCATATATTCAGTTAATATACACTCAATATACTTTTTAAAAGAAAAATATATTTCCTATTTCAGATTAAAAATGTTCTTTTGAAATGAATTCCATAACCCACTTCATTCTACCTCTTATCCCACACAAATACTATCATATTCATACATCAAAAACAAACATTTATTCTTCCAACATCTTCACTTCACACACCTTCTACTTTATACTTAAATTCAGACATGTCTGATATATTAGAATCAGTTTTATCTCCACCACTACTTCCCCTGTACACACCTTGTAGTTTGCACATAAATTCATACAAAGGTCTGATATATTAGAAATAAACTTAATCACTGCCGCTCTTTACCTATTATACATCTCTACTCTGTGCCAAATTTAAAGTGAACACTTGAAATATTCAGAAATAAAACAATAACTTTGTTAACAAACACCAATAATAACCATATATTAAGAGTAATGAAGCCTCCCCCTGATATTGAAAAGCACCTAAGAAATATCTACTTAAGTCAAGGCACTCATACAAAATGCTAGTTAAACGGATAGAGGAAGAAAGAATCACTACCTTTGAAACAGCTTGAATACAGCTTAAACTTTTTAAATATTTTCATAGTAGATATTATTTTTATAGATTTTATGTTTATAGAATGTGTATTTTTAAAATTTTGAATATTGTAAATGAATTAGTTTATTTTGATTATATAGATATACAGTATACAAATAATGTACAGTTTTATATGTGTACAGTGTTTAAATGTTTTCCATTTTACAAATTAAAATCATTTAACTCTTAAAACCTCGTTCTAAATATAGTAAAACAAAAGGCTCACCCACGAGGAGATTCCAGCTCTAATAAACCCCCCCCCAAAACCACAAAATGTGGGCTCAGACAAAGCAGTAAATTTGGGTTCACTTTGGGCTGCCCTCCAAAAAAAACACAGAATATGCATCTGTGGAAAAAGAAAAATCTTTGATATGCTCAGTAGTGCACAGGTCTCTCTACGATCAGCATTATTCAGCATGCAGATTAGCTTGCTTTGTGCCACTCTCTTCTCTAAACTAAAGAAAAATAGTGAGTGTACATCAAAATGATTTAAATTCTGAAAACACAAGTTCAATAGAGCTTCTTGAGCACATCATTCCAAAAGTTCTGTAAGTGAACACTTTTTGGATGTGAAGACAGAAAAAGCATTTTCCATATTGCAGAGTATCATGTAGTTTGAAAATATCCTCTTCTGGTGCCCTCATATTTAAAATGAATTTTCTGGTGACTTGCTCTAATAATAATAATTCTTTACATTTATATAGTGTTTTACTCACTGCTGAAAGTGCTTTTCATAGTGTGTGCGTAGACACTTCAACCACCACCAATGTATATCATCCACCTGGATGATGCGATGGCAGCCATTTTTACACCTGATCGCTAACCACACATTAGCTGTTAGGTGGTGAAGCGGTGAGCGATAATTAGCCAATTAGAGAGAGAGGGGTTGATTAGGGCGCCAGAATGACCAAGTCCTGGAGGCAATTAAGGCTGGACAATTACAAGTTAATTAATTACAAATTAACAATTTAAAATTAACACTAATTACACATAGAGGAGTCAGATTTAATGATACTATAAATTACGTAGTTGGAGTCGAAGGTTTTGTGTTCCAGCTCCACAGCCCCTGTCATAAATAACACTCATAATGAGCAAATGTAGAGTTCTAGTTAAGTTATAGTTGCCAACTACTCTAACACACGAACCTTGCATGGGAAACCTGGAAAGAAGCCCACACCAAGACCAAGAGTAAATGTGCTAAGTATATAGAGTATGTTGACAGGCCCAGGACTCAAACACGGTCTCCTGACACAGTGATGCCATAGCACTACCTACTGTGCAGACCCTAAATTATCTCAGTAGATCAAAATTAAATCTCCTTTTCTATCATTTACCTTTTGAAATACAGGAAGTAGTGAATCTCCAAAGTATAACCACCAGTGTTGGTGTTTGAACTAAAGGAGACAAATATTTTGGATTGATGCGATTATTATTTATTTAAAGACTAATTTTAAAAAGATTGAACTCGCCTTTGTGAGTATGAAAGTAAATGGCTCAAGAAGACTTGACTGATTAGAAGCGTTAAGTACAGGGTCTTCTTTCTTTTCAAATTATTGACATTTTAAAATGTGTGAAGATTATTATTAATATCCCTAAATAGAAACATACATCAATGAAATTCAAGTGTATTTTAGATCCATGGAAAATGTTTGAAACAGTCCAAGGAACAGATACAAAAAACAAGATTAGTTAAGGTGATAAGCCCTGGTATGTCAAGCATGGCAAACTTCCAGTTTAACTTGTCTGTAGCCGCATCTCTTTAAAGAAGCACATAATCTTGGGTCTTAATTTTTTTAACAAGATTTTTCATTTTTGTACTGAACAGAATTTTTTAGTCTCTTGGGACTTTGCTAGGTTTTGAGCATTCGGTTTTATTTTGTGCAGTCTTTTTGTAGTGCACCATATTTCAACTCAAGATGTTATTTTCACACTATTGGGCCACTGACAGTGTCACACTTGGGGCCTTATCTGCCTGTTTTTAACAGGCCAGTTTTAATCCAATCCCTAATGGACACTCTTCTACCAGTTAGAATTATGTATTTTTGTTATACTATAGTGTAAAATACATTTTTCCCAAACTAAATCAAATTAAAAAGTGTGTTTGTTTCAGTGGCCACTTCATAACATTATGACTTTCTGAAAAAATTTGGGTATCTAGTTGATCATATTATAAAGGAAAATAACATCTGAAATCCTAGTCCAGTTCCTGCCTCAAAATTAAAAACACATCTACAGAAGATTAAAATAATTAAAATTCTGATTTGTTACATATAAAGCTATGAAGACATGTCATTATCATAACAGGTGGGATGGCCCTGTCCTCCAGTACATGTTTCCTCTGTATATTTTTGGCAAAAGCCTTCCTCTGACTTAGCGTCTTAATGTGAAAAAGTGGTTTGCATGATTAATGATCCCCTGAGCAATGCCACTGGATGTTGTGTACTCCATGTAGGGCCACCTATGGCAGCAAGGTCAGAAGTAAGGTCCTGAGTAAGACTGACTCAACCAGCCCTCCCATCTCCCATCCAAATTGATGCAACTTCCTTCCTTACTCATTGTCCTGCACTCGGCCTGTGTAGTCCCAGCAGGAAATGAAGCAGTGTGATTGAGGCTCTCACTAGCACCAATATCAACCACTGTTTTGCACAGGCTCTTCCTTCAAATGGATATACAGCATCATCGTCGGATCGACTGACAGCCATGTGTTGGTTGGCAAAAAGCTTTTATCTAAACTTTAGAAACATTTTGCCACTGTTTAAGTGAAATAATTTAGCTTTCGTAAAAAGTCCACTGCCTCCTAAGGTATTTATGAGGGACAAATGTGCCATTTATAATCAACCATTCTTCCACCAGTTTATTTACCAAGGATTCTTCATTTAGAAAAAACACCATTATCCATCCTTGAAGCAGAATAAACATTTTTATATTAAACTACTTTCCTAACTACCACCTGAATATATTTCAACAGAAACCATCGGATCCACTAAAATTTTTTGCTCCATTGCAGGAGAAAAGATTTTCATAAAACTTTAACAAACCAGGCCACAACTCTTTGGATCCTGCCAAGGGTAAAAAGGCTAAAGTTGTATCTTATCCAACAAAAAAAGGTAAAAAAATGAAAAGTAAGAGAAAAACAAAGTTACAGAGAGACAGCCACTTCCTCAAAGACATGCCACAAATCAGATATTCCCAATCCAGACCACAATGATTAAATTGGACTGATAACAAGACAAGATAGATAGATAGAACTTTATTTTTCCAAAAGAGGAAATTAAGCTTTTTAAACTGAAGCTAAATACATAATTTCAGTAATAATTATAACAAACAATAATACACACTAGAAATAATAAGCAGAACAAAAAACTTCTGATTTTTATAAAGATAAAAAGAGCAATGAGAGCCCACACTGAAGCATTATAAAGTCATATTGCCATTGGTATAAAGAAACCTACATTGAAGAAAGAAGAGCTCTATCCTTTCTTATACAGTTCCTCTGTGTTATGAAACTAGGCCAGTCTGTCGTTGATGTGGATCCTTGTAGCTGTACACTATCTTCATAATGAAAATGTCTCAATATGATGAAATTTCAGCTGAAAGACTCGCTGCTGTTGAAGCATCAGCAATGCTATGAATAGGCTGGGTAAGTTAGAGGCTTCTGCTGTTCTGCAGTGAAGTGTATGTATCAAAAGCAAGTGGCCATTGTGTATTATACTGGTCAGAAGTACAAGGTAATGTAGCTTTTGTGATCAGATTGTGTATACATGTGTGATGTGATTAGTTTATTTAAGAAATTCATATTTTGGTAACATTTTATACAACTAGTTCTAAATTATACATCATTAAAATACAATTTCACTGTTCAGTCAAAAATGAAGCCCTAATAAGACCCACTGGTTAACATTGGGTATTTTGCACATCCACTAAAAATGCTGTATAAAATGCATATTATTTACAAATAAAGTTATTTAACACGGTTTGGTGTATTAAAAATTATTTAAAATATCTTACTATTGTTAATTGCATTTTATTTCATGACACTGAGAACGACAGTACTGAATATAAAAAAAAATGTATTTATATTATTATTAATAGAGAATCATAACTAGTACACTTCATCTGTCTCTTTGAAAAGATACATTATGAGAAAAGGTAATAAAAATAAACATTAAACCATACAGGAACAATAACTTTCAGTGCTATTTTTGAAAATGAGGAATATGAATAAAAATTACAGAACTAAAGATTACATTTTATTCCTTCTGTAAAGATACACATTTGGTATGATTATTGTAAAATATTATTTATTTATGTATGTAAGTATTTATTTATTTGCTAATCATGTTTCACATTTAATTTCTTTGAACTTTGTATCCAGTGTAAGGCTGGAATTATCAGTGCACGAAAGCACAGATGATTTCCCAGTCAATTTAAAATTACTATAGTGCCCTAGAACTATCCTTAAATTGTTAATAATCACAGACAGGTTAAATAATTGTATTATTAATTATCTACTATAAAAAAGCACTTATTTTTATTTGTGAGTCTTTGTGTGTTTCAAGAAACATTTTGTTTAACATGCAGCCAAATTTGCTTATGGAAAGTCTGCCTTTTGCAAAATCCATTTCCATGTTAATTATGTTATGTTACAGCTAAAAATATATCAATACTAGAGCAGCCTGATGTTTTATTAATTAATAAAAACTCAGTATAAAACAGTTAAAATAAAATTACATCCATCCATTTTCTAAGCCTTCTGATTTAGCAGAAAGTCATGGGAAAATAATAGTAAGATGTCATTTTAACAGAAATGATTGGTTTAATTATTTTAGCACCAAGGTGTGTGTAATCAGAGAGCTGCTGATTGCTGTGGCTTTACAGACAGAAAGATGTCAAGTTAAAATGTATTTTATGGTATTTAAATGGGTAGGTTGTTTGAAATAAAGCAGACATTAAAAATTTAGTGAAAAAAGTGCTCTTGTTATAGCCCTACTTTTTAAATATGCATTTCCTTTATGGCTGTTGCTAGCTTTATATCATCTTTGGACAATGATATATTCTTTTAAATTTAGTTAGCTTCACCCTTTGTTTTCATATTAAAAATAATATGGTAGACTTTCTGAATTTTATGGGCAAAAATACCATTGTTATCATTCCCTACAGAGTTCATATTCTGTTAATTCTGATTACTATGACAAACATTTCTGTGAAGATCCACCACTCTGCACGTAATCCAGTTCAGTTCAGGTTCTAATGGAGCTGGGGCATATTCCCACACCAATGGGTGCAAGGCAGGAATCAACCATTAGAAGAACTCAATTAACAGTTAAAGTAACAGACACATATTTGGGACGTAGGTGGAAAATACATGCAGAGAACTTGCATTCTCCACAAAGTGACTGGGCTAGGATTCAATTTACCAAGTACTTGGTCACCATACCACCGCTTTATTGGAGATTCTTTTTGTATAGTCCTTCATTTAGCTAAGTTTGTGGGTGTTACATTCCTGTCCTGTAGGTGTTACATTTCCTGAATTTTTCAGAATACCTGTGGGCACTATCTGTGAAAGGAGATGAAAGTATTTAAGTACAGTCACAATAAACAACAACAGAAGCCTTAAACATTAAAATGCCACCTGTTTAACTGATCAGGTGATTTATTTGTGCAGGGAGGGCAGGACTGCAATAAATAAGGATTAGATGCCATGCAACTCTCTAAAGCAACATATGAAAGTTTTTTAGTGGACATGAGTAACTAAATTATAAGATGTTGAAGATGTTAAATCAAAGTGATTTTAAGTTGAGTGAGTTGTAATTTATGATATAGTGTAAATTAATAAAGTAAGAATAACTAAAGTAAACTAAATAATTGGTAACATTTTTAATCTGTTCAGATTTTTAGAACATATGAAATCTGACATAAGAGAGGATACCATTCAGTTTGTCTAGCGTGTTTGTTAGATAATGCTGAGGTGTCCCAGTATCAAATCCAGATGCTTATTAAAGGTTGTCAAGAGTTCTGCTTCAACTACATGTCTTGGTAGTTTGTTTCAACTCTTTGCAGAATAAAGTGCTTCCTGTTTTCAGTTGTAAATGTACTTCCCCTTAACACTAGAATTACCAGAGCCTACGAAAAAACTCGTAAATCCGTCCCACCTTAAATCGCTTCTTAAAACCGCTCTCACTTCTCCGCCAGCCTCCTTTGTCCTGTAAATGTGCCGATAAAAACAAACTGCAAGCAGCTGGCTATTCCATCCCCCCACCGACTCAGAACGTGCACGAACTTCTCCGAGCTCATGCCTCGATTATCTGGGAGTGAAGTGGAGTTTTAGAGTGGAAATAATAGATTGTTATTTGGAACACACGCATTTCATGTGTGTTCCGTTTCTACAGTAATCTGTGTAAACACAATGTTAAAACAGAAACTTTTTCATATTTTAGTAATAAATGTCACAAAATGTAGAC
>JANRMT010062819.1:13624454-13679905 GCA_026402145.1 Polypterus bichir lapradei | reverse complement strand
TGCACGTTCTAAGTCGTTGGGGGGATGGAATAGCCGGCTACTTGCAGCTTTTCTTTTATCAGCACATTTAGATTAACAAAAGACGCTGGCGGAGAGGTGAGAATGGTTTTAAGAAGCGATTTAAGGTGGGACGGACCTACGAGTTTTTTCGTAGGCTCTGGTAATTCTAGTGTTAATTTCTTCTGATGTAGTTTGAATAATATGAATACCCTTCAGGCTGAAAGATTTCTACTGCTTCTACCTATCAATGCCTTTAGGATTATGAAGACCTGGATTAGGTCCCGAGGCACCCAGTAAGCAAGCATCTGTCAGTTCACTGTCTGCTTTGGAACGGCACGCTGCCAGTCAGCAGATCCTCAGTGGAATTAATTTTCAGACTGTGGCCCACTGTTGGCTTGCTGGTGGCTGGCCATTTAGTAGTTAGTGGTTCATAGCTGCTAGAATGCTAGTGGTAACCATCTAGCCAATCACTATTATCGCTGGTGGCCCTGCGATAGTCTACTGACTGCATGTATTAAATGCAAGGTCAGTAGACAAAATGTTCATTGATCATGGGTTACTTTATTCCCAGACATATCATATTTTAACTAAGGTGAATATGCACCGAAAAATAGCTGAAGACATAATGGGTTACAGTTTGGTAAATTTCTTTGAATACAAATGAAACAGCTAAGCAGTTTAGACCACTATGTACCCACTATAGGGTGTATTAATTAATAATTTAGTTTCAGTGTGATATGAACTTGGCCCACTAGTGCCCATTGGACCTTTGCTATCAGGACAGTCTTCTATGGTCAGGAATAAACAGGTTTAATTCTTTGAGTATGTCAAAGAACGGTATGTCCTTAAGTCCTGGGATGCACTTGGTTGTTCCCCTCTGCACAGCTAAGTGTTTTTGCAAAATGATGACCAGAGCTGCTCACAATACTCCCTATGTAGCATCATCAGTATTTTATATAGGACATAACTTAACATTTTATTTGCCTTTTTAACTGCTTTTGCACCTTGCTTATGTGATGAAAAGTATATGTCAAAATAAAAACCCTGAATCTTTTTCATCGGTTGCTTCTGTCATGAATTGGAGATTAATTCATAGTAAAAGGTTGCAAGGCCTCAACAGTGCTCATAGGCCTCTTTTATCTGCCTCACCTCAGTTTGCAAAATTCCCATTCAAGCAGGCCTGCCACAGTGATGAAGCCTCCAAAAAACCTTGAACTGTCTTTCAATATCACAAAAAGCCTCCTCCAGAGGAGTATAACCTCTCTTCTTCAAGTACTACCATGTATTTTGTGTAGAGTGGTAACCTGAACTGCACCCAATAGCTGGTTCAAAGATGGGCGAACAAAACAATCTTTAGGAAAGTAAGATTTATTTGAAAAATATCAAAAAAATATGTAACAAAAACTCCTCAAAGCAAACTGAAGAATTAAAGGAGTTGGTTCAAAGGCAATCCACAGTGAACAAGACCCAAAAAAACTCAACTATAAACAATAACAATTACACTTCAAAAGACTTCACATCTCCAAAGCTTTTGTAGGGCTGGGGGGCAGTTCCTAAACAAAGATGGACAGGTGGCCTTGCCTCTTGGGGTTCCACTCGCAATGAACGTAAAAAAAACATGCTCAAATTTAAAGAGACATATATGAAATCAATAAAAATAATATAAAGAATGAAAAATAAGTCAAAAATAAACAAAAACTATAACAAAACATAAAATACACAACTTCAACTCAATACAGAACAGCCTTCTTTAGGACAGTGTCTCCTATTATTAAAAATTAGAAAGTTTGAAAATTCCCATCTAATATCTGAACATCGCAGACACCAACATTTAGTCATATAGATTCAATTTAAAGTTGTACCTTTTGTGACTTTGGGATGTGGAAGAAATGTATCTCAAGAAAGCCTTCTCATAAATAGGGAAAATATGATAATTGTACGATGGGAATTAATATGTAAATTCATGTAAAGATCTATCAGACCCTGGTGGAAACAATTATGGCAAGTTGCTTCCATGTGTGAATGATTGCCTAATTTATAAGGTTCTACCATGGGTGCATCCAGCACCAAGGTGGAACAGGACAGGGTAGTTTCCTTCATAGGCAAAAGACAGGGAGGAAACAACCCCAACCAGCAGTTTGAGTGTATCTTTAAATGTCTGTTAGGCCATCTTATGACATGGTGAGACCTATAGGTACAATGGGTGATTTGGTTGCCATATATTGTTGTCTGATAAGGGCAGAATTTCTTATGTTCAGAAGGAGGAGCTAAGTCATTAATCTCCAGACTGATAGGTGGCAGCGCACAGTAGATATTAAAGCCATCTGTAAGCTTAGAACACCGATTCTTCAAAACTTTTAAGGGACATTGAAATATCTTCGTAGTACATGTTTAGTAGAATACAGCGCGAGGCAGGAACAATCAGTGAACGGAAGTCAAGAGCATGGGGACTATGTTACGCCTTTAGAAAAAGGGCTGCTGCAGAAAAATAGTGTTTACTAAATTATTCAAGGCACTGGAGAGCAGGGACATCAATGCCCAGTAAAGAAGCCTTACCCTGTAGCTAAAGTGGGATGTCTATGATCTCAAAGATGATTGTTGGGCCCAGTATAAAGTTATCCAGCTTATGAGTTTAAAGCATCATAGAGCTTTAGCAATTTAGAGGCAGGAATTAAAAATAGGCAAGTTTAATTGCCTGATGTAAATGAGGCATAGTGGAAACACTAAAAGAAGTGCTTTCATGTGCTATATAAGAGTTGGTCAATGATTCAGCCACCCTGCCCTGGTAAATAGTTCTTCAGCACAGCAAAGGTTTTTTGTCTTGCTTATTTATTTGTACTACCGTATATACTCACAGATAAGTTCTCCCATGGGTAAGTTGGGACTTGATTTTACTGTATAATTTCTGGTATTTTACGCTCACCTGAGAGATTAACCACGGAGCACACCACCTTTTTTCTATGTGGGTACGGCAATAAACTCCCTCTCTCTTTATTGTGCCTACGTGACTACACAGTATACCCAAACTATTGTGAAGCCAATTTTGCACTGATTTGTATTTTTTGTATCTCACACCCTTATACATTACTTTATACTTTATTGTAAGAGCATCCCATATATACGATGGAGCGTTCAATCAGAAGAAAATATGAAGCTGGTTTTAAATTAAACGTCATTGAAGTGGCAAAATTGGTAACTACGCTGCTGCAACAAAGTTCGATGCATCTGAGAAACTGGTGTGAGACTGGAGGAAGCAAGAAGATGTAAAAAAAAATAATTGTCACATTTTTGAACGGACAAATAAGTTGGCGTCTGATTTTATGATTATTACCCGACTTCTACGTGAGTATATATGGTATATACTGTATATATATGGTAATAACATTTGATTTGCTTCAGTGCTTAATTTGTAAATCATGAGGTTCCAGAGCTCACAGTGACTGCCTAAGGGCAGTATGGTGGTGAGCCAACAAAGACAAATTAGGTGCTGGAGTGCTTCACTGTTAACATTTGGAAGAAACATTAAACTAAGGGCACATAAAGTGTTTTGGTATGTTTTCCACATTAAAATATAACATCTGTATTAGAAGTAGTAGTAGTAAAATGCTTAATAAATGTGAGAAACCTGTTCAAGTACACCAGGAAACCACTTAAAGGTCTAGTGAACAACAAAAGACAAGACAATGTACTAGGAGATGGTTGATGTCATACACAGGATATTCTAGTAGGTTTAAGAAATTAGCAGATGTCCTGCAAAGACTGGACAGTTGTCACATACACAGAAATTTCAAGGTTAAGGGCTGAACCTGAGAGATTTGAGAAGAACAAGAATGTAGCTTAATAAGACTTTTATTTTGGGGTATTTAAGCTAGCTCTGCTCTCTGCCCTAAACATCTCATTAATTTAACTAGTCAAATGGGTATGACCTGATGAACAAACCAATGAAGCAATTAGGGTAAATGACCGGTGATGTGTATGCATTCATTCAGCACTGTTATGTTAATTCAGTTTTTTATAAATATAGACCCCTGCTTTTATTCTTTGAACATCTGCTGATACCTCTGCTCAGGGAAAGATAGTAGATTACTGTACAGGGTGTTACCTCTTCATGAAGAGATAATTAAAGTTGCAATGGACAAGCTTCCTCCTGTCTGATTTCTGACTCAGAAAGGTCCTATTTCAGAACAAGATTTTTCTCTGTAGTCTCCTTAGCGTTACATTTTTTCTCAAAAAAATATGTGAAAAGCATTGCATTGTTTTGCTTGAAATATTACATTTTTATTAAATCTAATCTTTCTACTGTAAAAAGTGAAAAACACTAAAGGTATAAAGTGAGAAGTATAGAAAGTGTAATAATTATACAAATAATAATAATGATGAATCATAAAAATAATAATATGAACAGTACACTACAAATGTTTGAGTAATGCAATGGGTTATGAAAATGAATGGATGGATAAATTAGTTTTCACACAAATATTTTTCAACCTTAAATTGCTCTGCTGTACAGCACACTTGTATTGGAGTTTTTGCTCTCCTTAGCCTCATCTGATGTACGTTTGTCCAATTTGACTCAGTCTAACTCCTTTGTCTTTCAACCTTCATGTCAACATCTACATCCACTGTGCCAAACCTATATATATAACTACTTTGACCTGATTTATTTCAATCTGTGTGGCTTCCAGTGTTTTTGACACACTGTTTTCTTTTTCATATTAACCAATTAAAAGATCGGTGTAATTTTAGCTACACTATTTTTAGAAAATTTAAATAATAGTGGAGGAAGTAGTGGCTTTGTGGCTAAGGATCAGTGTTGGTATCTGGAAGGTTGCCAGTTCAAACCCCATTACTGCCAGAAGGGATCCTACTCCACTGGGCCCTTGAGCAACACCCTTAATCTGAAAATGGCTCCAGGGGCACTGTGCAATTGCTGACTCTGTGCTCTGACCTCAAAGGTCATGCAAAAAGACATTTTCTCCTCAAGGATTTATAAAGTATATCAAAACAAACAAATAAAGACGATGTAAAAATCTTTATATAAACATTATAAGAAGTTAAAAAGAAATATTTTATGTAGATTTTGGGGTCCCGGAGTGCATGTACAGGTCCTGGAATGCAGATGGCTCAAAATCATATCTCCAGCACAAATTAAACAATGTCTGTATCTTTATTTGCCTCTCCTTTTAGACTAATTACTTAAACACAACCTTTTCAATCTCTAAAAACCTTGCTAATGGACAAACATGCACCTTTAGCATGCTAGTGTCATAATCGTGGAAGTTAGTATAATCAAAAACTATAGAACAACATTTTATAAACTTACTTAGAACATGCAGTACAAGTGAAAAGATGATGGGTTACTTAATGTTTTAAACTTTTGATTATGTACATTTTCATAAAAATATATTTAAAATGAATATGTCAAAAAGATTGAAAAACATTTGTGCTTTTTTCTGTTGTAAATAAAAGATCTGCTACTGGCACTATAAGTAATCAACACATCCTTCAAATTAAGTGAAATAATGATTAAATCATTGCTGCCCAAATTGTGCAATTTTGAGTCAATATACTTGGACACACACCACAACATGTTTTATTATACGTGGCTGTTTTTCACATTGTCAGAACAACAAAGTTAAAAACTCATTAAGCTACTTCCAGGACTTCTACCATACAACTGTCAGGGATTCCTTTTTATTGCCATTTGAAAGGCTATTTCTGTTCCCTATTCTAAATTGAATAGCGGGAACATGCTTACCTTTGTTTCAGAAGAGCAAATGCAATCTCAAAGTCAATGCAAAAAGACAAGGAAAAAATGTGCTTAAAATAAATGACATTATAAGCATAATACATTCTGTACTTTATGCATTTGTAAAATATGAGGCAGTATCTTGCCATTTTCTAGGACAATCACATAGGAGTGCATAGTTCATCTGTGGCAAAATTCCCTTGGGCAAATGGATAGGCAAGTGCTGCTTCTTTATAATTTTACATGTTCCTGTGTAGTGTTTTATACAAAAAAGGATTGCTCATTACAATGGTTATTACCTTACAGCCATAACTGGAACAATAACTTCCCTTATGATTTTAAAACCATGACATATTGACAGGAATTACTGAACTCAACAATGCCATATGGTGTTTTGTCTCTAGAGGTCCTGCAACATTGTTTTAGTGTTTTTTCCTCGACTGGAATCATTTTCATTTTTGACTGTTACTATAATTTACTAATAATGATGCATATAAGTATTGCAATAAAAGAACCCATGTCTTATCTAATTTTTTAAGCTCTTTTGAAATTAAGTGAGTAAAAGAGAGGGAAACTGAATTGGCTTCAGTTTGAAAGGCTTGTCACTCTAAACAGGTAAGCAGAACTGCCAGTCATTGTCACATCTTCCAAAAACCTGTCATGTGCCTTAACTAATGGCAGAAACACACACATACACACTGCTCAGTTTAGAAACAGATTATAGTGTTATATTGTAACTGAGGAGCATATATTTATATGCTAACATAATTTGCACTCAAAATCAGTTTGCAATAGGCATGAATTGACTTTTTAATAATCAAAAAGTGATAGTATAGGCCTAAAACAGGATACTTATTAAGTAAACACTGGACATCATAAAAGCAAAAAAAATTTTTTTAAAGAATAACTTTGAGCTTGTTGCATCTCAAAAGACTTGGATGTTTATATTGAGGGGAAGAATTAATTTAATAATCACTTGTTGAAGGAAAACCTGAACATTTTGAGAAAACTCACAGAAACACATGGCGAATGCTCAATCTCTACTCAAACAGTGATGGGGCTAGGATTTCATTATAGCATTTTGAAACTGTACAGTCATAGTACAAACCATGGGAGAAGCTACAATTCAGTTTTAATTAGCAACTAGTAGAATACATGGACATCCAGTCCTTCAATAAAAGGGATTTGAATCTGATGGCAATCACCATTGCTTCTTGAAAGTTTTGTTTGATATTTCACTATGAATTGGCAAAAATTGAAGGTAACATGACCACATTTCTGGGCATGTTGTTTGTAGCCACTGCTGTTGTATTAAAATGGTCTTTTGATTTTGTCTTATCCAGTTTAGCCTATTTCCTTTCACACTCACATAGGAGCCTAACATTTCAACACTGTTTAAAAAGTTTTCCAAAACTGTGTATAAGGCCCTAACTAATCACTAACCCTAAGTCTTTCTTGTCTGAAAGCTAAATGATGCAAAACATATTAAAGAGTTGTTAAGGGTTTCTTGTTCTCTCTTATTAGCAGAGGACTCCAGGGCATTTTCACCTGGTGGAAACAGTAAAGGGTACAACATGAGGGTTCAGTTATGAAATACATTGTGATTTTTTCCAATATGTCTGCCTGTTGTTCGTGCTTTTTTTTTTTTTTTCTTTTTCTTTACATTGTCTCAATTTTAAATGCTACAGTAAAAGGATTGTTAGCGCCAATTAAATCTTGAATGTTTGAAGTACATGAGGAGACATATCTGTATATGCCGATCTGGAAGTGTTTATCAAGGTCTATAAATACTATAAAGATTGGATGCTTTCTTGGATGCTCAAACAAAAGAATGCTAACCCTGATCTTTCAGGGTTAGAATTTACAAAGTAAATAAAAATTAAGAACTACTTTAAGCACCTTGGTGCTATATAAATAAAATGTATTGTTGTTATTATTATTATTATTATTATTATTATTACAGTTTTTCTCAAATGCTAAAACACAAAAGCCAATCCTCTAAACCAAATGACCAGTTGTCCAAACACATTTACTAAATCTAGCCATCATTTTCCAATATCATAAACACATTTCACATGAAGACACAATTCACAAAACACAATCGTCCGTTCTCATAAATCTAAACACATTTTTCCTTGATAAAACACAAGTTGCAAAAGAACTCTGCTCATATTCTCAAATGAAAGCTCATGTGATGCAAAATGCTTGCCACAGTCAACAATATTTGAACACAATGAACACACCTGGTGTCATTCATTACACACAACGACTCAAAATTTAAGACACTTGTTGCTAATGCTGTGACCACATGTATAAAAGCAAGTTCAGAGTGCACAGTTTGCTGAAGATTCCAAACAAACACAATGGATGAAGGCAGAGTCAGGGGAAGAGGAATTCAAGTCAGAGGAGGGAGAAGAGCTGGCCATGGAAGAAGAGGAGCAGGCCAACAAGGAAGAGGAGTTCAAATCAGAGGAGGAAGAGGAGCGGGCCAACGAGGAAGAGGAGGAGGCCAACAAGGGAGAGGAGAAGGTCCAGGAGGGAGAGCAAGACAACCTCGCACCATCATTACGGACGAGATGCGAGCAACAGTCATTGACCATGTCATTGTCCATGGCATGACAATGGCTGAAGCAGGACTAAGAGTCCGTCCAAACCTGAGTAGGTTCACCGTGGCCACCATTATCAGGGCATTCAGACAACACAACAGGTATTGTACTCAATTGCTTTCTTTGTCACAATACAGTTTTACAAGCCTGTGAAAGTAGTCTATTGGTTTCAAATCAGTTGTTATTGTAAAACATGTCAACTGACAACACATATTTCTTTCTTTAGAGTTGAAAGAATGCCACATAGAGGTGGGAGGGTTGCCATATTTACAGCGGCACAAGAAACCCTCATTGTGGATATGGTTCGTGAGAACAACCTCATCAGACTCCGGGAGATCAGAGACAAAGTCATTGCTGATAATGTCAACTTTGAGAGCATTGATGATGTGAGCTTGGCCACAATAGACCGAGTTCTCCGGCGCCAAAAGATGCGGATGAAACAGGTCTATAGGGTTCCCTTTGAGCGCAACTCTGCGCGACACAAAGACCTACGTTACGAGTATGTGCAAGTAAGTATACATCCATGTTCACAGTACAGTTAGTGGACATACTGTGTTGCTCAGTGGCCTACATTACTTCTGGACAATACTGTGCTACCTGATTGACTGTTGTTCTGAACACCTGTGCACTTTCACATTTTCACAGAGGATATTACAGTTGGACACGATGGCCAGACCTCATGAGTACCTCTTCCTGGATGAGGCTGGCTTCAACCTGCAGAAACGAAGGCAAAGAGGCCGTAACATCATTGGCCAAAGAGCCATCACTGAGGTTCCTGGCCAACGGGGGGGTAATATTACTCTTTGTGCAGCCATGGGTTCGGAGGGGCTTGTCCACCGGCATGCTGTCCTTGGGTCTTACAACACCCAACGTCTCCTCACCTTCCTAGAGGAGCTAAAAGACATCCTCCTGAACCGCCAACAACGCCATCCTGGGCCCGCACATCACATTTATGTGATCATTTGGGACAATGTCCACTTCCACAGAACAAACCAAATCAGAGAGTGGTTCACCACCAACAGTAACCACTTTTTAAACGTCTGTCTGCCACCCTACTCCCCTTTCCTGAACCCTATAGAGGAGTTCTTCTCATCGTGGAGATGGAAGGTTTATGACAGACAACCATACACTAGAGAAAACCTCCTAAGGGCAATGGAGCTGGCCTGTGTTGACATCCCTGTGGAGGCCTTCCAAGGATGGATTCGTCATTCCAGGGCGTTTTTCCCACGGTGCCTGGCAAGAGACAATATAGCCTGCGATGTGGATGAGGTGATGTGGCCCGATGCAGCTCAGCGACATGATGCCGCACAATGATTGTGGTGTGTGTGTGGTGTGAATAAAGTAAATAAAAAAACTTCACACCCTGATCATGTTTTCAAGAGTACTGTTGTGTGCAATAGATTCTGTTTTTGCATTGAGTTGTGTTACAGTAGTGTACATGTAGAATTTTCTATAGATTTATACTCTTCATATGAAACTCACAAATCTAAATGCCTAATCCTCTGCAGAGATCTAAGAAGATCCGTTACTGTAAAGTTTCTAAAAATATGAGTATGCATTGGCAGTTATGAAACAAAGAACCTTCTCACAAATTGAGCATTGTGTTTTCAATTGTTTTGCTGTAGTGTGTAATGATGTGTCTAGTGTTTACTTTTTTGAAAGCTTCGAGCTGCTCTTTTGGTGTGAAAGTTTGAGTTTTGAAGTGAGAAGGTGTGGTTGTGTTTATGTAGCTTTAGAAAAGGGTGTTGTGTTTAGACATTGGGGAACATGGAGGAAACGTTTGTGAAATGTGTTTTAGCATTTGAGAAAATCTGTATTATTGCTTTACAGTTTTTTCCAATTGCTAACACACTAAAATCTAATGTAAAGCTCAACTGCAAAAACTGACACTCAGAGAGCAAAATCTCTCCTCACATTTGTTATATTCAAAACACAAATCACACCTTTGAACACAAAAAGCAATTAACTTGACTTCTTTTGCATTAGAGTGTGCACACTTTCCTACAGAAAACACAGGAATCTGACAGCAGTAAACTTTTAGCCATTTCTAAACACACCCATTCAAAAAGCCACACCCATGTACCAATTAGGCTAAAACAAGTGTCACCCGGTCAAGCACCTGACTGCTTATTAGTTAACTCAGCAATCAGAATGTGAGAACTATAAAACTCCACAGATTTACCAACACTAAAGAACAATGGAAGCTGGAGGGAGAGGAAGAGATGGTAGAGGTAGAGGTAGAGGAAGAGGTAGAGGAAGAGGTAGGGGTGCACAGAGAGGTGAAAGAGGACAAAGACAAAGAAGACAAGCACTTTCAAATGAAATTCGGGCAACATTAGTCGACCATGTTATAAATCATGGATTGACAATGAGAGAGGCTGGACAGAGGGTCCAACCCAACCTGAGTCGATTTACTGTTGCCTCTGTCATCCAGACATTTCGGCTTGAGAACAGGTATGTTCTGTAACACCCACTCTGTACTGTATATCTACAGCAATTCAAAGTATTCTTTACTTGTACAATACTACTGCATAATCCTCATTAGAAACAAGAAAGGCTACATACCAATATATACATTGTTGTCTTCTCCAAGGACTGAGAGACAAGTAGGACGTGGTGGAAGAGGTCGGATGTTCACAGAGGCACAGGAGGTAGAAATCATAAACATGGTTTTGGCAAATAATGCCATAAGACTTAGGGAAATTCAAAGCCACATCATGAGGGACGACACAGTTTTTGGCAACATTAGGCAAGTTGCCTTGTCTACCCTTGCTCGTGTTCTCCAGCGACACCAAGTACGAATGAAACAGATATACCGGGTTCCTTTTGAGAGGAACTCCGAAAGAGTCAAAGAACTGAGGCACAATTATGTGCAGGTAACTATTAGACTACAGGATGTTACATATAATGCTGCGTTTTTCCAGTACTAAACATAAACCTAAACCACTGCTTATGTAATCTTTTTTTGTTCTCAGACAGTGCTGGAAATGGATTCAAATGTGATCCCACATGAGTTAATTTTTATTGATGAGACTGGCTTCAACCTTACCAGAACCAGAAGAAGGGGAAGAAACAGAATAGGTCACAGAGCTATTGTGAATGTTCCTGGCGTACGTGGGGGAAACATCACAATGTGTGCTGCCATCACAGGACATGGAGTTCTATACCACCATGCCATTCTTGGTCCATATAACACAGAGTTGATCCTGACATTTCTGGACAGAATGCGAGACATCTTACAACAGGCAAACCATACGGACGATGAAGGGCAGGAGCACAGATATGTTGTAGTGTGGGACAATGTGGCTTTTCATCGTGCAGCCATGGTGCAAAATTGGTTTGCCAACAACCCACATTTTATAGTGGCTTACCTTCCCCCTTATTCTCCATTTCTGAACCCCATAGAAGAGTTCCTTTCAGCATGGCGGTAGAAGGTCTATGATCGTCAACCCCATGTGCGTGAGGGGCTTCTACAAGCAATGGAGGAGGCATGTGAGGAAATTGACGTAGGAGCTATCCAGGGATGGATAAGACACTCCCGACGCTTCTTTCCTCGCTGTCTAGCAAGGGAAAACATTGCATGTGAAGTGGATGAGGTGCTGTGGCCAGATCCACTGAGACGACATGACCCTGCATAAATCTTGTTTTGTTGTTCATTTGTTTTTTCACTTGTGCATGTTTGGGTTTTTCTGTTGCAAATTGTAGCTAAATAAATTATTTCTTTGAACCTAATTTATTTCTGCACATATGTCTCTGTGTCCAATTCTCAGTATTTGCAGTTCTGACAGTCCCTAAAGAGATAAAAGTGTTTTGGATTTTACAGAGTGGTGTTTGGTTGGTTGGAGGAAAAATTTAGGAATGGGACAAAAATGTTTACAATTTGGGGCAAAAGTTTGGTTTTGATAAGTGTTTATATAGTTTTGACTGCAGAGCTTCATTTTGCAGGATATGTGAGGTGTTTTGCTCTTTGGGTGAGGTGTTTTGTGAATTGTGCTAAATGATTTGCAAAAATGAGCCTTGTTGTCAAAATTGTGCTTTAGCAATTGGAAAAAACTGTAAATTGCTTTGAGCACAATAAACAAAATCCCACTTTGAGGGCTAAGAGCTAACTAAATATTAATGCGTTGAAAGAAAGTAAATGTCTGAGCACTTGCTTGAAAATATTAGTTCATATTAATGTTAAATGATCAATGCTTCATATATTGCTTTTTGGGTCATCTTTTTGGTCCTTGTCTTACTTCACAATGAAAAATGCATAAAGATTTTAAAATAATGAAACAGAAATTGGAAGGAGGTCCTTTATATTTCTTTGCGATTGAAAAAACTAAAAAAAGCCTTTTTTAAAAACAGAAATACATTGGCCCTTCTACATTGTCAAGGTTTGCTCATATAAAAGATATTCATAATTGTTTCTTTTCTGGAAAATGTTAAGAGGGGAGGTGATTTGATCATAGTTGTGACAAATCACAAAATCAGTAGAAGAATGAATAAGAAATCTTAAACATACCACAAAATCCAGGTCTAGCTGCCAATTCCTCTCTCATCTCTATATATAATCTTCATTTGGATCTTGATCTTTGTTTGTCCGCGAATGAATTAGAAGAAGAAGCACTAGATGGCAGTAGAGATACAGCTAAAAACATAGGCATTGTATTAAGAATCTCCTCCAGGCTTATACTACTGAAGACTGTAGTACTCCAGTCACACCTCAAAACACAGACATTCAAACTAAACAAATTGTTGTGCTTAAAATTAACTAAAGAGATCTTCATTTAGATCTTGATCTTTGTTTGTCCGCGAATTCCATGCATGCGTAGACCACCTTCGAGTTTAGTATGTTGTTGTTACTCACGGATGTCAACAATGTGCCGGAATAACGAAAGGGGTGGTGGACAGTGTTACGCTGGTTAGCTCCTGAGACCTGGTTAGAAAATGAGATTGCCGAAGATAAAAGGTACGTGCCTACATAACATATGAATGAAAGAAAGACAGTGGGTATAATGAATGACAACGTAACAGCACATTCCGGAAATTATTATTGTTACGTTGTAGCCGGCGAGTGCTGTGCGTCTCACAGCCTTGCTCACATGTCAGTGAAATGATCCCTATTTATGCTTTAAGGAGCCTGGATACTTATGTGTCCCCCTTTTATAACCATTGCTTTCTTCACATTTCAAAGATGTGCTTGTCATATCAATTTGCTTAGTGTGATTGTTTATAAAATTTTTAGATGGACTACTGCAAGAATCAAAGGTTGACTACTGCTTTTCAAATAACTCATGCAAAAATTCCTTTTTTTTAATTTCTACCACCAGAAAAATCTAGATCTTTGTTTTCATTAGAAAATGTCAAATATATGATTCAAGATTCTTTATTTGTCACATACATAGTTATACAGGACAACACGCAGTGAAATGCATCAAACCCAACTTTCATTGACCCAGATGGGATTTGAACCCACAATCCTCAGCTCTGATGCCTTATCCATTTGGCAACTGGGTCACAACAACACACATATGTGTTTTTGATCTAGGAAAAAAAAAATGTTTTCTCCCCTTTCTTCTTCGGATTGGTTCTTTGTTGTTTTTCAGTTTATGGTGTCACACACGTGTGCTCAGGAGACAGCTAGAAGGACCAAACAAAGGTAATTCCACGCCAGGGGGTGGGGGAGTGCGCTATTCCTGGATCCGTTATCTCTACAGACCAAATACGGGAAATCCTGCCTGAGTCCGAAGACATCACTTCTAGTTCTGGCCATGAAGAGGTCACTTTTGGTTCCGGTTCGTATGACGTCACTTCCACTGCTCACCCCAACGACCTCATTTTGTAATCAATTCTGTTTTGGAATCAAACCTGTTAACTATTCTGCAACATATTTACCCTTTTGCATCCAGGGATTAAGTATACGGGTGGCTGCCCAAAACCTTTTTTTTCTGTCTCAAGGCTGTTCATTTCACAATGGAAAAAGTATTCGAGAAGATTAGTGAATAATTTCAGTTGATGAACAAAGTTAATAAATTGATGAAAGTATCATATAAACTAGTTTCACTTCCTTCATTTTACATTCGAGGCAGGCAATGAATTTGCCATTCAACAAATTACCCATATACCTATTGATAAACAAAATAGTACAGATTTTTTATAGCACAAGAATTGTAGAAGATGGTTGTATGCATGTACAGTGCATACAGAAGCAGGACAATAAGCAAACAATACAAACCAAATCTTTCCTTCTCCTATAAGAAGGACGCAATCTTATGTATTACATTTCCACCTTTTAGTTCTTGTTCAAAAAATTGTCAAAGGAAATATTATTTACTCAAGCCCAGCTTTTAAATTCTTTTACAAGATTTTGCAATTATTAATCAGTTAAATTGGTGATTTTTTACCTAGATTACAATTTCCCTGTGGTCTACATAACTTGATGTAACAGGTGTTGTTTTCTCAAAGATCACATATGTGTAGGAATACGTTTGTGTTCGACATCACCTAGTTTGAAACTGTTTGCACAAATTTGCTTTTCTATTAAAATGTGAGAGAAGATATACTAGACACAGGGTTTTACTTACAGCTTAACCCTCAATGGTTCCTTGGGGTGCGTTCTGCACCCCCTGGCCATTTCTATGGCTACTACCATGTTATTATTAAAATTTCAGCAGTTATCCTCTAGGACATTGTAAGTGCACTAGTTTTTCATACGGTGATGCATAAAATGATAGAAAAAGTGTTAACGTCAATCATCGCTGGCATATTTTCATCGGGGGTGCAATATGCACCCCCAAAAAAACTTAATTTTTGACAGAAGTCTGTGGAGATTCTCAGCTATCCAGGTCATGGTTATCCTAAAAAAGAGTTATGCTGGACTTTGTTTCCATCCAGAGTGCTTTCTCAATTCTATCTGATTGGTTGGCAAAGTTAAAAGAACTGCATTGTAGGTGGATTGGGAGGACAACTGATTCAAATGAATGACCGTCGTTGAACAGAGGCGGTGGCCTTATACATAATCTATCACTGACCTACAATGCAGTTCTTTCAACTTTACCCAGACGGTTCCACAGTCGTTCACGCTGGGAGGATGACTGGTTCAAATAAACGACCGTCGTTGAACGGAGGAGGTGACCTTAGACATAATCTATCACCCACCTACAATGCAGTTCTTTCAACTTTGCCCAGACGGTTCCACAGTCGTTCACACTCGGCCTCAGGTGGTATCAGTGAAACACATGAAAGCCAGGGGGAACAAAAACAACCTGTTTGTTGCCACATTACGAAAATACTATATTCCAGGAACAGACATAACGGTAGACGAACAACTAGTCCCATTCAGAGGACGATGTCCATTTAGGCAGTACATTCCCAGTAAGCCTGCCAAATATGGGATAAAGGTGTGGTGGTGCTGTGACATTGCCACATCTTATCCACTGAATGCAGAGGTCTATCTTGGGCGGCAACCGAATGAAGTCAGAGATCATGATCAGGGTGCACGTGTTGTGAAAGCAATGGTATCACCTTGGTACAAAAGTGGTCGTAATGTAGTGGGAGATAACCTGTTTACAAGCGTTGCACTGACAGAAGAATTGCTTACACAGGGTATGACCTATGTAGGAACGATGCGTAAGAATAAACGAGACATTCCTCTGAGCATGATAGCAAAAAACAGAGACGAATTTTCTTCGATCTTTGCATTTGATGGCAACAAAACTTTGGTATCATATGTCCCCAAAAAAGGAAAGTCGGTCATCCTTTTGTCGACAATGCATCACGACAAGGCTGTTGATGGTCTGAAACAAAAACCAGAGATCATCCTTCATTATAATGCTACTAAGAGCGGCATAGATAACATGGATCATTTGGCCTGCATCTACTCTTGCAAACGAAAAATCAACAGATGGCCAATGGTCCTGTTCTTCAACATGCTTGACACAGCTGCCATTGCCAGTTTCGTGATCTGGATGTGCAATAACCCTGATTGGAACAAGTCATCCAAAGCGATTCGTCGTCGCCAGTTCATCGTGAGTCTCGGGGAGTCTCTTGTCGAGCCACTGATTAAAAGACGTTTGGACAATGCAGCCCAGCTCAGAAGACCGATCATGGATGCAATCCAACTTCTAGAGCTGGACTCTGGAGAACTAGAAGCAGGAACTGAGAGACCAGCTAAAATGAAGAAGACACAGGGACGTTGTCACCTGTGCCCGCGTGAGTTTGACAGGAAGACAAATGCAAATTCTGTGATAAGTGCTCTAGGCCTGCTTGTCCAGCACATTCTGTCAATAAATCAAATGTACTTTGTGACAAATGCATATAACTTTAGACATGTCATTTGCAGAAATCTTAAATGTTTGCATCTGAAAGGTGTGATAATATATATTTTACAATCTTATTAGAACATTGGAATTAAAATGGCACTTACATCGCGGCAGTGAAGGGGTCGGCTAGACGGAATGTGCATTATATGACCAGTCCCCTCCGCTGCCCCCCCCCCCCCCACTGCCGCAACCCCATTAACTGCACTATTTCACTGCATAAGCTGTGTATGCATCATGCACTTACCTAATAAACGCATCTTAACTTTAGTTCATTGAATTTGAGCTTGGTACCATTGAATTATATATACCAACGAATAGGGGTGCAATTTGAACCCCAAGGACCTGGAACGTAACTTTCTAACAAGGACCCATTGAGGGTTAAATAGTGTCAACAACCAGAAATATATTTACTAATATGTTTGCTGACTTTGCCCTAGCTACAGCTTTACAAACAGCCTTAGTCTCAGAAATGAAAGTATACAGTATAATGAACCTTAGTCTTTATGCACTTTCTTTTCAGGGCCTGAAATCTTTAGGATCCACAGAGAGTGTTCAGAGTCATAGATGGAAGCACACTTTGCTTTACATTGCCCCAGTTGGTCTATAAAGTCAGATAAAGGCAGATTCCTGCTTCAGTCCTCACAGTTCAAGTCTGTGTTGAAATGTTTATTTGGCGATACATTTGTGAGGAATTATATAGGTAATGAAATATCATCATTTGAAATATAATTGAGCCTTAGCTGATGCAGACAGTGCAGACAGCTAGCACTGACTCTGAGTTTTAAAGTGAGAGCAGGATATGTTCCTATTGTTTCATATTGCTGCATAGATTTGTCCATCAACATTTGTAAAAAAAAGGAATTTATGGTCACTTTTCTTGCTGACCAAAGCAACTAAAAGCCTGGGCTATCTTAGCAAGAGTGTCAATTGTAATTGATATTGCATTTTCAGATGGAGAGAAAACACTCTATCAGTTACTCAGAGAAGTTATTATCCAGTTTTGTTAGGGTTCAATGTTGAGTATGCAGTCAGACCATAGCTCATTTCCAAGATCTGCTGTGAAAGTCTTACATACTAAGCCAAAAAAGAGGGTAATAATGTTGTGTTTTATATATTCCACCCAGTTGGAAGTATCTAATAGAGGCATAGGGAACAAGAAAGCTTTATCAATTTAAGACATTCCAACTCTAAATTATATGTAATCAAATCTAGAATAATTATGTCTGGTAATCATTGAAATGCAATTCTGGCGTATATTAAAGAACAATATTGTACCATAATGTAAAAAGCATTTTATTTCCATGATGTCATTTAGCACTTACCTTTTATTTCCTTCAATAATGTCAGATTATATAAAGCATTGTAATTTTTGGATCCATGGCAATTTCCTTTCCCCTTATTCTAGGAGGTATTTTTTTTTCTACAGTACACCATAGCCTGTGGTGGGCTGGTGCCCTGCCTGGGGTTTGTTCCTGCCTTGCGTCCTGTGCTGGCTGGGATTGGCTCCAGCAGACCCCAGTGACCCTGTGTTAGGATATAGCGGGTTGGATAATGGATGGATGGATACACAATAGCTATTATTATTATTAATAATAATAATAACAATCTTTTACCAACTCTTACATTTCGTAAATATAATGATGTCATCATCTTCAATACCAATCCATTTATTTTGGAATTTATACTAATGTATTCTAGTGGTCTTTATTGGTAATGCATTTCCAGAAATATCTGCTTTAGGAAACACTCAAGCATATATCAAGGGACAAAACACTTCATATGTCTCTCATAAAAAATAAAGTAAATTGCAAATTAGAAGGATATCACAACATCTCTAAGATTGATGAAGAATATGCAAACTCACCTAATGATATGCTATATACCTTATAAATAATGGTTATCACTACAAACAGTATGTAATCTTATGATACAGGAGAAAAAGAGCAACTAATTATTAAGCCACATTTAATATGAGTTTGAATAAAAGCTTAATAGGATTATAAAAAAAAAAAACTGAGAAGCTACTCACATTATCTCATTATGCACAAATGAGGTCCTTTTCTTTGTAGGTGACCCAGAGGCTGACTTACCAGAGTCTTGGATTTGTTCAAACCATATGAACACATCTTAATTTTGTTAGCTGATTGCTCTCCCTCCCCTCACAAAGTAATAGACAGAATCAAAGTGTTAACTTTCAAATTTATATGAAATGGCAAAAGGCCATTGTTGCTTTTTGGATAATTGAAATATTGTCTTGCACATGTTTTCGCATTGCCCTTTTGTTTATTCCTTTTGTTAAAAAAAATCTTTCCTGTCAAATCTTATTCAATCTAATCACCCTTTTTTGTGTTCCTCCTCTTAGGACACCTCTGAATTACAGTATCTTATACCTCCTTTCTGCTTGGTAATGTGGCTTCAAATTGATTACTGAATTTCAGTTAACTCTTGGTTACTGTCATAACAAACTGTGACCTGACTCATTTGAAGCTCCATTGCTAGAATTAATGATGCCTCTCTAAAGAGTCTCAGTTTATGGCTTGTATCTTTGTTGCTTCAGTACAACTAAAATATTGATTACAAAAAAGAGAAACCAAAAAGGAATCTCTGTGCATGTGCATGTTTGAGTGTAGTGAAGGAGAGGTTCACAAATCTGACTTTGTCAATAAATCAGAACTGCTACAGCTTCATATATTTCTCATAGAAATCCTGGACAAACTACTGAAAATTGTTCAAATTAAAAATTAAAAATTATGAAGCTGAAAAACAGAGCTGCTACAAAGGGGGTCCTGACAACTAATCAACAGAATTTTGTAAAATATAACTGACTGTTAAATTAGCCACATTACATTAACAAAATAGACAGGATAATATCCTACCCTATACTACACAGTTCAGTTAAACAGTATAAATTCTAACTCTTTCTTATTACAGCATGTAACCAGTTGGGCACTCTGCCATTGCAAATATTTTTTTAAATCACTGCGCAATCATTGGTTATCCATCAACAATAGCAGAAAATAAAGAGGATTTTAAAACAAGGTAGGAATTAAAGAAATGTAACCCTTTATGTGGATGATATAATTCACATTATTAATGATGCATGAACAAGGAGCAGAAGAAATGTGGTCAGAAAAAGATAGCTGCTCATCAATCCCCATCCTAAGGTTGTGTACAGACTTGGCAGGTGTTAGTGGCAGTGAACCAAGATATACAGTGAAGGGGAATTGAAGGGACTGGCTGGCCAGGATCACAAGAAGCTTGGTTTTTGCCAGGTTGAGCTCTAGATGGTAGTCCTTCATCCAGGTTGAGACACCAGTAAGACATGCAGAGACTCTGGCTGATATTGTATTATCATCTGGAGGGAACGATAGTTACAGCTGTGTATCATCGGCATAGTGCATAGTGCAAAGTGTGCCATCCTTCCATGGAATTGGATGATGGAGTTTGCTGTAGTTTATACACTTTCAGTGCTGGGTGATTGGCTTCATCATAGCTATTGTTATTAGTGAAATCCAGGTATTTCATAATGAATTGAAAACAACACTCATAACTTTGCTGAAAATGGGGGTCGAATAAAAACCAGTTTATGGACCGTTACCATCTCTGGAATTTTTCACCCACTATTTCTTACAGTATCAGAAGACAAAAAAACACCCACAAGTCCTCTGCTTTGTTAGCAGCGACTGCGACAGGCATATGGTATACTGTGACACTTCCAACACTGCTTAGCAAATTGGTTCATTTTAACAACTATTTTCTCCACCTGACTATCATCGACAAATCAGAAACAGTCCACATGATCATGATCAACAGACATTTGTAGGTCGGAATTTAAGAGGTGTCAGTTTCACTGTCTGTGTCAACGTTGGTTGACCAATTCACATTGTCATCATGTTAAGACATCAAGTAGAAAACTTAAAATTAGGTAGGGGTCCAGCATGTTTACATTCAAATTATATTAAGCAGACCTTACTGAGTTTTGAAAAAGTCTGGAACAGATCCTCATACAGAGAATTTAATTTTCCAAATTGAGGGAGGGTGGGGGGAGGAGAAGGATGATGTAAATTGAAGTTTTGAGGATACTTTCTGTTCTTTTAAAACGTTCTATTATTTCTTTACTCCCAGGGGGTTGTGGGATATTTGGGAGGTAAGCCCTGTAATTTTTATTTATTGCCTGAGTTCCCAGAAGGTTGGCTATATGCCTTGGCTATGTTCTCCTCTTGTTCCTGGCTTCTTTTCTTAGTCTTCACATTTATTTCACTCACTTTTTCTTGATTGCTAATCTGTCAGTGGCTGCATCCTGTGAATAAATGTTAAGAGGGCAGTTGTCTTTGATTACCTGTTGTTGTTAATATCAGTAATTTTATTTCTTTTTTTTGGGGCATAATCAATTTTTTGGACCTTTTATTTGGTATGTACTAAGCTGAACTTAGTTTCACCTTCATTTTTTAGTTTTTTGGGACTTATAATTTTATCTTATTGTTATGTTTTGAATTGATCACAATGCTATTTAGATTTTTAGCGTGTTTCGCCATTTTGAGTGTCTGTTGTCATGATTCAATTGCTCTTTGTCAGAGGGAATGGTTTCAGAATTCTGATCATGTAACATTATCGGCATGACACTGTTTTAAAAAAAGTACACCTTTGTCCATGTTTATGAAAACCTTAACAAAGACTGATAAATTTCTTAAGATATAATGGTTATTCTGACTTCTTAGTTTTTTGGGACTCCAATTTTTGGTTTACATGTTTTGCTGTGATGCAAAATTGTTTTTTCTTGTTTTGATCCTGACTTGTGATATGGTTAACATTCTCTTCTACAGGGTTTGCATTTATAAAAGCTTGTGTATGCACAAGAGACAAGAAATGTGTCTAAGCATCTTCCCAAGCAAACAGCAGTATTTATAAAAGAAAACTTGATGGGGTACCACACGTATAGTTACAGCAATTCTGAAAAACGCATAGACAGCATTTCAGAGAAACTACTGGGAAATGTCAACACCCTTGATCAAGTAAAAAAATGCAGCCAAACAATTGTCTAAATGATGACTCAGACACATAATTCATATCACCAAGCTGGTATTATAATGTGTGCTGACTTGACAAACATAAAATACACTACACTCCTTTCCAATGGAAGTCTGGAACAGGCATCACTCTCTGATCATCACTGTGCTTAGACTCACTTTAACCAGTCAGTACTATTTGTATGTGCTGCCTGCTGGTTATTTCATTTCTCCTTAATTCAGAATCTAAGGTTCTGCATGAATTCCTTCTCTATATAGATCAGTTCACAGCAGAACTTTAAAATCTGTTGAGGATCCTACATATGTGTAAATGACTATAGAAGAAGTCATACATGATTTTCCTATTTGATATACAGCTGGTGAAGCCCATAAAAACAGGCCAAAATAGAGAAACCAGAGTTCCATTTAACATATTTGGAATAAGAATGATGCCCCCCAATGTGATGGACTCAGAATATGAAGTGATGATATACAATGTGAGATATGAGTTTAATATACTCCAAAAATGTCTGAATTTGATATCCATACACAGCAGGATTCAATATATTATGCCTCCAGTGTGAAGGTTTTACACTGATAACATAAAAATTGCTGAAACCTTAAGCATCCACGTCCATTTCAACCATGAAAAATAATAATAGTTTTTTTGGAGTTCTACTCTTTTCTGCAGAAACTCTCTTATTCTCCTCACTAAGCTGAATTCTTTTCTAGATAAGCCATCTCTTTCTATTTTAAAGATGTTGCTCTGCTGGATTCCCTGATTACTTTGTCCATCAGAGCATAAGTTCTTCATTCAAGCTGAACCTTGCAAAAAACATTGCCATGATCACATTCCTTTTAAAAATTGAGCTAAGGACCCACAGATTATTTTGGCTTTCATACTATTTCATTAGTTAATTCTGAAGCAAAATTTTAGGTAGATGTCTGCAACTGGTTAATATGAGAACAGGCTCTGAGCAAGTTTGTTTCCTGTGCTTTTTTCATTTAACTTTAGAATGATAAAGCATTCATTAGGAGGACTTTCTAGAGGAAGTTTCCACTCAACTGTTCAGTTAATAGATTATTTATCATTGAATGCTGTGCTGGCCAGACCCAGTCACAAGAGGAACCTGAAGTCGGCTTACTTGATACCCCATCTACTTTCACATGTCAACCACTGGCTTACAAAATTCAACAGACACATTTTGCCAGGAGTAGAACATTGATTGGTACAAACTTTGAGAACATTGCACATTCCTGATCAGGACTGGCTCAAATACATATATATGGGAGGAAAGTTGGCTTCTAAACTACAATTTCCTATTGGTCCAAGGGGTATAGTAAGGAAGCACAAGACCAGCATAAATATAGGGTCCACCATTACTCCACAGTTGCTGCCCCCTCTTCCATCATATCCATCTAGCGCAAATGCTGGACCAAAAATCTACCAACTCAGAATTAAAACACAAGATTTGACAAAGTAACCTAATATTTAGGCACTTACTAGACTTCTAGTAAGAACAGCTGCTGTCCATTAAGGTTGTATGGAGTGTTTGATACGCTCATCTCGCTTTGATTTTGCTCTAGGCACATTTAAAATTCTAATCTATATAATGTTATGAGTGATAATGAGTTATGAAGTTGTTTTGTCATGAGAAAACATGGAAATGATTGATCATTTTGGTGAACTTGTTGAAATACATTGAAATCAATGAGAAATGAGAAACTGAACTAGTTTTGAGTGGATTATAATGGTGCATTGGTTTTAAGTGTCCCTGAGGACCAGGAAACATTTGTCAGCTTTCCTGGACTGATTAATGTGGCCAAAAATATGATCTGAGCTGTGGATAATATTTTGCTCCTTTTTGCGAGTGCCCCTCTCTTATGTGCTTACCTCATTCAATTAATTTGAAAATATATTCATTTATAAAATTAGCTGGTCTAAATATGCTCTTCTTCCGTTAAAACACCTCTATCGCCCATGTGTTTTTCCTTTTTGTGTTTGATTGGTCAATTCATTTAAATAGTTTGGTATTGATATCAATTTCCTAATACAGAGCATCATAACCTCAGCTTATCAACAAATTTTTAAAAGTGTTAAGAAGACTCTCACCTTCTAGTCTTCTCCACCTTTATCATTTTGCTTCAGACTGGCAATCAATAAAATGAACATGGTTCATCATTTTAATTGTAGCTGTGCAATGTTGCCTCTTTCCTATCCACTACCTACCAGACAGATGCTAGATCTTTAATATCATGGGTTTTTTTTGTTGTGAAATAGTAGAAAACCTTCAAATACTTTTAATTAGGTACAAGTCTGACATTACAAGATTTGGAGCTGTATCATTGGGCATTTACTCTTTCTCCAATTTGAATCTGATAAGACATACCTGTCAATCTCCCTCCTTAGATTTTTATTGAATCTGATACAGTGGTGTCTTGATTCCTCTTTGTTCTTATTTTCTCTGCCCTTAAATTATTTCTTATGCTTTGAGGACTTGGTGCAGAGTGAGAAATTTCCCAGTCCATGTCCAGTTTAGTACACACACATCCCTATTTTGCTCCAGACATTCCAGCCTCTAAGGTTTTATGTGAATTATTATTGGATTATGTGAATTCTGCTGCTGGATTATGTGAATTTCCCCTTGGGATTAATAAATTATCTTTATTAATGGATTCTCAATTATTGACAGGAGCCTGCTCAGTGCCTATTGCTCTGCCACGGATGTCAAACTGTCCAGCTCCGTGCCTACAATAGAGCCTGCCTTCCTCACCAGTTTGTCCAGGCGTGAGGCAGCCCTCTTCTTTATGCTGCCTCCCCAGCACACCACTGCGTAGAAGAGGGCGCTCACCACAACCATCTGATAGAACATCTGCAGCATCTTATTGCAGATGATGGACGCCAGCCTTCTAAGTATGGAGTGATGATAATTAGCAGAACACCTAGATGGGCGTGCAAGTTCTTCTGTTTTTGCTTTTAAGAAGAACAGGTTTATATTGTGTGATATGATCAGATCAGACTTGACAAACTCAAAAAGGTTTGGGGCAGCCACCCATGTATTATCTCTGGCTGCAATGGATTTTGAAAATCGGACTGAAGTGTCTTCAATGGAGTCCAAATGGGCACTGAATACAGGTTATAAAAATGGTGGATTTAAATGCCAAGACTGGAAGTGATATATGGGAACCAAAAGAGACCTTCTTCTGACGTTATAACCAGAAGTGACGTCATCCTAGATGCCAGAACTGGAAGTGACACTCTTTCTGGCAGCGGAACTGGAAATAGCGTTATTTCAGGCGCCGGAACTGGAAGTGATGTCTTTAGGGATGAGTCAGATAGGTTTTCCCATGTCTGGTCTGTAGAGACAACAGAAGAAGATATAGCGCAACACCCTGGCTTGGCATGGAATTACCCTCACTTGGTCCAAACAACTTCCTCCTACTCACATGTGCATGACAACTGATTTATTCCACAACAGGTTCATCAAAGATTATATTTCTGCAATGATTGCATCAGTCATGATGACTTATATTAGGTGTACCTACTGGAAAAATGAGCGTTGATCAACAAATAGGCAGGATTTGATGTAACACTGATCTGAGCTCACCCAAAAAAAATGAGGCCTCACTGTCTATCATGATAGTTTCTGAAAGTCCCAGATGTTTGATGCATGTAGTGTTGTATTTGCCACAGTGCATCTTGTTGTGCTTAGCAACTGAACTGAAAATATTAATATTACTATGGTTATTTTTCTATATGTATTCGGTTTTATGAATATGAGTAAACAAGTCAAACTCAATTTATTTTTAATTGTTACTACATACAGATTTTTACTGGCTTTCTCAAGGACTTTAAGATTATCTGAGATCAGAAATTATTATATTCCTATCAAAACAAAAACTGTGACCTAGTGCAGTTCTTCAAAGACACATATTGGAACATAAATTATATAACCTTGCAGATATACTTTTGAAAATGCTTATCGCTTCAGGAAGCACATAAAACAATACTGAACATTTCTAATAAAATAGAAGACCCCCTTCCCTCACAAAAAATAAGCATTGGATACATAGATGACAAAATGAATAGGGCAGAGAAAAGAAATGAAGATTACAATTTTAAACAACTTAAACTTACTGTGATCAATCTTTTACAAAATGTCATTAGTTAAATTTGAAGACTATTTTCCTGAAAGCCATGACTCAAATGAAGTTTTTTTGTGGATTATGGATCCATTTAATCTCAGTGAACAAGTTAAGAATGATCTATCAATGAATGAAGACTATAGTATATGTTGAATGATTTTTTTCCTCAGACATTAGACTACTTTACTTCTTGGCTAACACTTTAGCTACAGCAAAAATTTACTCTCAGGTAGCACAACTTTTATATAGGCTTTTTTGGCGTTTATATAAATGCAAATAATTATTATTATTATTAATAACACAACTCATCAGTTAAGTGGTTATTCATCTGTGCAATGTGGCCCACTAAAACAACTTCATTTTGGGATGGTCAGAGGTGGCCTAAGTGAGACATATGTCTCTTGATATTGCATATTTCACCATAAGACCTGGGGATCCTTCATATTCATAAGTACTTTTACCAGCATATCAACAGCCACGCGGCATGGGTATGAATAAACACTTTATTAATGCTGTGTGTTATAGAAGCCTTTGTAAAGATCTTGTTATGCAACAGTAAGTGAGCAATAGATGCATTTTTGCAGTACCTAAACTAAAGTGTTATCACTTCTTATTACTTTTAAGTCAATAGACATTTAAAATCTTACTATAGTTTGCTTACCCTGTTCAGGATTAAGCTTAGGAAATGGCATGGTGAAATTTTGACTTTCACTGCAACTAAAACAAATGACCAAAATAGGCTAAATACAGTGTGACACCTACATTAAGGGTATATTTAACAAACTTTACAACATATATTGATTTTTTGTGTGATACAATGCCAATGCATTCTTTTTTTAATTCAGTTTTTATTATTTAATCTTTTTCAATAAATATTTATAAATATGCTTAGAAATATTTTGTTTTCACATAAGTGATTTTTAATTCTCATATGGGTTTTGCGGATCAAACTTTTTTTGTATAGGGCTCCGCAGTCCTAAAAACATTAAGAAACACTGGTGCAGAGTACAAGTGAAAGGAGACTATGCTTAAGCTATATAACTCATTATTGAGGTCTTGTGTACAGCTTTGGTTTCCATATTACAAAAAGACATAGCAGCACTAGAGGAATTTCAGTGAAGATCGGCTATACCGATTCCAAGATTGACCAAGAAGAAAAGATTGAAGGAGGTGAGGTCTTCTGTTTGAGCAAACAGTGTTGACAGGATTGAAGTTGAAGTGTTAACATTTATTAAGGGAATTAATACAGTGGATCCCAGCTGTTACCTTCAGAAGAATTTTTCAACACAAACACATGTAAACCTGTTAAGCTCAAATTTCACACAAGTTTTAGTAAGCCTTTCTTCACAAAAATAGCCATAGACACATGGAATAACTTCTCAAAGTTTTGAGAAGAATAACTTCAGCTGAGCAAACCTTAGGTGAGCTGGAGAGACTGGAAGGAGCTGTGTTTGGCTGGTGTGACCACAATGACGGCTGCAGGTTTTTTAATTCTCATGTTATTAGCTTTGTTTTAAGCCTTTGGGATTTTTATCTTTTTATGGGTTTATTGATTTATGGAACTTTGTTGCACTGCACTTTAGTTGGACACAGTTTGTTTTTGTTTTAATAAAAGCACTTGCACCTTTTGCACCACCCCCTTTCTCAGTTTGATTATCCCCATCAGACCAGCTCATCTGGTTACATTACCTACGGTGTTGGGTTGAGAGGCTCCCAGAAGAGTGGTGGGAGCATGGAGCTGGACCTGCACTATTACAGTATGGTGTTTGCATATTTTTTCTAGATATATCAAATTCCTGATGACATCCCAAAGATGTGCATGTTATGTTGATTTCACTGGTCATTGGTGGTGTGTACTTGATTAGGTGGGTGTCTTATTAATTAAAAGATGAAAATATAGTTAGGTAGGCTGAACAGAAGTACAGTATAAGCAGCCAGTAGAGTATGTTCTTCATAGTGCTGGAGTTTTGCACAGTGACTGGACACATAAACAAGAATTTCATTGTACTCTATATCCATGACTACTTCTATCCATCCATCCATTTTCCAACCCGCTGAATCTGAACACAGGGTCACGGGGGTCTGCTGGAGCCAATCCCAGCCAACACAGGGCACAAGGCAGGAACCAATCCTGGGCAGGGTGCCAACCCACCGCAGGACACACACAAACTCACCCACACACCAAGCACACACTAGGGCCAATTTAGAATCGCCAATCCACCTAACCTGCATGTCTTTGGACTGTGGGAGGAAACCGGAGTGCCCGGAGGAAACCCACGCAGACACGGGGAGAACCCAGGAAGCGAACCCGGGTCTCCTAACTGTGAGGCAATGACTACTTCTAGTATTTTCAAAATGGGAAAATCAATAGCAAAGTAAATATGCTAAAGTGTGCATTATTTATCTTTTGTGTACTATTTATTCATCACTATTTTTATCTAAATTTAATTTGTTTTTCATTTGCATGTAACTACTTCTTTGATATGTTGTAAAGCACTTTGAGCTACATCCTTTGTATGAAAATGTGCTATGGAAATAAACGTTGTTGTAGGTACAATTTAACGATGTCAGGTTTCAAAACCAAGAGTTTTGAAATGTGATAAAAATGCTAGTAAAATAAAAACAAATTAGAGAATGGGACTTGAAAGCAAACAAAGCTTCAGATTGACCAGTATTACAAAGAAGTATGAGATGGTCTTTGAATTCCACTTAAGGTGCTTTAGGCGAAAACTGAGTAAAGTAAGCACCATCACAAAGTGGTTTAGAAAGCAACAATCCATTGAATATGCATGAACATGACACTGAATATATGCAAACACAGCACAAAGTCAGGAGACGGTAAAAGACCAGAGACAGATAACAAGTGGAAAAATATAATATCTTAAATCTACAAAAAGATGCATTCACATGGTGATTCCCAACACAACCTCATAACAGTCTAAATGGATAAACACACAAGGTGCATTAAGCTTTATGTATAACCTTCTTAATGGAAGAGTTCAAGTCAGCTACACAGCTGTAAAATCTGATTAAAATTTTAAGCATTACTTCTGTTCTACACTGTCATTATCATCATCACTTTAGTAAAAAAGATTTCTGCTTCTGGGGATTCAGTTCCCAAGTGTTTAAAGTAAATAATAAAAGGTTACTTTGTGGGATGCTTTCTGACTTCTCAGTGAAAGTCTTTAAGAATGTTGCTCTGATATAAAACGAGCTACTCTATGTAAGATGCGTACTGCCCCAGGTGCAATCTAAAAATAGACCAAAGCACATGAAGTCAAAGCTTTTAAATGAAAAAAAAAATCCATTGAAGCATCTAACAATTCTTTTTGAATTGTGATATTTATGATTTTAAGGTAGCATGGCAGAGAATAGTGACTCTTGACTGCCTTTCCACTGTGGCAAAGCATGGGTTCAAATTGGGGTCATGGCAATGTCTGCATGAAGTTTGCCCAGTGCTTCCATAGGTTTCCTCCTGGTTTTTCCTCCCACATGCCAATGATATGCATTTTAAGTTAAATAGCAACTTCAAGCTATCCCAGGATGAGTGAATGTGGGTGTGTGCAAGAGTGGCAAGAATAGTAAACTGGCATGTCATCCAGGGTTTTGCATTGTGCCTTGAAGTTGCCAATGTGTTTCCTACATAAGAACATAAGAAATATGACAAACGAGAGGAGAACATTCAGTCCATCAAGCCTGCTTGTTTAGCTGAAAGCTAACTTGCCCCAATGTTTCATTCAGATTCTTCTTAAAGGTTGTCACGGTTTTTTTATAACTGCATGTCTTTGTAGTTTGTTCCAGTTTCCCACAAATATTTGTGTAAAGAAGTGCTTCCTGGCTTCAGTTTTAAATCCTATCCTCATATCCTCAAGGACATGACTCAACCTTCAGCTGAAAGAATGTTGATGGATGTACTTTATCAATGTCTTTGAGGAGTTTAAATACCTGGAGTGAGTCCCCCGCAGTCTCTTCTGCTCGAGACTAAACAGGTTTAATTCTCTCAGTTTGTCAGAGTAGGACATGTCCTAAAGTCCTGGGATGCACTTGGTTGCTCTCCTCTGCACAGCTTCAAGTTCTACTATGTTTTTTTTTTTTGTACCACGGTGACCAGAACTGCACATAATACTCTAGATGTGATTTCCGTGAGAAATCTGACAAAGACTCATTACTGCTTTACACTTTTGGTTCTGAAGTTGCTCCAAACCTCAGAGCTATGGCAATCCCAGTGAAAGTATAAGTGTGTGTATTTCTGGTGTTGTGTTTTACTTAAGATGAAAATAACACCTTCTGTGTCAGGAAAATCTTTAGGCTATTTCAAAATTTCTCCCTCTAAATTTAATAGAAAAGCTAAACTTATGAGAGAATAAGCCTCTTTATTTAATCAATCCTTCACAGACAAGCTGGAATTAGCAACTGCAGCTACACTCCAAGTATGATGGCACTGAAAAACATTTCAACCAGACAGAGATTCACCAGTTTAACCTGGTAATATACCAGAGTTCTTACAAAGTCATTTAAAAAATAGTTCCAAATTAATACTGTTTTTTTCAACAATTCTTTGGGAAAGAATTAAAAATATGAAATATGAACCAAGTAAGATTACACTTGTATTGTATCATTTATTGCCCTTCATCTTTATATGCATGCCTATTTTCATTTTCTATAATTCTTGTGTTATGAATACATACATTATATTGTTCCATTTATTAACGCAAAGGACTTTGGGCTATTTGTTAAAAGGTAAGCCTATCACTTCCCTGAATCATAAAAGTGAAGAGGTTTATAGTTAAAGCTGGATGTGTAAGACATGTTGATATCTCAGTAATCAATATAGAACTCAGCATTAATGTTTGAAATGCACCATGCGATACATATGCCTCTGTTATGTGCCATTTGGTATGGGATTCATAAAAGCAGTGTCACTGTTTGTGATGCGCCATCGGTTGGACATAGCAACCAGATGGACACACAAATACTTGTCTTTTTATTGAGGTGGATATTGAAATTCAAATTTTTCTCAACTTGGATAATAATAATTAATTCTTTGCATTTATATAGCACTTTTTTCAGTACTCAAAGTGCTCAGTAATTGCAGGTTAAGGGCCTTACTCAAGGGCCCAACAGAGCAGAGTCCCTTTTGGCATTTATGGGATTTGAACCGGCAACCTTCGTATTGCCAGCACAGATCCCTAGCCTCAGAGCCACCACTCCGCACTCTGGATGAATTTAGAACTTTAGTTTTTTTTTTTTAATTGCTTATAGCAACCATTGATACACATGTAACTAAGAATATTTATAGGACTAATTTTATGTATATACAAAGCTTATTACATTAGGACACATTATACAGGACATACTATGTTCCTAAGTTGACTACTGAGGTTCTAGGAACTGTGAGGCATAATCACAGACTGCTGTGAAAGATTTCACTATTCATACACAAAAGTTTTTCCTTCTATTATGTGACACAGACAAAAATAAATAAATAAAAAACAACCATTAATACATATGCAACTTAGAACATTTATGGGACTAATTTTATGTACAGGTAGTCCCCTGGATACGGACATCCGGCCTACGACTTATGAACGGGGCCACAGCTACGATGCATGCGCCTCAGTAACTGCCGCTCCGTCATCTTCGGCCTGGGGACGCTGCAAGCGGTGGCTGGACGGAGGTTGGAGGGGGGTGATTTCACTGCCCACGCAGTGTAGTGACCCTTAAGTGGCTCTTGGCGGCAAGCAGTTTCAGTGCCCGCCCACCACACATGGCTTCCCTGTTCGTTTTTGGTGGGCGGCTGGTAATGCTGCAAGTGGTGACCGGGTTGTGGCTGAACAGAGGCCATTGAGGGTGAATGGGGTGGCGGGTGGTAGTTTTGTAGTGTGCATCGAATGGCTGCCTATTGAATGGGGGCGATTCACTACCTGCCTTTGGCGGCACCTGCCTCTCAGTGGGCGGACGCTGCAGGCAGCATGCTGTAGTGGAGGTGACCGTGAGGTGGGCTGGTAATGAACCCCCCCTCGCTGCCCCCATTCATTCTCAATAGCAAACCTGCTTGTACTTTTACGCACATAGCAGGAAGTTGTCGCTTGTCAGTACATCAGACGTGTTGATGACTGGTGCCTTCCTGCTGTGATAGCATGTACAGTGTTGTGCAGAAGAGCTCGTCTTAATCTTTTGTCTTCACCCTTCAACAATGTCTCTGAAACACAAATCTGATGCAAGTGCTGGTGATACAGTAAAGAAGAGAAAAACTATCACCATTGAAAATAAAGTAGAAATAATAAAAAGGTCAGAGCGAGGTGAAACTCCACCATTCATTAGCAGAGCACTTGGTTACAGTCGGTCAACAGCATTTATTAAATTTATGTACCTATTCCAACTTACATACAAATTCAACTTAAGTACAAACCTACAGTCCCCTTCTCGTACGTAACCCGGGGACTGCCTGTATATACAAAGCTTTACTTTAGGGCACATTATACAGGATATACTAAAATCGCCAAAATATTCCTAAGTTGACTACTGAGATTCTAGGAACAGCGAGGCATAATCACAGACTACTGTGAAACATTACACTATTCATACACAAACGTTTTTCCTTCTAGTATTTGATACAGGCAAAAAATAAATAAATAAAAATAACAGGAGGCAACCAGAGAAGAAAACTGTCAATGTGATCTAGCTAAGGCCTTCAATGGAATTAACTACACTCTTTACCAGTAAATAAGAACACAGCAGTTGAATTCAAACCCTACAGGCAAATAAAATGATTGTGCACAGTTGGTGTAGAAAATAATGCACTCTTCATTCTTTGTAGCTAGGAGCACCTACTGACTGCTACAGCAGTACCATGGCAAGCTTTATTGATTTTGAAGAAAAATCTGTAATCAATTTTTTTAAAAATGTCTTGCCACAAATGGTAGTAGGTTAAAATATGTGGTCTGGAAAATTACCTTCAAAACGGTATTGAACATTTATGAAATGAAATGTGGTCTTCCTGATATTTTTTTGTTATTAGATTATGGGACATTTCTGAAAATAGACATATCTTTAAAAGTTTAGTAAATTCAAAAATATTGCCAGCAATTTCAAAGTATTGTGATGATTAATCTACAATAACATAATTTTCTCAAACGTACTTAATCCAGTATATTAAATGATATTATTAATTAGAACATATTATATAAAATAAAAGATGTTCTAGGGGATTTCATTTCCAAATTTCATTTTTCTGAAAAGTGAAGTATTATGTCATTAAGTTTTCTTTGAAGTCTGACAATATATTTTTGACATCGAGGCATACTAGTGTGCTGAGATGATGCTGCATAATAAGAGTTTTCCCTTGACTACACAATGACTGAAGCCATGCTTATCAGAAAAAGGAAGAAAATAAAGTACATTTTCAATCACACTTTTTGACAGCTGTGTTACTTTACTGCAGTATGATGTGCCATTCATGTCACTAGACAGAGCATTCCCACAAAAAAAAAGTTTCATGTTTATTAACATACCAAAGAAAAAAGGGAAGCTCACTGGAGGCCTTTTGATTTAGCATTTTTGAAATTTGTTTTGTTCTGAGCATGTAATAATTAAACTTGCAAGTTAAGTTGTCATTCATTTTCTCTTTTATTCTTATGACAAGTACATTAAAGCTAACAATGTTATTAATATGTCTGTGGGTTAAGGGATAGAGTTGCCTTACACAGTGTGGAACCTCATCTTGTAGCGGTCATGAGGATGCTAAGACTCACATTGTCCAAAGACAACGGTTTGTTTATTTTATTACAGGGACCCCAGGAACACCCCCAGCTTTGATCCAGCATGCATACACTCATGCACAGAGACACTGATAAACAGTCTCAATTAATTGATAATAGAGATAATAATAATGTGGAAGAAATGAGGATGTTTGAATGGATGTGTGGAATCACAAAAAAGGACAGAATAAAAATTGAAACAATCAGAGGTACAACTAAAGTGGGAGAGATAGCTAAGAAATTACAGGAAAGTAAGCTGAAGTGGTATGGATATTTGATAATGAGAGACAATGAAGATGTGGGCAAAAGAGTGATGAGAATGTAAGTACAGGGGAAGAGAAAACAACAGAGGCCAAAGAAGAGGAGGATGGATAAATTAAAAGAAGATATGAAGGAAAACGGGCTTGACTAATGAGGAGGTGCAGGGCTGAGCTGTTTGGAGAAAGTTCATCAAGCACATTGATCCCACATTGAAGTTGGAAAAGATGAAGAGGAAGAAGAAGATAATAAAGCATGTATTAAGCAAATAAAGTAGGCAAAAAAAACATTATTTACAAACAACATGTACACAATGGGCCTCGCCAATTCACAGATGGCGATAATTATTTACAAACACTGCACAAATTAAACTGAACAAAATACTAGGCACTACACAGTAAAATATTAACACTTACAGCAAAGTCCAAAAACGGTTCAGTACTGCAAGTGCAGATGACAATGGTGTGTGGAATGAAAAATCATTTTGAACATCTCTATGAATGAAATGTAAAGTTTTGTTCTACTGGGTTCCAGTTGTTGCATGAAGATTTGTCATGATTGGGAGCAATCCCCAGGAAAACATATATCCAACTGAGATATATCCAAATTAAATCACATGGACAAGCAGGCACAGGACAAGTGCATACATTCAGAAAGAAACTGTAATTCATGGTGGTTGTAGTTGTAGTCCAATAAGAGTATGAAACATACAAACATATATACACAAATGATCACCTTGGCGTCCTTTTGGCTGCTTTTTAAAGAGAAGGTGCACTTAGCTTCAGTCTCAGCAACTCCCGCACCACTGCCCAATGATGTAATACTGCCAGGGTTGCTGGGAGTTGTGGGAAATTTAAGTAGTGCTGTTACAGATAAATGCTGCTTTGGCTACACTAAGTGAAGAGCACTATACAAGAGATAAGTTGTATTACATTGTATATTATACATAAAATATTCTTTTTCAGGGGAATTAAAGTTACGTCAAAGGTTTCCAATATGGTACCTATGAAAAGAATTCACCCCCTTGGTAGTTTTCACACTTTATTGTTATATTACATTAAACTTGTCTTTTTTGACACTCTTCAACAGAAAAATACTCTTTAATATCAAAGTAAAAACAAATCTGTGCAAAGTGGCCTAAATTAATCACAAATATGCTACACTTTTAATAGGCAATGTATATGTTTTGCCATGTGTTGTTGCCTTGAACCACTGTCCTGTGAAGCCATAATTAGGTGCTCATCTCTTGGTCTTTCTTTGCCCCTAAAAGCCACCTATGAGTAAGTTCTTCATCTGTGTAGAACTAGAGCTGGAGGGCAAGTACTAGGGTCGCTCAAAAAGTCTCCGCACTTTTATATTTTCGTTGGAAACGGTGGAAGAGGGAGAAGTAGTAATTGGTTGTGTCTGAAAGTGTCATGTGACTAGTTCTGTCTGGCAAGCTGGCTGCCCTTGCAGTTTAGTACAAGAGTCGCATCAGTGGCTACACACTCAACCAAACACATATTTGCTGATGGCATTAAAAAGTTGGTACAACACTGGGGAAATTGCATCGCAAATGAAGGTGACAATGTAGAAAAGTGATGTCATTTGTTTTTGAAAATCTTAATAAATAGAGTTTAAAAAAAAGTGCAAAAACTTTTTGAACATCCTTTTGTATTTATGTAATTGTGTTCTTGACAGTTGTGTTTAGTTGTTTTCTTGCTAATTCCTGTTTTTGCTGCCTAGCTAGTTGCACGTTCTCTTTGTATGCACAAGGCTGGGATTTTCTGTCATTCCCTTTAATATGACAAAGTGATCACTGGTGCAGCCAAATGGTTTTAAATATCACATAATTAATTCAATAGCAATTACTTGTCTGTAGTCAAGGGGTTTCAAATGATTGTAGTGTAAATGCCTCTGTATCTCAAAGGTTCAGCTAGAGGTGAGCTAGTGTTGTGGTCTAATCTACACAATGAAGAAAGAAGACAAGTCTAAGCAACTTTGTGAAAAGGTGACTGAAAAGTACAAATCACTGAATATCCATTGGAATGCTGTTAAATCAATCATTAGGAAATTGAAAGAGTATGACACAACTGTACACCCGAGAAAATCTGCCTAGAGCTGGCGATCCACGAAAGTTGAGTGATGATGCAAGAAAAACTGTTGTGACAGAGACCACCAAAGATACTTATGATAATTTTGAAAAGGTTACGAGGTAGATTGGTTGAGTTTAGAGAGACTGTGGTGATAACAACTGTTGCTGGGTGCTTCACTAGTTACAGTCTAATGGTAGAGTGACAAAGAGAAAGCTAGAGTTTGCAAGTTGATTCATGGGAGACTCTGAAGTCATCTGGAAGGATTTATGGTTTGAAAATGATCAGATTGAACTTTTTGGCAATCTGACTAAATGCCATATTTGGCATAAGCCAAGCCATCTAAATTATCAAAAACTCATCATCCCTATCCTGAAGCATGGTTGTGGCAACATCATGTTGTGAGGATGTTTCTCTGAAGCAGGTTCTGAAAAGCTTGTGGGGATAAAGGATAGTAGTAGGGTGTTGTACTGTGTTAGGCATTATGAATGCAATGAGAAATCAGGCAATAGATAGATAGATAGATAGATAGATAGATAGATAGATAGATAGATAGATAGATAGATACTTTATTAATCCCCAAGGGGAAATACACGTACTCCAGCAGCAGCATACTGATAAAAACAATATTAATTAAAAAGCAATAAAAAAAGCAGTGCAAGTTAAAAAATGCAAGGAGGATAGTGCGAGGCAGGTATAACAGTCTATAATCCTGTATAGTGTTAACATTTCCCCCCCCCCCCGCCCCCCCCGGGTGGAATTGAAGAGTTGCATAGTGTGGGGTAGGAACAATCTCCTAAGTTTGTCAGTGGAGCAGGACAGTGACAGCAGTCTGTTGCTGAAGAGCTCCTCTCTCTGGAGATGATACTGTTCAGTGGAGGCAGTGGATTCTCTATGATTGACAGGAGCCTGCTCAACGCTCGTCACTCTGCCACAGATGTCAAACTGTCCAGCTCTGTGCCTACAATAGAGCCTGCCTTCCTCACCAGTTTGTCCAGGCGTGAGGCATCCCTCTTCTTTATGCTGCCTCCCCAGCAAACCACCGCATAGAAGAGGGCACTCGCCACAACCGTCTGATAGAACATCTGCAGTATCTTATTGCAGATGTTGAATGACGCCAGCCTTCTAAGGAAGTATAATCGGCTCTGTTCTCTCTTGTATAGAGCATCAGTATAGGCAGCCCAGTCAATATATCATCCACCTGCACTCCCAGGTATTTATAGGTCTGCACACTCTGCACACAGTCACCTCTGATGATCACGGGGTCCATGAGGGGCATGGGCCTCCTAAAATCCACCACCAGCTCCTTGGTTTTGCTTGTGTTCAGCTGTAGGTGGTTTGAGTCACACCATTTAACAAAGTCCTTGATTAGGTTCCTATACTCCTCCTCCTGCCTACTCCTGATGCAGCCCACGATAGCAGTGTCGTCAGCGAACTTTTGCACGTGGCAGGACTCCGAGTTGTATTGGAAGTCTAATGTGTACAGGCTGAACAGGACCATAAAAAAGCACAGTCCCCTGCGGCACTCCTGTGCTGCTGACCACAATGTCAGACCTGCAGTTCCCGAGACGCACATACTGAGGTCTATCTGTAAGATAGTTCACGATCCATGCCACCAGGTATGAATCTACTCCCATCTCTGTCAGCTTGTCCCTAAGGAGCAGAGGTTTGATGGTGTTGAAGGCACTAGAGAAGTCCAGAAACATAATTCTTACTGCACCACTGCCTCTGTCCAAGTGGGAGAGGGATCGATGTAACAAGTAGATGATGGCATCCTCCGCTCCCACCTTCTCCTGGTATGCGAAGTGCAGAGGGTCGAGGGTGTGGCAGACCTGTGGTCTCAGGTGGTGAAGCAGCAGCCGCTCCATGGTCATCATCACATGTGATGTCAGTGCGACAGGCCTGAAGTCATTCAGCTCACCAGGACGTGATACCTTTGGGACTGGGTTGATACAAGATGTTTTCCAAAGCCTCGGGACTCACCCCTGTTCCAGGCTCAGGTTGAAGATGCGCTGTAGAGGACTTCCCATGTCCAACGCACAGGCCTTCAACAGTCACTATGACACCTTTTATTGGTTAAATAAAAAGATTATAATATGCAAGCTTTCAAGGCAATTCAGGCCCCTTCTTCAGGCAGTTAGATGCAGCAAAATGCAGTGAAATCATGGAGAAAACCTATACCTTTGGAGGAGATTTGTTTTTCAGCAAGACAATTACCTCAAGCATAAGGTCAAAGCTACTCAGGAAAATCTTAAAAACAGTGTTAATGTCTAGATCTCAATCCTAGATCTGGATCTCAAACCAAATGAGAATTTATGGCTTAACTTTAAAAAGGCTGTTCAGTCAGTCCCTATGCAGCCAAACAGAGCTTGAACAGTTTTGCAAAGATGAATAGGTATAGACTTCATTGTCCAGATGTGCAAGGCTGATAGAGACCTGTAAACACAGACTCAAGGCTGGAATGACTACCAAAGGTGCATCTGCTAAATGTTGATTTGAAAGGGGTGAAAACTCACTTGAGCAAATATTTTGTGGTTTATGTCTGTAATTCATTTAGATCCCATTGACGTTAAAGAGTCTTTTTCTATTAATCAATGTCAAAATTGCCAAATTGAGTCCACTGTGATTTAATGTCAGTCAGTAAATATCTAACCCGCTATATCCTAACACAGGGTCATGGGGGTCTGCTGGAGCCAATCCCAGCCAACACAGGGCACAAGGCAGGAACAAATCCCAGGTAGGGTACCAGCGCACCGCATGGCACACACACACACACTAGGGACAATTTAGAATCGTCAATGCACCTAACCTGCATGTCTTTGGACTGTGGGAGGAAACCGGAGCACCCGGAGAAAACCTACGCAGACACAGGTTGAACATGCTAACTTCACATAGGGAGGACCCGGGAAGCAAACCCAGGTCTCCTTACTGCGAGGCAGCAGCGCTACCATTGCGCCACCGTGCCGCCCTGATTTAATGTTGTACACCAATTAAACTTGAAAATTTCCAGTGAAGTGAATAATTTTCATAGGCACTTTATATACCAAATATATCCACCCATCCATCAATTTCTTTACTAAAAAACTTATCAACTTCAAGGTTACAAGGAAGGTTGGATACCAACCCATCCATTGAGGATCATACTCACACACACTTACCTACATACACACAAACTTTGGGATAATTTACAGCCACCAATTAATCTACTTTACTGCATACATCTTTGTGAATTTGAAAGAAAACCAGAGTACCTGAATTAAAGCTCATGCAGATATGGGGAAAATGTACAAACTGCACCCAGGCTGAAGATTAGAACCCAGACATAATGCTGTAGACGATGCTTAAATTCATTAAACTATTTAATTTTCATGCCCTATGAAGGAGTACACAGCTGGAAAAGAGCTCCTAAAAGGCATATGTTAAACCTGAGAAAACCTGGATGAGGAAGACCCTGCAGAAGCCTGAGACATAGAAAAGCATCATTCTACCACCTAGGGAACACCTCAACATACCACTTTAGGTAAGGAGGTGCCAGGAGTAAAACTGTAAGTCTAATATTTGCAAATGATGCCACTAAAGTAAATATTCTATGGCCCCCAGAGTGATAGAGAAGGTCCATAGAGGACTGGCAGGAAGCAAGAATAACTTTACAGTGAAGAGTGACATATCTTAGCAGAAATATTTCACTTGAACACGTAGACCAAAAGAAACAGAAGGTACAAATGCTGTCTAGGAGGCTTTGTTTAATGCTTACAGTACAATGGTCTTGGACTCTGCCAGATGACACTGAGGGCTGGTACTCCCCTGATTTCATTGATATACAACTGACACCAGCAAATCAACTAGATGTAAACAGCAAGTGAGCTTTAAATGCTTTTCAGTGTCAGTGAGCCAATCTAAATTTGTGAAATAAGTACCACTAAAGTTCATTGGAAGAGAAGGAAAATCAGGAGGGAGAGAAAAAGAGACAAAAATGTGGAGTCCATGTGTCATATTGTGTGTATATTTTGGGTACTATTCTGTAGCTGCATTATTTTCCAAAATTACCAAAGTTCAGCAGCTCTAGCATAAAAATGGGATTCAACAAAAGCTTTACATGCTGAAATGATTCCACAGACAAAATATCTTTGTTTTTAATATTTTAAGTTAAAATTCAAAGTAAAACAGTTCACACAAAAAAGAAAAAAATGAAATAGCAAAAAAAGAAAAAGATAAGCGGTAAGACTGTAACCTATCTCATTTCTAAACTGAAAATGGGTATTTTAAGTCCTTGTTTACTGGAACCTGTTCTAAACAACAACTGACACAATTACCACTCTATCTCAGTTATAGCAAGAAAGTTCTATCTCTTTCTAACTTATACCATTGACTATGAAAGAAATGTATATTCTATTCAAATGAAGCATACACTAATATGAGTTTCACTCAAAGCTTTAACTTTCTAAGATTGGCTCTTACATATTGTCTTATTGTCACTATTCTGAGGAGACATACAAGTAAGAATTTTACTAAGTTGTGATAAGAGGTTCATGGCAAAGCGTGATTTTTAAATAAGTAATCTAGTCCTCCAGCATGCAGGCTGTGATCGGGTGTCATCATACGCAAGGTGGAGCTTGCTCCAGGGTTGATTGGGGTGCTTGGCTGATCGTGCATTCATGTGCAAATGCAAGTGGGTCAGTCAGGTGTCTCATTCACACCTCACAGTTTGGGGGGAGGCAACACCTGCACACAATTAGGCAGGATAAAAGAAGCCTGCATGGCAGAGAAAGGGAATCAACATAAAGAAAAACTAACAGAGAAAGAAACAGAAGGGAAGAGAAGTACTGGGTGCTGAACAAATCGTGACTGTGAGCCAGCCAGCAGTCATGCGAGAAGCACAGCAGTCGTTAGCCTCATGGTGGAGCGAAGGATTGGCGCTCAAGGGGCAGATCATCCCTGCTGAGTTTTCAGAGGAGCAGGTTTGATGGTGATAGAGTCCTCCTTAGGGATCTGAGGTATGCCAGAGGAGTGAGAAGAAAGACAGGAGAACAACCAACCCCAACAGAGGCAGCAAAGAAGGGGGGTAGTAAAGAGGACCGCGGTTGCTGGAGTCTCCTAGAGGGAGTTGGTTACGCTGGGTTCGGCACAGAATAAGGGAGGAACATTAAGGACCCGATGACTGCATATTATTCAGGTTTTAATTTTTTTTTTTATTTGGTGTTAACTCATATACTTCACTGATTTCATTGAATTATGTATTTATTGAAGAGGATTGTCTTTCCACTGCACTGTTTGCACTTTCTTTTAGATTTTAAATAAAAGCACTAGACACTTTGCACCAATCCCATGCTGGATGTGTGTGTCTTCATTTGCATTTTCGTCTTATCTCAGTTCATGACAGTTATGGGTTGAAGAGACTTCTAAAAGAACCAGGGAGCATGGAGCTAACCTGGACTGTCACATAAGTACACATAAGCGTATACTTGAACTTAATATTAGGAGACGGAAAAATAGGAGTCCATTTTCTCTGATAAAGAAGAAAAGGAAGTCAGTACAAACAAGCCCTCTTGGGCTACATGATGCTGTTTATTTTCTGTTCATTTGATAATTTGTGTTTCATCTTTTATTTTTCCACTGTATGGCTTTTATGTCAGGTAAATCCAATTATTTTAAATAGTTTGCACTCTTGTTGGCTACTGTTCAAGTTGAAATACACAATACGCAGTGCAACGTAATACACATCTCACTGAAATAATTTTTGCACACATTGAGAAGATACTAAATATGCTATGCATAACATAACTGTTGAATTTTTAAATTTTTGTGTGTTCTTATTTTATGAATTGTGTAAGTTGTGCATAATTTTAGACTGTAACCTAGGGTATTCTTTCCACAGGTTGTGCCTTATTTTTGTTATAGAGTGAACCTTTGAGATTACAGCAAATTGTGGTTAGAACATCTGAAATCCTAAGTGTGGTTAATTGCTGATAAAAAAAAAACAGTGCAAGATGTAATGCACATGCATTAGAAATGTGTTATTTTCAATCCATTCACTTATTTTCTGAACCTGATTATTCCAGTTTCAGCTACTGGGGACCTGGAGTGTATTATGCTAACAAATAACACAGTAGCAGCAGCCAAAAAGATGGAATTACTTGAGCCAATGAGGGATACAACTTCCACATCTCTGAATTCTAGTGCTTCTACACAGATGTGCTCTCTGAGTTAATTAAGCAAACATACAGCATGATCGGGGTTGCATATAAAAATGCTCATTAGGGCTTGTTGCATTGAATTATGAATAGCATGGCTAAATGACAACAAATGAATGACTATAATAACTTTGAAAAGAGTTTGATAGTCAAGGCAAGTTTGATAGATGCATTGACAGTGACAAGTCACTGTGCTAAGCTATTATTAGATAGAAAAAAAAATACAATCTTGGTTTGTGATATCTAAGAGTCAGTTTGATGTCAAAAGCTAAAAAAGTGTGTTAAGATAAACCCATTAACTGTAAATTTCGGTTTCAGTAAGACGAGGCCAGTAAGTACACTAAGCATCATCTCCAGGTCTTGGTGGACAAATTTCTCATTCTAGATGGCAAGGAATATTTGTGAACAAATTGCACAGTCTTATGGGCCACTAAGCACTAAAAATATGATACAGACAGATCATTCTTAACCATCTTGTCCACAGACAGATGACTGCACTTGTAGCACACACTAAAAGATGGATACAGGCTTGAGTGTTGCATTTCAAAACAGAAGGGTTTAATGTTTTATTACTGTGGGGGTGTATTTTTCTAGCATGTTTAACACTTTGAGGGCTGAATATTTTTTCCAAAAAACTCAGTTTTCTGAAAAGCACAAAAAGCAATGGTTTCACACATAAATCAATATAAAACGTCTGTTGCTATGTGCAGTGGCTTCTTTTGGCGCATGTTCAGCATCTCTTTGGTGACATTGGCTGCGTGGGGGCACCTCGATGGTCAGTAGGAATACACAATGGGCCGGCTGCCTGGCTGTCTTAGCACAACAGGCGGGTGGCAGTGGCGATTACAATGTGACACAATATGGTTTGTACCTCTTGACATCATAAGTGGTGGTCCTTTCAGGCAAACGTTTGTATAGGCGCATCAGCTTCACAAAAGTGTTTAGTGCCACAATCAGCTGGGGACCGATCAGATGATGCTGGCACCTCACTTTTGTTTTTTAATATCCATCTCCAGATCACTTGTATCAAACTCGGATTCCGACAAGTCAGAGTCCTATTCAACGAAATTACGTAAAACGGAGTATGAAATATTTTGCTTTGCACATTCGCTTTTGTGTCTCGCCAGATGTCGGTGCCATTTTAGAGGTTGTTTGCTCTTCGCTGCTCATGCATGCGTAGGGAATCGAGGTTAAATCAACAAAGCTATGTCACTTTTCTTCTAGCAAGGACAGTCAAACTAAAATCTAAGGGTGAGTTTTGTTGCAGTTTACAGCTGATTACCTCTACTAAATTTTGACAAAAGTCAACATCAGTCCCGAAAGAGTTAAGGTGCACCTATTTTCCTAAAGGCAAAGTGAACATTAATCACTACGTAATTATTCTGAGTTGTCACACTAAGCAAATGATAACAGCCTCACCACATTTGATGGACTACTCTTTCACCACATCTGAATTTAACTGATGTTTTAAAAGAGATCCGGAAAAGAATCATGGAATAGTATTTTCCAAGTCAACCAACAAATACTATAATTATTTGATTTCAGAAGAACAAAATAATAAAAAAGTTTCCACACTTTTATATTTTTGTTGGAAACAGCACAGATGGGAGGAGTAGTAATTGGTCATATCTGAGAGTGTCATGTGACTAATTATGTCTGGCAAGCCAGCTGCCCTTGCAGTTTAGTATAAGAGTTGTCACCATGTGGTGAAGATGGCTGTGAAACTTATACATTGCACCAAAATGAAAACAGCTTTCTTTTTCTTTTTTTTTATTTCCCTTTTTATTAATTTTATTGCAATCCATACAAATCAATTGAGTTTTTACAAAAAGAAAAATTGAGTTAAGGACAAATCGATCCCCACCCCTCAGAGAGAGCAAGCCAAACGGCGTGAAATTTAAGGCTTGTAAACATACCTAAATTAATAAATTATCTGTGCTTTATGAGCTTATTTTAAAATATTACTGATTAGATCCTGCCATGTTTTGAAAAAAGTCTGTACGGATCCTCTAACTAAGTATTTGATTTTTTCCAATTTCAAATAGTATAACACATCAGTTTCCCACTGACTTAAAAGAGGAGAGTTTGGGTTCTTCCAGTTTATCAGAATAAGTCTGCGTGCCAAAAGTGTAGTGAATGCAATCACAATTTGTTTGTCTTTCTCCACTTTAAACCCATCTAGAAGAACCCCAAACACAGCTGTTAATAGGTTAGGAGGGATTGTGAGACCAAGGCTGTCTGAAAGGTAATTAAAAATTTTCGTCCAGAATAATGTTAATTTGGTGCAGGCCCAGAACATGTGACCCAGTGAGGCTGGGACTAGGTTGCAGCGTTCGCAGGTTGGATTATGCCCTGGAAACATTTTGGAGAGTTTTAATCGAGACAGATCGATTATATATGCTCGATATATAATTTTGAGTTGTATAATTGTATGCTTTGCGCATATGGAGCTCGAGTGAATTCTCTGCATTGCTACTTTCCACTCCTTTTCTGCTATATTAATTGAGAGATCTTTTTCCCAGTGTCCTCTTGGATCTTTGAAAGGGAGAGATTGTAAAATGATTTTATATATTGTAGAGATGGTGTCTAAGTCCTTGAAATGCAGCAATATTTTTTCCATATGGATGAGGGTGCAACATGAGGAAAATCGGGAAGGTTCTGTTTAACAAAGTTCCTGATTTGAAGATAGTGAAAGAAATGTGTAGTTGGAATGTTAAATTTGGAATGTAATTGTTCATAGGATGCAAAGACGTTGTCTATATAAAGATCTCTAAGCAAGTTAATTCCAAATTTTTTTCAGATATTAAAAACTGCATATGTTTACGAAGGTTGAAAGAGGTGGTTCTCTTGCAGAGGTGCCACAGATAGAAGCTTCTCCGTCTTAAAATGCTTTCTACATTGGTTCCAGACTCTAAGTGAGTGAAGCACAATTGGGTTATTAGTATATTGCCGATAACATGTGTTTATTGGAGCACAGAGCAAGAAATACAAAGAAGTACTGCAGGATTTTACTTCTATTGCGGACCAAGCCTGTGTATGTTCTTCGATTTGTGTCCAGGTTCTTATCACCTGTATATTTGCTGCCCAGTAATAAAACTGGAAGTTAGGTAGAGCCACGCCGCCTTCTGCCTTTTGTCTTTGTAGGGTCGCTCTTTGGATGCGTGGATGTTTTGAATTCCAAATAAATGAGGTTATTGTTGAATCTAATTGCTTAAAGAATTATTTATTAATGTATATTGGAATGTTTTGAAATAAAAAAAGGAGCTTAGGAAGAATATTCATCTTAACAGTGTTAATTCTTCCAGCTAGTGTGAGATGAAGGGTTGACCATCTATGCAAGTCTTGCTTAATTTTTTCCATGCAGACGGCGAAATTTTGTTGATAAACAGCTTTATGTTTACTTGTGATGTTTACCCCTAGGTATTTAAACTGTTCTGCAATGATAAAAGGTAGGGTATCTAATCTAATATTATATGCTTGAGAATTCACTGGAAAGTGTACACTTTTATTCAGATTAATTCTGAGACCAGAGATCTTTTGAAATTCTGTGAGTGCTGTTAAGACTGCAGGCACAGAATTTTCTGGATCCGATATATACAGTACCATATCATCTGCATATAATGAAATTTTCTGCTCCAGTCCTTCTCTGCTAATCTCCTTTATCTGATCAGTATTTCGACAATGTATTGCCAGTGGTTCAATGGCAATTGACAAGGGCATCCTTGTCTAGTACCACATTCTAGTTTAAAGTAGTCTGAGCAAATGTTGTTGATGCAAACTGAAGCTTCTGGGTTAGTATACAGTAATTTAATCCATGCACAAATGTTCGGGCCAAACCCAAACTTCTCCAATGTAGTAAAAAGGTATTTCCATTCAATCATGTCGAATGCTTTTTCTGCATCTAATGATAATAATATTTCTGGGGTGTTTGATTTTGTTGGTGAGTATATTACATTAAACAGGTGTCGAAGATTTGAAGATAAGTGTCAGCCCCTAATAAATCCAGTTTGGTCTTGTGATATTACCGAGGGGAGCACTTTCTCCATCCTTCTAGCTATGATTTTAGAGAGTATTTTAACATCGTTATTCAGAAGTGAAATTGGTCTGTATGATGCACATTGTAATAAGTCCTTATTTTGTTTTGGAAAAACGGTGATTAGTGCTTGGCAAAAGGTTTGAGGAAGAGATTGGTTATCTCTGGCTTCTGTAAATGTTGCTAATAGGAGAGGAGCTAGCTGAGCGGAGAATTTCTTGTAAAATTCTGCAGGGTAGCCACCAGGGCCTGCTGCTTTTCCGCCTTGGAGTGACTTTATAGCATCTAGTAATTCTGATAACTACAGAGGTTTCTCAAGTTCCTCCGCACTAAAAGTGTCTATTTGTGGCATTTGTAATGTATCCAGAAATGCATTAGATTGTGTATTGTTTTCTTTAAACTCAGTAGTATATAAGGATTTATAGTAGTCTCTGAAAGTGTGCATTATGTTTTTGTGATCAACGATTTTATCTCCATTCGCGTTGGTGATTACTGAGATTGTGTTGCGCACTTCTTGCTTGTGAATTTGTTGAGCTAAAAACTTATTAGCTTTCTCTCCATGTTCATAGTAATGATGTCTGGATTTATAAATGAGTTGTTCAGTTTCTTTAGTTGTCAAGAGGTTTAGTTCTGAATGTAGAGCCTGCCTTTTCCTACGTAGACTCTCGCTTGGTAGTCTGGCATGTTCTTCATCTATTCTAGTAATTTCGCTTTTTATCTCTGCTACTTTCTTGGCTTCGAATTTATTTCTGTGGGAAAGATATGAGATAATCTGTCCTCTTAAGAAGGCCTTAAGAGTTTCCCAGAGTATTCCTGCAGAGATCTCGGAGAATGTATTTATCTCTAGAAAGAATTTGATTTGTTTGGATATACATTCCGTACAATTCTCATCTGCTAATAGAAGCGGGTTGAGGCGCCATCTGCGGGGTGAGTGTAAGGGGCTTAGTAATTTTAGCTCCAAAATCATAGGTGCATGGTCAGAAATAACAATAGCATCATATTTGCAAGATTTAATCATAGGCAAAAAGTTATTGTCTATAAAGAAGTAATCAATCCTTGAGTAGCAATGATGTACTGGTGAGTAGAAAGAATATGTTCTTGAATTTGGGTTTAAAAACCTCCAGGGGTCTGATAAGTTGTGATCAGTTATAAACTTTGTAATTATTTTTGCAGTGTTAGATGCCGTTCCCCCTGTGGAGGAGGTCCTATCTAAAAGTGGATTCATAACACAATTAAAATCCCCAGCCATTATAACTTTATGAGTGTTCAGATTGGGAATGGATGCCAACAAATTTTGTATAAATTCCTTATCATCAACATTAGGTGCATAAACATTTATCAAGATCATTTTACAGTTAGATAAGTCTCCCATAACCATTACATATCTCCCTTCAGGATCCAATACTACATCTGATGCTACAAATGGAACAGTTCTATGTATGAGAATTCCCACACCTCTAGTTTTCTTCGTAAAGCTAGAATGGAACATTTGGCCAGTCCAGTCTTTTTGCAGCCGGAACTGATCCTTGCTTATTAAGTGAGTTTCCTGTAAAAATACTATTTTAGCATTTAGACCTGTTAGGTGAGAGAGTACTTTCTTTCTCTTTAATTCGTGATTCAGGCCTTTAACATTCCAGCTTACGAAGTTAACTGTCCCATCATGGAGACACTGATTCTGAGTTTTTGATGTCATTTTATAGTCTTATTATAATTATAAAGACTGAGAGGATAGATTAGGTATAGATCAGGCCTGCTCTCTTTCTCTCCCACCCTTAACCCCCCACCCTCCCTTTTTGCCTCTCCAAGTGAGGCTAAAACCCACTTCACACAGTCCCAATCCTCTGACATACCCAGAGACAGAGTACGTCCAAAGCAAAACAAGCTCCAATGCAGCGCCGCTTAAGGGTTAAAAGATAGAGATATCTCTAAAAAGAAAAAAAAAAAAAAAAAAAAAAAAAAAAAAAAAGGAGTTTTACACTTAAAATATATATATAGTCTTCAGCAATTTTAGTGCATTAAGATGATACACCCAGATAATAACCCCAGGGGATGGTATTAAAAAATGTGTCCAGAAGAAGCATAACCAGTCTTAATGCAGTAATAGCAATAACAGTAAACCTAGGGTATGAAATTGAACAGTCTCGTTTAGGGTAGAGATGAGATAATTAGAAAAGAAAAAGAGAAAAATAAATAAATAGATAAATAAATAATTAAGCACAATAAAACATAAACAGATAGCGCCCTAGTAATACTAAGTAATAATAAGAATATATGCTGATAAAAACCTGTATTTTAAAACGAATAGATCAGACAAAAGATTATTAATCTTTGCTTCATCGTTTTAACCGCCATGACTCACTATTATGTATCAGAATAGTCCCGGGATCAGCTTTCTTAATTCTTTTTCTGCTTCTTCCTTGCTAGCGAAGACATAGAATTGACCCTGCCATTCCACTTTCAGTTTTGCCGGATACAGGAGGCTGTATTTCACACTGGCTTGCCGTAGCCGCTGTTTAATATTATAGAAGGATGCGCGTTTAGTAGCTGTTGCTGGAGAGAAGTCAGGGAAGATAAGAATGCGGTTATTTTCAAATATAATATCTTCCTTGTTTCTGAGGAGTGCCATCACCTCTAACTTAAATGATAATCGTTCAAAACGAACTATAAAAGATCTTGGTTGGGGTCTGACGGTGTTTGGTCCGCGTACGCGGTAAGCCGCTGCTATATCAGATTCTGCTTTAAAGTCGTCCCCGATTATTTTAGAAAAAAGTTCAGCTGCGAATTTCACAGGGTTTGAACTTTCTCGATTCTCCGGCAGACCTTCAATTCTGACATTATACCGTCTACTGCCATCTTCTAAAGCAGCCAGTCTGTCTCCAAGTTTTTCTCCGAGTTTTTTGCATTTGGAACTAACATTTATTGCTTTTTCTTCGGCACTGGCAGCTGAATGTTCGACCATTTCAATCCGATTCGTGAATGTCTCCTTGAGATGCTCCAATTGATCAGTAAGCGTGCTCAATTTAACCGAGTTTTCCTGAATGCGCTCTTCAATTTTTCCCAGCACCTGTCGAAGCTCAAGTTGCACCTCTTGACGCAGCCTTTCATTTGCCTGTTGGAATTCCTGTTGGAATTCCTGTCGCAGCTTTTCAGTTGCCTGTTGGATTTCCTGTTTCAGGCTCTCATGTGCCTTTGCCCTTGCTATCTCATTAGCCTTCTCGCTTTTCTTTATGTCTTGCGTGAGCTCAACGAGCAACACCTTCAGTTCAGATAGTTCAATTGTGCTTTCTTGTACCGTAGATGAAGCAGCAGACTTTGCTGTAGCCGGCGTCCCCGCTGCTACAGGCTCGCGTAATTGCGCAATTGAAGCCGCGGACTTCGAGGCCCTTTCCAGTTTCATGTGATCTTCTCCAATCGGCGAGCTATCCAGCTCTGCACTCACGATCGCACCTTCGCTCCCCTTTTCGCTCTCAGCCGGCGACGATGTAGCAGACCGTGGTCCCGAGGAGTCTGTGCTTTCGCCCATCTGATCCAGGTCTGTCTCTGAAAGGCCGTATCTGGAACCGGGGCTTGCTGATCGCAGCTTGGGTGTAGCTTTAGTTTTCGATTCTTTCGAACCCCCCTTCTTGTTGGCCATGTTTATATGTGCTTACATATACTGTAGCAGTCCCTCTCGGGTTGAATAAATACAGGATATCTCAAGATAATAAGCAAATAATATGAAAAATAACACCACTGCTAGCGGAGCTCCACTTCAGACGTCCATCTCTCGCATCGGACGAGACCAATTTTGCCTTCTCGCTGTATATCTTGCATGAGCTCAGCGAACATCACCTGCAGTTTAGACATTTTAATTGTGCTTTCTTGTACCGTAGGTGAAGCGGCAGGCTCTACTGTAGCCGGTGTCCCCGCTGTTCCCGGCTCGCGTGGAGTAATTGAAGCCGCGGACTGTAAGGCTTTTTCCAGTTTCAGGTGATCTTCTCCGATCGGCAAGCTATCGAGATCTGCAGTCATGATTGTACATTCGCTCCCCTTTTCGCTCTCAGCCGGCGACGATGTAGCAGACCCTGGTCCCGAGGAGTCTGTACTTTAGCCCATCTAATCCAGTTCTGTCTCTGAAAGGCCATATCTTGAACTAGGGCTTGCTGATCTTAGCTTGGGTGCAGCTTTAGTTTTCGATCCTTTCGGACCCCCTTTCCTGTTGGCCATGTTTATATATGCTTACATATACTGTAGCAGTCCCCTCGGGTGGAATAAATACAGGATATCTCAGGATAATAAGCAAATAATATGAAAAATAACACCGCTGCTAGCGGAGCTCCACTTCAGACGTCCATCTCTCGCATCGGATGAGACCAAATCCAGCTTTCTGTCATACGCTTTTTGTGGGCAGAAGGTGTGCCAGAAGTACACATTCATCTTCTCATGTGTGTTCAGTATAGGGATAAAGTTCTCTCTCGTAGAGTCGTCTATGAGAGTATTGAAATGTTTGAAAATGGCCGTACTGCTGTGATGGATGCAGAGCGCTCCAGATGTCCAGCTACAGCCACGACCATGAGGAATGAAGAAAGATTAGGATGTGAAAGTGGCGGTGCATCAGTGGCTATGCGCCCAATCAAAAGCATTTTTTGCCTCTGGCATTAAACAGTTGGTACAACGCTGAGAAAATTGCATCGCAAAGGGAGGTGACTATGTAGAAAAGTGATGTAATTTTTTTTTGAAATTTTTAATAAATATAGTTAAAAAATGTGTGGAAACTTTCTGAACATCCCTCATACTATGGTCTGAACATGCATTAGAATAACAAAAATAAAAAAAAAAACATTTAAAAAGAAAGAAAAAACTTCTGATTTGGCAGTTAATAGTCCATTCCTACCACATCAACTGGAATGGCCAGTGAAGAGTCCACCTTTGACCATCTGTATGGGCTGTCTATAACTGAAGGCCAAGTAAGGAGTAAACTGGTTCTTAAGGCCTGTGCTGGCACACTTGGTGGTGTCCTCTATCACCTGTTCAGTCTGTCCCAAAGGATCAAGAAAGTGCTGCTGCGGTGGAAAACATCTTTCTTTGTTCCTATTCCAAAGAAGGTAGGCATCTCTTTACCAGTGGCACTTACACTGAGAGGATTGTTTGATGTCTCCAGAGCCTTCTATACCAGGCATGTCAAACTCACTACCATTGGTGGGCTGCTTCGACTGCCATACATGCGTCAGCGGGCCACACTGTAACAAATACTATTATACTGTTATACAAAGTTACTGTAGCTTTTTTCCAATACTGAAAACTTTAAAAAATGTAACACTTAAAGTTTAAAGAAAAGCAATTTATTTCCATACACTCTCCGTACAACAGCGTACAATTAGACTCTTAGCTAGGTCCTTATATTGCTATATTATATTCATTGTTTATATAGGAGTCTTACAGTGTGAGATCTATTTCTTGTGTCCCGACACTTGGCATCTCTTCTTAGTAACCAGTTTGTCAATATCAGGCTTAAAATCTTGTGCAGCTGCAACTTTTATGAGGGATGAAAGGTGCTCGACAGTAAGTCTTGAGCGATGTGGGGTGTTGATAGCTTTCATTAATGAAAACAATTTCTCACAAAGGTAAGTGCTTCTTCCGAACATAGACAGTACACTCGATGCCAGCTTACGGATCTGCACATACAAGGGTGGCAGGTAAGCATACAAGCCTGGCACACCAACTTTGTTGTATTTTTCCTTCAGAATAGAATCTGACTGCAGTTCAATCAGTTCCATTTGGATATTCTCAGGCGCATTCTCAACATTGTAAGAGAACAGCACAAAGTCCTGTTCGTGTGAACTGAAATCACAAAAAAGCTCACTGAATTCATTGCTCAGTAATTCAAGTTGGAAAACAAATCCTCCAAAAATAAAATTTTACTTTACTAAGCTTATTTCAAAGTTTATATTGTAAAATAAGCCAATATGCAAAAAGCCACCTGACCTACACTAATTTTACAAACTCAAAATCACAAAAATATGTTAATAACTCACCATTTTCTTGCGTCCACTTCAGATCTTCAGCTGTAGTCTGCACTAACTGTTCATTACAATACTAGCACAAAATTACATAAAACTAGAGCAAAAAATCTGAAAATATGCCAGCTATTACTACTCGTGATGGTCACTTCTGCCCAGTGGCCAGTCTCAGCAGCCCAGCCAGTAGTGTAGCCTAGCAGGGGCAGCTCTAGGCTCATGGCGGCCCTGGGCAGAGAAAGAATTGGTGGCCCCTTCGCCCGCTATTGTCAATATGGTATCTTATGCACGGTAGATGGCCACGTCTATTGCGGACACTGCATAGCCGCCTCTTGCTCCTGACACGCTTCTATATGCGCGTGTTCGTAACTTGAAAACCAAGTGGCAGCCCATGATATTCTCATTACGGCAGAACGTTATAATACTACATATAGCTTACTGCTCCGACTCTAGCGACATTAGTAAATACAGCGTACTAATTAACAAGAAACACAATGTTTTTCAGCCACATTGTCATCAGCTGTGTCGTTATTTTCTGTTTCTGTTTTATATTCAATATATATTGGTGTGGTGGCCCTGTGCAGGTGCACAGTTTGCACATGCCTAAGGCCGCCCCTGCTGCCCGCTGCTGCAGCTTAGCACTTCAGTTGTGAAGTTGCGGCTCATTAACTTTAGTCAAGGCTCGTGGCTATACTAGCAGATGACGTTTCCGGTACGGTAATGCCATGAGAAAACGTGCTTTTGTCAGAAGGCAGAAGTAAGAAAAGTCAATAAGTATCGCCGAAGATGCAGAATGATTCAATCACAAACGATAGTAATCATTTTGTACAAGTTCAGTGCTAACTAGGATCTGTCACGCGGGCCGCACAGATTTCTGTTGCGGGCCGCGTGTTTGACATGCCTGTTCTATACGATCCAGCCATCCCTGTTGAGTTGTAAGCTCAGAGATATATGCAGAGGGATGAGACAGCAGTGTCCTGGATAATGGACTATCTGTCTGGAAGACTGCAGTTTGTGAAACTTAATGACTATGTTTCTGATACAGACATGAGCAACACTGGAGCACCTCAAGGAACAGTCCTGTCTTCTTTTCACTGTGTACGCCCCAGACTACAAATATAACACCAGGGGCCTCATGTATAAATGTTGTGTACGCACAGAAATGTTGTGTACGAACATTTCCACACTCAAATCACAATGTATAAAACCTAAACTTGGCGTAAAGCCAACATTTTCATGGTAGCTCCAACCCTGACATACACAAGTTCTCCGCTTGGTTTTGCAAATTGGTGGCACTCAGCGTCAAAGCAGTGCTACTGTTCCTGTGTCGTTACCCTTTCTTTTTTAGATCCACATCCCTGATGCAGCTTTATCATATACACTGAAACTAACTGCATATTGTTTATTAGTTTAAGGCATCTGATTGTAATTAACCTGTAACAATATAATGCCCCAGGGAATAGCCAAAGTATTCCAAATACCATAGCTACTCTAGCATTGTTACTCTCACTGCACCTTCTTCTTCTTTCAGCTGCTCCCGTTAGGGGTTGCCACAGTGGATCATCTTTTTCCATATTACTCTCACTGCACCACTCTGAGTATTTATATCACTATATCTGAGTGGGGAATCACAGATCTACAGCAGCTGATCGGAACGAGAATTATTGGTATACAGCATCAAGCACACGCTGCCTCAGCCATGCTGTCTATTGAACTGCTCTCATACGGCAAACGCTTCAAAGCCTTTCCTGTACGGACCTCGCGGTTCAGAAACAGTTTCATCCAAAGAACTATAAACTTACTCAATTAGTCCATCAAGTGCTCCTTGTAGAACTGTTTGTACTTATAAGTACAATTACCTCACTGTAAACTTTCACTACAGTTATAATATTGCACAACCTGAGCCACTTTATAAAGTGCGTATTTACATATGATGACAATATCATTTTTAAGATGAAATGCAGCAAAATATGTTTATTATATTATACAGATAAAACTTTAACTTCATTTCAATAATCTATATTGTTAATAATTAAACATATGAGGACGCAGTGCCACAGCGCTAGCGAGGAGCTGGCACTCCATTCACAGATTGTTCCTGCCTCACGCTGTATTCTTGCTGGTGTTGGCGCGACACTGGAAGGATAAATGGATAGAATAATTAAGCATGTACTATGAAGATGTTTCAATGTTCCTTAAAAGTTTTGAAGAATCGACGTTCTAAGCTTACAGAAGGCTTAACATCTATTACAGAGCTGATTGTGTGGTGATTGGGTATTTGGAGAAAGAAAAGTAAGGACGCGAATTGGAGGTTAGTACATTTGAGAGAGACAGTACTGCTACAATAAAGTATTTCATCGAAGGTCGCGCATGTCACAGCAAGCATCTTGCGTGAGACATGAACAATCACTGCACCACCGTGTTCCAGTGTTTAATAACATGCTTTAACTCCTATCATCATGAAAATGATATCAGAGAGCTGTAACATTACGAATGTAGTGGATTCTGTGTCCTGTCAGAGGAAGAGAAAGCCCGAAAGCACATAGTGATTCACACACATAGAGCACACACGGCGACTATGATATGTGACAACTTCTTTTTTATTTCGGGCACTGTGCGACTTTGTGAACTTGAGCTTTTGAGTTTCTCCGACACGCTATGTCACTTGATCAACTTCTTTTTGTTGTTTATACCACTGTTTAAACCAACAAATAGTATGTTTTTCCTTCCCTCCACTTGGTATTCACTGAAATACTTCTATTTTCCCTCGTGCTTTTGCCATTGTCTTTTCATAGAAGGCTGAGCTTAAGGGCTATTTATATTGATTTTCATATTCAAAGAGGTGTAATTCTGGGAGGAGTTGGGGTGGAACAGCAGGTGCGTGCACGTGTGTTACTTTTCACGCTGACCGGGATTTATGTAGCAGAAGAACGTTGAAGTCAGCGTTCGCACAGATTTATGCATCTGGATTTTTTTTTACGAACATTTCCGCTTTTGTGCTTACGCCATATTATAGTGTGAGTTCTACGCACGCCATTATACATGAGGCCCCAGGTCATGTCATTTGCAGAAATTCTGAGTACTTTAAGCTAACACATTATTCAGCAGAAATGTGTCTATAAACCCTATTAGGGCTTCTTCATAGCAGCAGCAATACAACTTCAAAATGTCTCACCATGACTGTAACTGCCAAGTCTGATGTTTTTCATTCTTTTTAATTTTCTTTCTTTTTAGTAATTCTGGCATGTGTTCAGACCATAGATAGATAGATAGATAGATAGTATCTATCTATCTATCTATCTATCTATCTATCTATCTATCTATCTAT
>JANRMT010062819.1:13601208-13624444 GCA_026402145.1 Polypterus bichir lapradei | reverse complement strand
TATCTATCTATCTATCTATCTATCTATCTATCTATCTATCTATCTATCTATCTATCAAGAGCAAACACTTTATTCATCTTATATGAAAACAACTGAACATCGCTCAATACAGTGGATGGCAGAACAGTTCTGAATCCCTTTTGAAGTGTTTTTATTCTTGCACCAGCACCTCACCCTCACAGTCTTTGAAGAAGCAGCTCTTGCAGTACAGTGAAAAAAGGCCTCTTAGACACTCGTGATTGCAGAACAAGTAGCTGATTACGTGAGAATTTAATACACCCTGATTTTGTTTTCTAAGTGTCCCCTACATGTACAGGCATTGTGGACGTAAGGTAGCCTCCTGGTCCTCTTCTTGACCTAGGTTTGCATTGAGGGCAGGTCATTAGTAAATTTAAAATCCATTTAAAATCAATTTGTACTATTTCTAGTGGCTACTATCAGTGATGTCCCAGAAGCCGGAACAAGTCTAATCTTAATCAAGACTAGTAACTAATAAAACAAGTTCAGAAGCATAAAGGAAAACAGAGAGAACACAAAGCTTCTGTAAAAAAGCTGCTGCTTGTGCAGCGCCCAGAAGTACTTATATCCCCCTCAGTGAAGTTCTTAGCAGCTCTTTAGGAAACTTGCATTGCCAAATTAGAATGAACTTTGTTGTTAGGTAATCCTGAAGTGCTAGTTTATTTTTCATTGTATTTCAGACCAATGCCTGAATGCCATAATCAAAGGATTTCAGTTTTCTCTATAAGTGCAAGCTTCATCAAAGAAAGCATTCATACATCTACCACATTCCCTTTATTTGCTAATTAATAAGTCTATTATAAAAAATGTACAGTAGTTTGTTTGTCTAGTGTCCTTCTTATAATACATACACATATGCTGTATGTATTTCAATTTCAATGTGTTCTTACTTATCATTGTGCTGGAGAGTAATGTGTTGCATGTTTGTTCAACCTGTCAGTAAGAATGTCACAGGACTCTGTACTCATGATAATAATACAACTAATACAACACCTAGAATGTCAAACCAACTTAATTCAATTCATGTGGAGTTCAGAACCTGTAATGGCATTATTAGGTGGAAGGAGGTCAACATCTCTGGACACAACTCCGTCTACCACTGGTAAACTCATATAAACAAGCACACTCACTCAAAACAGGACTACTTTAGAGTTGCAAATTAAGCTAACTTGGACATCTTTCGAAGAAAACTGGAGTATCTAGGTGAAAATCCATGTAGACTTCACAGAATGTTCAGCTCCACACAGACAATGATTAGGCATCTGATTCAAACCCTGGAAGCTGGATCCATATGTGAGAACCACTAACTAGTACAACACAATACCACACAGTTACGTGTTGTAAAAGGAAGAGACTTGACACACATAAAAAAAGGTTTGGGGCAGCCACCCGTATAATATTCCTAGCTGCAAAGGATTTAGATTTCTGCAATAATGAAGTTGACTGTTGAGAGTCCAAGACTGAACTGCCGAAGGTTGTGAGAAATGGCGGTTTCGAATGGTCAGACAGGAAGTGATGTTTCAGGCACCGGAACCGGAAGTGATGTTCCTCTAGGGGCCGGAACCGGAAGTGACATTTTCCTAGGCACCGGAACCGGAAGTGACACTCTTCTAGGCGCCGGAACTGGAAGTGACGCTCTTGATTCAGAAAGGTTTTCCCGCGGCTGGTCTGCAAAGAAAATAGGAGAAGGTTTAATGTACTCTGCCCCCCCCCGGCCTGGCGTGGAATTACCTTCACTTGGTCCACACAACGTCCTCCTATGCGCACGCGTGTGACAGTGTATAATAATAAATGATTAGAAAATTAAGTGTACTAGGAAGTCGCCTCCTTTTTAAACATTCCAGAGTACAGTGGGAAAAGGATCTCTTGGAAGGCAGCCATGCACAGAATTCACTCTAGTTACAAATGTGCAATACATTCCACTTAGAATCTTCTATCGAGCACATCTATCTCACTTAAAATTGTCCAAAATGTTTCCAGGGCAAGATCCCTTCTTGGATCGAGGCCTTGCCGTGGCAGAAGGGCTTGCATGGTCTAGTGATCCTCGGAGCTATGTTGTTGTGAGTTACATGCTCCTGGTAGGGCTTCACAAGGCAAACAGGTCTGAGGAGAAGATCCAGACTAACTTGATCCTGAGACCCCACATGGATTTAAATCAAGAATCGGTGTTTCCCTTACCCAGGGCCCCACCCTGGAGCCAGGCCCAGGGGAGGGGCTCGCTGGTGAGCACCTGGTGGCTGGGCCTTTGACCACGGGGCCCAGGCGGGCTCAGGCCGAAAGAGCAACGTGGTTCCACTCTCTTGTGGGCCAACCACCTGCAAGAGAGGCCATAGGGGTCGGGTGCAATGTGATATGGGTGGTGGCTGAAGGCAGGAACTCTGGCGTTCCGACCATCAGTTGCCAAAATTGGCTACTGGAACTTGGAATGTTACCTCTCTGGCAGGGAAGGAGCCTGAACTGGTGTGAGAGGTTGAGAGGTACCGGCTGGATATAGTCAAGCTCACCTCTATGCACGGTCTGGGCTCTGGAACCATTCCTCTTGAGAGAGGCTAGGCTTTGTTCCACTCTGGCGTCAGGCAAAGGTGGGCTTGCTTATGGCCCCAGCTTGAGGCCTGCACATTGGGGTTCTCCCCGTTGGACGAGAGGGTTGCTTCCTTGCGCCTTCAAGTTGGGGGAAGTACTCTGACTGCTGTTTGCGCTTATGCGCCAAATGGCAGTTCAGAGTACCCAGCCTTGTTGGAGTCCCTGGAAATAGTGCTGCGTGGTGCAGCTCCTGGGATCACTATCGTCCTGCTGGGAGACTTAAACGCTCACGTCGGCAACGACAGTGTAACCTGGAGAGGTGTGATTGGGAGGAACGGCCTCCCTGATCTAAACTCGAGTGGTGTTCAGTTGTTGGACTTCTGTGCTGGCCATGGATTGTCCGTAACGAACACCATGTTCGAGCATAAGGGTGTCCATAAGTGCACTTGGTGCCAGGATGCCCGAGGTCGCAGCTCGATGATCGACTTTGTAATTGTGTCATCAGATCTGCGACCTTATGTCTTGGACACTCAAGTGAAGAGAGGGGCTGAGCTGTCAACTGATCACCACCTGTTGGTAAGTTGGATCAGATGGTGGGAGAGGCTGCCGGACAGACCAGGCAAACCCAAACGTATAATGAGGGTCTGCTGGGAGTGTCTGGCAAAGGAACCGGTCAGAAAGATCTTTAACTGCCACCTCCGGCAGAACTTCAACCTTATTCTGAGGGAGGCGAAGGACATTGAGTCTGAATATGCTATGTTCTGAGCCTCCATTGTCAAAGCAGCAGAACAGAGCTGTGGCCGCAAGGTTGTCTGTGCCTCTTGTGGTGGTAATCCATGAACCCACCTAAGGTTCGAGAGGCCGTCAAGTTGAAGAAAGAGTCCTATCGGGTCTGGTTGACCAGTGGGAATCCAGAGGCAACTGAGGGGTACTGGTGGGCCAAGCGTGTTATGGAATCGACTGTTGCAGAGGCAAAAACTCAGGCATGGGAGGAGTTTGGGGAAGCCATGGAAAACGACTTTCGGTCGGCACTGAGAAGGTTTTGGCAAACCGTCAAGAGTCTCAGGAGGGGAAAGCAGTGCTCCACCAACACTGTGTACAGTGGAGATGGGGCCCTGCTGACTTCAACTGCAGACGTTATTGACCAATGGAAGGAATACTTCGAGGATCTTCTCAATCCCACCAGCATGTCTTCCTTAGAGGAAGCAGAGCTAGAGGACTCTGGGGGGGGGGCCCCCCCCGTCCATATCAGGGACCGAGGTCACCGAGGTAGTTAAAAAGCTCCGAGGTGGCGAGGCCCCTGGGTGGACGAGGTTCACCCTGGGTTCCTCAAGGCTCTGGATGTTGTGGGGCTGTCCTGGTTGACACGTCTCTGCAACATTGCATGGACATCAAGGGCAGTGCCTCTGGATTGGCAAACCAGGGTGGTGGTCTCCCTTTTTAAAAAGGGTGACAGGAGGATGTGCTCCAACTATAGGGGGATCACACTCCTCAGCCTCCCCGGTAAGGTCTATTCAGGTGTGCTAGAGAAGAGAGTTCGGTCGATGGTCGAATCTCGGATTCAAGAGGAACAATGCAGATTCTGCCCAAGCCGTAGAACACTGGACCAGCTTTACACCCTGGCCAGGATCCTGGAGGGGGCATAGGAGTTTGCCCAAACAGTCCACATGTGTTTTGTGGATTTGGAGAAGGCATTTGACCGTGTCCCTTGTAGCATCATGTGGCATGTGCTCCAAGAGTACAGAGTACAAGGCTCGTTTGTACAAGCCATTCAGTCCCTGTACAGGAGGAGCAGAAGCTTGGTCTGCATTGCTGGTAATAAGTCAAACTCATTTCCTGTTGAGGCTGGACTCCGCCAGGGCTCCCCTTTGTCATCAATTCTGTTCATAAGTTTTATTGACAGACTTTCTAGGCACAGCCAAGGAGCGGAGGGGATCTGGTTCGGTGACCTCAGAATCTCGTCTCTGCTATCGTGGGCTGCATCAGGAGTGGGCAGGAGGAGGAGTACAGGAAGCTAATCAAAGACTTTGTTAAATGGTGTGACTCAAACCACTTACACCTGAACACCAGCAAGACCAAGGAACTGGTGGTGGATTTTAGGAGGCCCAGGCCTCTCATGGACCCCATGATCATCAGAGGTGACTGTGTGCAGAGGGTACAGACCTATACATACCTGGGAGTGCAGCTGGATGACAAATTGGACTGGTCTGCCAATACTGATGCTCTGTGTAAGAAAGGTCAGAGCCGACTATACTTCCTTAGAAGGTTGGCGTCCTTCAACATCTGCAATAAGATGCTGCAGATGTTCTACCAGACGGTTGTGGCGAGTGCCCTCTTCTATGCGGTGGTGTGCTGGGGAGGCAGCATAAAGAAGAAGAACGTCTCACACCTGGACAAACTTGTTAAGAAGGCAGGCTCTATTGTAGAAATAAAGCTGGACAGTTTAACATCTGTAGCAGAGCGACGGGCACTAAGCAAACTCCTGTCAATCATGAAGAATCCACTGCATCCACTTAACAGTGTCATCTCCAGGCAGAGGAGCAGCTTCAGTGACAGACTTTTGTCACTGTCTTGCTCCACTGACAGACTGAGGAGATCATTCCTCCCCCACACTATGCGGCTCTCTAATTCCACCCGGGGGAGTAAATGCTAACATTATTCAAAGTTATTGTCTGTTTTTACATGCATTTTTATTACTCTTTAATTTTTTTTTTGTATCAGTATACTGCTGTGGGATTATGTGAATTTCCTCTTGGGATTAATAAAGTATCTATCTCTCTATTTATCTATCTATTTTCGGATGACTTGGTTCTTTTGGCTTCATCGGCTAGTGACCTCCAGCTCTCACTGGAGTGTTTCGCAGCCGAGTGTGAAGTGGCGGGGATGAGAGTCAGCACCTCTAAATCCGAGGCCATGGTTCTCTACCAGAAAAGGGTGAAATGCTCTCTCTGGGTTGGGAACACATTACTGCCTCAAGTGGAGGAGTTCAAGTATCTCGGGCAGCTGGAGGTTGACAGACGGATCGGTGCGGCATCCGCAGTAATGCAGGCTCTGCAACGGTCTATCGTGGTGAAGAGAGAACTGAGCCAAAAGGCAAGGCTTTTGATTTACCAGTTGATCTACTTTCCTACCCTCATCTATGGACACGAGCTTTGGCTAGTGACCGAAAGAGCAAGATTGCGGATACAAGCAGCTGAAATGAGCTTTCTCCGCAAGGTGGCTGGACTTTTCCTTAGAGTAAGGGTGAGGAATTCAGTTTTCCGGGAGAGACTCGGATTAGAGCCGCTGCTCCTTCGCATTGAGAGGAGTCAGTTGAGGTGGTTCGGGCATCTGGTCAGGATGCCCCCTGGACACCTCCCTGGGGGGGTGTTCCGAGCATGTCCCACTGGGAGAAGGCCATGGGGCAGACCCAGGACACGCCGGAGGGATTATATCTCCCGGCTGGCCTGGGAATGCCTCGGGGTCCCCCCAGAGGACCTGGAGGAGGTGGCCAGGGAGAGGGAGGTCTGGGCTTCCCTGCTTAGGCTGCTGCACCCGTGACCCAACCTCAGATAAGCGGTGGACAATGGATGGATGGATGGATGGGCAAGATCCAACCTACAAATGTTGCAATCGAGCTCCAGCCTCACTTGGCCACATGTTTTGGGAGTGTACCAAATTAACATCTTTCTGGACAAAATTTTTTAAACGTCTATTAGACAGCCTTGGTGTCTCAGTCACTCCTAATCTATTAATAGCTGTGTTTGGTGTACTCCCAGATAGAATGAAAGTGCAGAAGGACAAACAAACTGTAATTGCCTTTACTACACTATTAGCACGTTGACTTATCTTGATCAATTGGAAGAATCCTCGCCCACCACTTTTAAGTCACTAGGTAACTGATGTTATATACTCTTTGAAATGGGAAAAAATCTAATTCTCACTTAGAGAATCTGTTCAAAACTTTTTTAAAACCTGGCAGGACCTAATCAATAATATTTTAGAATAAGTGTTTATATTGGGGGAAAAGACTGCTTTCTCTCTTTACTTCTCTCAATAGTTTTACTCTGGCTGCTGGCCTTCCTCTGTTTCTCATGGCTTTGTGGTTGATTTGAATTTAGTTTTGTTAAGTTTTGACTTGATTGTATAGAATGTTATATGTTTTTAATAAATTCAATAATTGTTATGAATAAACCATTGTGAATTAAAATAAGTACACTTAATTTTCAGTATAACTAAAATTAAATATATAAATATACTCAATTTGGCTATATTAAATATACTAGCATTTATTGTATTTCAAGGGATATAGGGGTCTTCTGGTTTACTTTAGAGTGACATACTCTGATTTTGTCTATTTATTTTATTGTACTGCTCCAGCTGGTCATTCGCACATACTACTAGAGAGTGTTACACTTATTGCATCTGCTTGACCCAAAGTTAATAGGATGTATAAGTTGCACCTAAAATTGTAAAACATCTGTCACTGCTCCACAAATGTAGCTTTTACATACATAGTGTCACACACGTGCAAGTAGGAGGCAGCTAAAGGGCTTGAGTATTTGTAATAAAACATCCGACCAGGGGGCGGTGGGGTGCGCTGACTGTCTTTCTCAGTTCCCTACAGACCTTTCCCAGGAAATCCTGCAAGGTTCCAGTGCCTCTGAAGACGTCACTTCCGAAGCCAGCCCCTTTGATGACGTCACTTCCGAAGCTGGCCCCTTTGACATCACTTCTGGTTCCGGGTCCTTTGATGACATCAGTTCCTCTCAAGACCTGTAAAGTCTCCATCTTAGGCTACTATAGCCAGTTCTGTTTTGGACTCTGTGATATGCACATCGTGTATTTGATTCAAGAAAACCCTTTTGCAGCTGGGAAAAAACAATATACGGGTGGCTGCCCCAAACCTTTATAATGTCTTGAACTAATTTTTATGACAATAGCCACTTACATTCGCACATTTGTAAAAAAAAAAATCTCTTGTACCTATTCATTAGTGATGCATTTCATATAATAGTTTTGCAAAAATCCCTCTAAAATTAATTTTGCATTCAATTGCAAAATGCAAAGCTCACTAAAACTGGGATTTTTTTTGGTGATGGAAAACAAAAATTATTGCTCCTTAAGGATTATTCCACAGCAAAAACCCCTCTCTTTCTGGTCTGGATATTCACAATGCAAGTTAAGCTTCATATTGCTCATTTGGAGTCAGAGGTAACACTATCTTGTACTCACTTTTCCCAACTCTGAAATCTGATCCATGGCAGGATCCTACCGTAGGCCACAGTAACATACTCGGCTCAATTAATTTTAGCAGTTGAGAAGCCTCCATATTGCTCAATTGCTAATTGTTCTCAGCTTTTATCACCAGAGTAAATTTTGCTAAGCTTTCCAGAGAAAATTGACAAAAAAAGGTTGTGGATGAGATGAAAATATTTATGCTATTAGCACAAATGTTGCTTGCAGTGAAACACCATTTGTTTTGTGAACTTATTTGCAAAGTGAAACTACATTTTGCTGAAAACTAAATTTCACATTAATCATTTTGCTCATCATTGCTATTCATCCACCTGTTACTTTTCCTAACACTAAAAGCTACAGCCTATCCCTGTAGCACTGAATGCAAGGAATCAATCAATCCATCAAACGTAATTTATATAGCACCTTTCACACAGCTCAAATGCAATTCAAAGTGCATCGCAAGCAACTGACACAACATTGGTTATAAAAAATGAATGTATAAGCCAAATTTATGCATAGTAAAATTAAGTATAATAAAATAATAAGATATTCATATAATAAGAAATAATAAAGTTAAGTATATATACTAAAACCATAACATTATAAAACACTACATGAAAGCCAAAGCAAATGGATGGGTTTTTAGTTTACGTTTAAAACAACCAATGTTTCCAACTTGTCTCACATCCTTAGGAAGGCTTTTCCAGAGGCTTGAACTGATAAAAAAAGCACAGCTAAAAGAAGCATCAGCAAATGTTTTTGTTTTACTTTGTGGAACAGCAAAGAAAGAGTAACCAGAGGATCTGAGGAGACTTCCTAGTTTATAAACCAAAAAAAATTCTGAGAGATAATCTGGTGCAAGATAAGTGTCTTATAAACTAATAAAGAGTTTTAAAATCAATATGAAAACTAACAAGAACTTTAAGATAGATGTGATGAGTGGTCTTAGTCAGCACTTGTGCAGAAAGGAATCAACCCTGAACACTATGCCAGTTCAATCACATGGTACACTCATGGACACACTATTTCTTACTCATGCATGGTTAATTTAGAGCCATCAGTAATTAAACTACCATGCATATTCTTTATGGTGTGAAACCTGAGAACCTGGTAAAAAACCATCGTGGATACAGTGAAACATGTAAACTCTATATAGTCATTGGTAGAGCTGGGAGCCAAACCTGAATCCTAGTACTGAGTGTTATCCTTTGCATTTCTACAACGTCTCTATATGTACTGACAACTATTTTTAATAAGCAGCGCTATTCAAGTTGTAAATGTTTTATCTTGCCGTTCCAATCCTAAAATGTTCAGAATAAATTCATAACTTTTAAGAGACTCATTTTATAATGTGATCAAAATGTACAAGAAACACAGGCAACTTATACTATGGTTACTTTAAAATGTTCTGCTTGCCTGACAATATTAAGACATATGTCATTCTATTGATCACAAACTATGCAAAAGGTGGCCGTTATAAGAGAGTGAAAGCTTTTTATCATGGGATTGTGAGTGGGGATGAACCTTGGATTTGTTACTTTGAACTGGAAAACAACAGACACTCCATACAATGGCATCATCTAAACTATATTCAAAAGAAGAGAATGCATGTTCTTCAATATCATTAGTGCAAAACAACTGACGTTTGACCCAGGTTACATGGAAAAATGAGAAATGTAGTAAATACTGTGAATTTTGGCTTCTTACTAAAAATACTGTGCTGCAAAATTTTCTAGGTAACCCTTGCACAAATGTAAGATATTTAAAAATGTGTGTCAATAATAGATAGTACATGCAAAATTTATTTTTGTATAATTAAGATTTACTCGTACATCTTCCAGGTGGTTGCTATCTTACATTCAATGCTACTGGGATTAGCTCCTGTCCACCCATGATGATAAAATTGGATTAAATTATACAAAAATTGGATTTACAAAAGATTGTTTATTCCAAATAAATATGATTTAATAAAATCAATTTTGCCAATACAAGTGGCTCATTTATTTAAAGCACATAATTAAATGTATTATAATTAAGTTGCTTTTATTTGTATGCAATCCTTTGGAGAAATGTGCATATACAGTAATTGTTTCAAAGATAAATGGGGAATAATGCGTTCTAAATGATATATGCCAGCTGAAATAAGGAAAAGGGCTTACTCTCTAGAAGAGTTATAATCTTGTAAAAAAGCCACATTGAAACAACTACATATAAGACATTTTTATTAAAGAACAAAGGTCACTGATGGTGTTATTACTATTCAACCGATGGTAACATATTTGTGCTGACCTTTGCTCCTTCTGTTTCAAAAACAAAACCAAAAAATATATTTTGCTTTGTTGTTTGATAAAATGATTTCTTTTGGAGGTGAGGGAGTAATAGAAAGTATGCAGCAACAATAGGATCTTTCTGCAGTACATACAGTTTATACATTTCACTCATACATGTAGTGTTTACAGTACATATTGTGATTACATACCTCTCAATCAAGCTTCATTTTATCCCATCATTAATTACAGCTGTTGTCATCATCTTGATATTTTTTTACATATTTTGAAAAATGAAAACCACTGGAGGTTTCAGAAGTGGCAACTGGGAAACGTGATAAACAAGGTTAATTAGGTTGCTGTCTGAGGTGAAAAGGCTTACTAATCTCACACATCAGAAAAACCAAAAACATCATTGTAAGAGTTTGAAATGTATAACAAGTGACAGGGCATCAAATTATAAAGATAGGAAGCATGAAGACAGGGACCAAGATGAGACAAGCTGTTATGATGTAATTATTGTATCCCTGAGCATTTATTTCCTATTTCATTAACATCACAGAACCTTTCTGCCTCTTGAAACTGGTACAAGACTTGACTCCTTGATATTCAGTTCAGTACAACTGAGAATTAACTGAAGCCAGTTGTCACCTGCTTTTTTGTATTTAGATGAGTTTAGCTCAGCTGAACAAACAGGATTCTTCATGGAAATGACATTAGTTCTCTTTAGATGGTTAGTACAATTTAAATGCTAACCATTTTCATTAAGGGCTGCAAAAGTAGTCCCATATGTTAAAAAACATTCGGGGGAGCAACCTATTCCATGCAGACTCATCACATATCATTTTAAGTGGTGTGTGATCTTATGATTGTGGTGAAAATATTATAGGACACAGAAAAGGGGGAAAAGGTTTTTTCTAAAGAACACAAGAAGCTAAAGACTACTTTGGATCTACTATAATGGCAAAATTCTCAATACTAAAGATAAATTAGTTCCTTCACATACAAATTAAGTTTTATTCACAGTCATTGATTTCTTGGTATATGAGAGTTGTTTATTTTACCTTTTAATTGTAGCATTACTTCATCAAAATTATTAATGATATACTGTACAGTATATATATATATATACAGTATGTGTGTGTGTGTGTGTGTGAGACAGTAATTTAACTAAAGTTTGACAAATCACCAACACTCTTTTTAAGATCTGAGCTTCTAAACACATTATTTTACCTCACTGTACTTTAATGGAGTTTTATGTTAATGTCTTTATGTCTATTAAAAGGGAAACAAGAATAGCATGCAAGCTTTTCTTTTTCTGTTGCTTATGTTTAAAAGCAAGTGGTGCAAGTATCCCCAGTAACAGAAATGTAATAATTTAAACTACTTTTTTCTTTTTTAAAAGAGAGTGAAAAGAGATAATTTGATGAAGTACTGTGTGAAACTGTAATGTGTGCATGTGACTGTCTTTGTTTTCTGATGGCTGTTCATGAATAAGTGCCAGACTAATCTGAATAAGGCAGCAAAGGGTGAAGAAAGCAGCAAGTAAACACCATAATTTTATCAGACCCATACTGATTCACCAAGTTAATGATTTTTTTTATATTATTTTAAAGTAATCTTTCTTTATTCTTCTCTATTCAGCTTTCCTATCAGTGCATTGCAAAATTATCTTCGAGCTGAACAGCAGAATGCTCATATTAAAGTCTCCATGGATTACTGGCTACATTTCAATGATGGTCCATGGTAAATAATAAAGTAGTGAACCTCAGAAAATATAGTCACAGCTCCAGAGGCATGTTTACTGGTAACACTCGTTTCAAAAGTTATTGAAGTGTCATCATAGCATCACATTTCTGTAATTATGTCATGACATTCCGTAATATATTCTGAGATATGCAGGTTGATGAGCCTAGGGTATCCTGGATAGTGGACTATCTGTCGGGCAGGCCACAGTTTGTGGGGCTCAAGGACTGTGTCTCTGATTTTCATTTTAGCATCACAAGGAAGAATCCTGTCTCAACTTTTTAAATATACATAAACAGAAGGTGGGTGGCATGGTGGCACAGTGGTAGCGCTGCTGCCTCGCAGTAAGGTGACCTGAGTTTTTTTCCCAAGTCTTCCCTGCGTAGAGTTTGCATGATCTCCCCGTGTCTCCATGGGTTTCCTCCGGGTGCTCTGGTTTCCTCCCACAGTCCAAAGACATGCAGGTTAGGCGCGCTGGCAATCCTAAATTGTCCCTAGTGTGTGCTTGGTGTGTGGGTGTGTGTGTGTGCCCTGTGGTGGGCTGGCGCCATGCCCGGGATTTGTTCCTGCCTTGCACCATGTGTTGGCTGGAATTGGCTCCAGCAGACTCCCGTGACACTGTGTTAGGATAAGGTGGGCTGGATAATGAATGACTGACTGACTGACTAAACACAAGGTCATGAAACTCCAGCCACCATAAAAAACCTCATACCATTCCATTCCATTCCATCTGAACTAGTGTGGTGCTGAGGTGTCACCCGTTGCATGGCTACACTCAGGTCCTAATCTGAGATCCTGAGGTGGTTTGTCATGTGGTGGCATGCGGAAATGTGACATATCAGTGCATGCTCCTAACCTCTTTCTCCCTCTGTCATATCACTTGGAGAAATTAGCCAATGATTCTGAATGAATGGGGTGTATTGATAAGGGGGATGAGAGAGATATGTATGGGAGTCAGGTGGAGAACTTTGTTTCTTGCTGCAGGAGAAATTTCTTTTTAGTACAGAAAAATGCTCCCTATCTATCTATCTATCAAAATGACAAGTTCTCTATAGGGTTAGACAGAAAGAAGACCAGCATGCAGCCAGAAAAACATCCATTTTCTTGGGCTAGTTTTTCCATTAAAGTACTACAAGGAACCTCAATATTCACAATGTGAGTACAGTATACTGTATAGCGTGAATTTTCCAAAATATATGCCAAAATGAAATGGTTTGGTGGCAACTGGGCGACAGTCAACTAGGCAAAAGACAGTTTGGTGAAGAAACAACTTGGTGAAATACAACTCAGCGACATCCTTTAGTAGTTAGGTAATAGGTTCAAAGAGACTTTTTAATTATATTTAAATGACAACGTGATTTAAAATGTTAAAAGTAAATTTATATAATTGACAAACGAACTTTATTCTGCAGATGGAACAAAGTCTATCTTACATTATCTTCTGCAACCAAAATTGCTAACCCTTTATATAAATTGTATTGATTGTAATCGTATGATAACGATATTTAGAATACAAAGGTGACCTGCGAGTATGGCTTAAGGAATATCTTTACTCTCAACGTATTGGAACTCTCATAAAGCAGGTGATTCTGTAGATTTTCCGGTGTCCTACTGATTTCACAGAATCGGCTACTGTTGGAGCCACGTTGTGACCTGCGTGTACGGCTTAAGGAGTATCTTTACTCTCAACTATCCATTCTAATACTTCATACCAGTCAAATCTGTGGTGTCCTCTGCTGTATTTGAATATTATATGAAGGTAATTATCAATTTTCTTACATTTTTTGGCCAGTACAGCTAGTGTTACTTTATAATCAAATTAATTAATAACGTTTTACTCTATGTATTACGTAGCCATGGCAGAATTCGTAACCTCTAAAAGAAGCAGAGATATACTTGTCCACGAAGGATTTATATACACAAAGGACAAGACAAGAGGGAATATCTCCTATTGGAAATGCAAACTAAGGAAATTATGTAACGGCAGAGCAGTGTATATAGGTAATGGAGATGAATTTGAAGTGCGGGTTTCTAAGGAACATACGCACACACCACAATGTGAAGAAGTTTCAGTGTATAATGTGAAGACGGCCTTGAAACGCAAAGCTGTGGAACAGCCGACGGCACATCCAGCTACAACTTGAGGGTATATCTGGTGCTGTTACAGCAGTTTTACCTGAGTGTCAGTCCCTTCGCCGACTGATAAACAGGACCAGGGCATCACTGCGGCTAAGTAACCCACGGAATATTAAAGACCTAGAGATAGTTCCACCTTACCTAAACACAGTATCTGCCCGGCCATTTCTTTTACATGACAACATAAGAAATGATATCTGTGAAGGAGCTACCCGAAGCAGAATAATTATATTTGCTACTGAAGAAAATATCCGCTATCTATTTTCCTCCAATATGTGGTATGTTGATGGGACTTTTCAAGAAGTGCCAAACATGTTTTACCAGCTTTTAACAGTGCATGGAAGTGTGGTGGGCACGGTGTTACCTTTTGTATATGCCCTTATGCAAAATAAACATGGAGAGGATTACTTTACCATTTTACAAAGACTCCAAGAAACTGCAAAAGTATTGCAAATTCCAAACTGGGAAAAAACATCGACCATCAATTATGATGGATTTCGAAAAAACCATGATAAACACCTGTCAGAATCTGTTTCCACACCCACTGATAAGTCTGTGTTTGTTTCATTCTGGACGGCCATTATACCGGAAAATTCAGGACATTGGGCTTCAAAGTCTATACAATGAAGATGGTAGCGAAGTAAAGCAATGGGTATTGAACGCCATTGGACTAGCTTTCGTTCCTCCCCGTGATGTTTTCGAAGCATTTGAACTATTGTTGGATCTGCTGAATGAAGAAAACAACTAAGCTTTCGTACGACTTGAGGACTTGCAGAATACCTAGATAAAAGTTATATACGTGGATGCCCCACACGAGGTAGAAGACGAGCTCTTCCTCCACCATACCAAATTGAGATGTGGAATGTTTATGAAAAAACAAGAGGAGATGAAGCCAGAACTAATAACATGGTTGAAGGCTGGAACAACAAATTTAACAAAATGGTGAACAAGAAGAGAGTGTCTATCTTTTCCTTGCTGGAAGAAATAAAGAAGGAACAGCATGACATAGAAGCTGCAGTACTCCAGATTAACAGTGGCCAGCAAAACATCTGAGAGAGCACATGCAAGAAGATGGTGATTAAAAATTAACGAATAAAAAATGTTGCTGCACGCTATCAAAAATTTAAGGATAAGGGTCAGGTTTTACTCTACCTAAAAAGTCTGGGGATAATTTTGTACCATCTGCATAATAAACTTTGTTCCTCAACTATGTGAATTTTGTTTTAACACTTTTTGTATTCTAAATATCGTTATCATAAAGGATTAGCAATTTTAAGCCATACTCGCAGGTCATATTTTGTATTCTAAGTATTGTTATCATACGATTACAATCAACACAATTTACAGTATATAGAGGATTAGCAATTTGGTTGCAGAAGATAATGTAAGATAGACTTTGTCCCATCTGCAGAATAAAGTTCGTTCGTCAATTATATAAATTTATTTTCAACATTTTAAATCACGTTGTCATTTAAACATCATTAAAAAATCTCTTTGAACATAACTATTACCTAACTGCTAAAGGATGTCGCAGAGTTGTTTTTTCACCGAATTGTCTTTCGCCATGTTGTCTGTCACCAAGTTGTCTGTCGCCCAGTTGACCCTGAACGGATGAAATAGCTGGAAATAATCATTTTATCACATATTCCTTGTACTATTTTTCTTGTGGTAAATTTTATGTCAAAGAGAGAGATGCTGACAGCTGGTAAGTGCAACACCAAAATTCCTTTTTATTAATTTTTTTTTAACACTTCTCAGACCAAAGCAATCAAGCTCATCTCACAAAAAGCAGACCTACAGCACATGGCTGCATAATCAAACCCTGCAATTCAATTATAACACAATGCACATATGCATAATAGTAAGGATATGTTTTCTGTTCTTTTGTGTGAATTTCCATGTAAACAAGGAAGTAAATCAAAATAAAACCAACCATGTCACATGGAACATTTACTGTGAATTGGTCTGTCAGGAGGAAACACCCCCTTTGAGGATGTGAAATATTGTTGCACAAGGAAGACCAAGTACTGAGCTATTGCGCAAAGCTGGTCTTCTTTTAATATGGCTGACTCTCATAATATTGGTGTTTTTTGTTCAAAACTGACACGTCTGAACTAATTTAAACTATTTTATAAACTCTGTGTAATCACAAGATAAAGATCAATACTCGGCAACTGTGTTTACTTGAAAAATTGACTTACTTAATAAGTTTTTAAACTTTTCCTCCATGCCCCATAGGCTGCAATGTGCCAGTGCATGCAAGATATTTTAGTAGGAAACAAAAGAACAAAAACAAATGCTTTCTCCAAACAAATAATAAAGGCATGCAGTCTAATTATTATTTCTTTGTAATTAGATTACATGCCATAGATTACATGCCATAGTAAGTGAAACATAGTTAGAGAACATTACATTTTTTTTCACACACCGCCATTGTTTGGTTGAGTGAGAGAGGACAAATTCAACTGGTAAATTTTGGGGTGCCAACCCATCCTTCCCTGTTTAATCAAAGCAACAGAAAATCAAAACAAGTGCTCTCTGGTGCGGGATTTGAATGAAAAGAAACAGAAGAGATGATTTCAGGTTTAAGGAGTTTTTTCTTTGCCAAAGTCACAAGATAGGAGCTCTGTCTTGCAGTGTGCTTTGCTCAGAATGTGATGCCTCCTTCTAGCCACTCTCTGCTTTATAGATGGGAGCCTGGAAGTGCTGGAGTCAGATGCACTTTTTGGGCATCTTCTTAGCACTGTGGAGGGAATAGAAGAGGACATAATTAGTGTCAGCGCCCCCTCTCATCCTGAAGTGGTACTACATACCTCAGATGGGCCCAGAAGGCAATCCACTGATGTGTATATGTGACGGTGGATAAGAGGGGCACAGACTACCCTGAGAGTACAAGATTACTCATTAAGTTGAATTAGTGCAAGCTAATATTTTATTTTGTTTTTTTACATACTGTATTTTCAGATAAACCTGGTTCCTATTGCAGAGCATTATTTGTGGAATTTTCTTCAGCATTCAATACCATCCAGCCTCACATGATGATTGAGAAATTAAACAATGTGAATATTAACCCATTTATTACATTTTTAATTCAGGATTCTCTTTTAAATTGTTCACAGATAGTCAAAATATATGATGTTTTTTAAAAGGTCATTTTGTCAAATACAGGGCCTCCTCACGGCTGTCTTCTGTCTTCCTTAATATTTACATTGTACAGAAGTGACCTGAGACAGAACAATGACAACTGTTCCATAATCAGGCATTCTGATGACACTATGGTGATAGGATGCATACCTGGGGAGGGTGAAAGCCATTACTTCACTGTCTGTGAAAATGGTGCAATAAGAATCTCATTGTGAATGTCAAAAAAAAAAACTAAGCAAATCAAGAGTCAGAAACCTGCACATTCATCCATCATTGTTTTGGGAAAATTGGTCAAAATAGTGACTGAATATGCTGTAAATACTTCAGAACTAACTTTGAGAGTTATCTTAATTGAAAAATTAATACAAAAAATACTGTAATAAAATAAATGCAGCCAGCACTTAATTGTCGTCTTTAAACTTCGACTATTTAAAGTGGACAAGAACCTCATGTTGTCCTTTTATCACAGTGTTATTTATTTTATCATGAATTTCAGTTTCATTGCCTGGTTTAATGATCTGGTAAATCAAAATTTAAAAAGAATCTAGCAGATTACCAAACATGCACCTAAAATTGTTGGGGATGATGTAGATGTTTTGGTAAGTGTGTGTCAGAGGGCAATGTAATAATGAAAAAACTGGAAATCATCTCAAGTGATACTGTAACAGACACCCATTACACGCAGAACTTAAATTCTGCAAATCAGGGAGGACAGGCACTTTAAAGACCCACACAAACAACTCCAGAGGTATCACAGTTTCCAAAACCAGGCATCTTATTAATAAAGAATATCAGAGATAAAAATTCTAGGAGCATAGAGCTTTTCATATGTATAATGTAACTGTTTTAGGTAAAAATGTCCTATTAAACTGCTAGAATAGTTATCCAAGAATTTGTTTTAAAATGATGTAAAAAGTTTAGAAAGTTTAAAAAAATCTTGTCACTATTCACTTTTTATTTTATTTCAGTCTGTTATTGGATGTGACTGAGAAGACAACTGTCATGTTTTCTTGTGTAAGCATGACTAAATAAAATCCTTGAAGCTTGATAATCTACTGTAACACTCATAACTTTCGCATTTCTAGTATTTTTGTTTCTTAAACTTAAGGTTTTAACGATTGTCTTCAACATAAATTATTAACAATTGATAAGACTAATTACTTTTATAATTAAAGCAACATTATCCAAGGTAAGATGCAGCTGAGGTGCCAAATAGATGTTATGGCCTAAACTCTGAACCTTGTTAGATTTACTAGATGTCTGAGCCTAACAGTATTTAAGTATTTCTTCTGCCCAAATTCAATTCTGTTTTCAAGCTATTGCACAGATGCCAGATGGATTGGGGAATGAGGAGTATGTATTAATTTTTCTATATATCTTGAGGTGCCTTGGGAAATTGATTGATGTGCATATTTGTTTGTACTTGGTGTACTGGGCCATGGGTATTGAAGCTATTGAAGCAAAACTTTTTTTAAATACTATAATCTATAATAAATGCAAGATTTAAATTCCCTGAACTATGGAGTCAGGATGTTTTTAAGTACAACAGTTTCCAATACTAATTCACAATATTCAGAAAATCAGATGGCAATGACAAATGACAGAGACAACATTGACATAATGAATGTGTTTGCAGTAAAATAACATAAAATATTTGTTTTTACTCAATAGCTTTAAAATCTGCACACATAAGTTACAGTTGATATGTTTCAGCAGTTCAGACTCTTAAACAGAAATTACTTTGAGTATGAATATGCACAAACTGAAATATATTGTGATCTTGTTGTGCAGTGCAGTTAGGACATACATCATTTTAACAGAAACAATATTCATTTGACACAATGAGCAACTAACAGTGAAATCTGACAATTACACTTGGATTTAAATTTATTTCTTACTCACCTTTTATATTGGAAAATACTGTAGATAGATAGATAGATAGATAGATAGATAGATAGATAGATAGATAGATAAGAGAGTAGTTTGGAAAGTTACTTTATTTTACTATAAAACATTTACTGTATCAGACCTCAATGTGCATAGGTACATTGCACAGTTATTTATTTCCATCATGTGACACTTCACACTTCAGCAAATAAAACAGTATTAGCCAGAAAAAAAAAATCAAGAATGTTTTGAAAAAGTTGCCATGTGTGAGGTCTCAAGTCTTCTAAGTATATGTGTCTTGAGTCCTTTTTTAGGTCTTTTTGCATAACATATATTAACAACTTACTGTGATCTCTATGCCCCTCTATCTCACTATCCATCTGCCTGTACACATGAAACAATCTGGCTCACAATTGCTGATATTTGGTATATTTGTTCCAGCAAATATGTCAAGACACTTCCATTTTTGTTGAGGTATCTTAAAAAGTGCATACCATACACATTTTTGAAATTTCAGAATCTCCCTTTGAAAAGCAATGATGAATATTCAATATTATCTACTTTACGACAGTGACATATTCTGTTCGACTTCTTATAGAAGTGTTTACTCTTTCAGTAAACTCAGTATTTACACTAAAAACAACCTCTTGGTTGCAGTATCAGATGGCAATGCCCGCAAGTTGGATCTTGTCTTGGGTAAATTTTAGACAATATTAATGAGATGTATGGCATTGATGAAAAACTGTTAGCTGAATTGTGGAATGCTTGGCACATATAGAATTAGAGTGAATTTTATGTATGACTGAGTTCAAATCTTTTTTCTTAGATGCTAATGGAAAGATCCCTTTCCCACTGTTCCCTTGGCAGATGAACAGTAGATTCTTTGAAGCAATTTTAAACATTGTTAAAATATTGTCTGAGTCTTCATCAAGACTAATAAGCATTGTCTCAGTGGCGTAGCTAGGGGCAGGTGGAGGGGGCAGTCCGCCCTGGGCAGCACATTTTTGGGGTGGCATTATTGGCCAAAAGGCTCAGTACAGCTCATGTGTAAGCAACAGGGTTCAGAAAAATATCACTCATGAATGAAAAAAATAAAATTCTCTGATTTTTATCCAGAAATGCTTCAAAAATAATTTTCAGACTGTCCTGTGACGGTATCAGACACAGCAGTTGAAATTTATGAGACAATAACAAAAATAAACATAAACATTACACCAACAATAATTTCTAGGAAGATAAACAACTAATTTACAATTTATAATTTTGTTTCGTTATCAATTCAAATGCGTTCTTGCTCTGCGCAGAAAACATCCCCACCTATCACTTGTACACTACACTGGTTCTGGTTTTCACAGCATAATCATATCTATACTAATAAACGGCAAAGCCCTCACTCACTCACTCACTCACTCTCTCACTCACTGACTGACTGACTGACTGACTGACTGACTGACTCATCACTAATTCTCCAACTTCCCGTGTAGGTAGAAGGCTGAAATTTGGCAGGCTTATTCCTTACAGCTTCCTTACAAAAGTTGGGCAGGTTTCATTTCGAAATTCTACGCGTAATGGTCATAACTGAAAGTTGTTTTTCTCCATTTACTGTAATGGAGTTCAGCTGGAGGGGCGGAGTTTCGTATGACATCATCACACCTCTCACGTAATCACGCATTACGTAGAAAGCCAGGAAGAGCTACAAAACGCGCTTTAGAAAACATGCATTATATAATTAAGAAGGCAGCGAAACAATTAGAAGCGAGCAACTGACATATAAAACCATATTCAGCGGCTCACGTGAACTGATGCAGTGCGCAGACAAAAAGTAACAGTTCCAAAGAGTGCTGAACAAAAACCGAATTACACTGCTACGCTCAAAAAGATAAACCACACACAGTGGCGTGATAGTAAAGCATTCGCCTGTAGCACCCAGGTTCGATTCCCGAGAGGGGATGCACTAAGTATGTACGCGCGCTTCTCGATTTATTTTAACCTCGCATCCCCTTAGTTTGAGACGTATGAAAACGCATGCGGTTAATGCAGAAAGACAGATCACCTATTCACCTATTGAAGCTTCATGAATAATGGATACTTTATTCGCGATCAATGATTGTTTTGGTAAAGCCATACTCAGTGTATTCATTAGATGAACGGTAAAAAAGTAAGAGCGAGGGGACGGTAACTTACTGAAGCACACAAGCAAAACCACAATAGCACGCGGGCTCGATGTACTGACTTGCGCGATCACATTCCAAAAAATATTTCTTTTCAAGTTCTATTTAGTCCATATGAGTCAAACTCAAGGCCCACGGGCCACATCCGGCCCGGCGTGTAATTATATCCGGCCCGCGAGATCATTTTATATACTGTATTATTGTTATTAATGGCCCGGGTATATGAAGCGCTGGTAACACAATAAACTACAGATCCCATAATGCAGCGCTTCAGCTGCCTTGCCGAACACTTACCGCGTTGCTGCAAGTTATTGTGAAGCTAGCCCACACGATGCCGAAGAGAAAAGTTGATTCTGAAAATAGAGCCTTTAAAAACCGATGGGAGGCTGAGTATATGTTTACTGACATTGCCGGTAAACCCGTGTGTCTCATTTGTGGAGCTAATGTGGCTGTAATTACAGAATTTAATCTTTACAACGACTGACAAACACAGAATGTAACTTGAACACAACACATCGTACAAATACGACCCTGATTGAAACAAATAATGATAATCGAATCCTTGATCACAGCAACACTCACAAAGCAATTACTGTATATTGACAATCATGTTACGTTATTTTTAAAATATTTCCTTTTCTTTTTCATAGCTTCTTTAACACACTACGTCTCCGCTGCGAATATATATATACCCCGATCTACATACTCTCAAATAAATAAGCCACACACCGTGGCGTAATTGTAGAGGCTTCGCCTCTATCGCCTACATCTGAGGTTCGATTCCCGAGAGGGGATGTACTGAGTATGTATGTGTGCTTCTTGGTTCATTTTAACCTCGCATTTCCTTGGTTTGAGACGTATGAAAAAATATGCGGTTAACACAGAATCATGTTACGTTATTTTTAAAATCTTTCCTATTCTTAGAACAAGCACAGCTGAGAAGCTTCGATGCATGTACTCCATAACAAAAAATAACGCATTTTATCACATTTTCAATTCCAAGCAAAGGGGAACTTTTGTCAATGCATGATTTCCTGGTACATCGATTACACTGATGCACACATCACAGCTACAAAAATGTTACACTCGGAATGAAGCGCGTTCCTGATCGGAGGAAAATTTAATTTCAAAAAACTACCCGAGCAAAGCCTTGATAAAAGCATGGTTTTGTGCACAGTGAAAACCAAGCAAAATTAGATGCATTACAGAAAGCGGACTTTGTGGCTCTTACTGGGGATCATTGGACTTCCGTGACCGTTAGTAATTCTAATTACATCTAATTACAAAATGTTCAATGATCACACTGTTTTAGCCTAATGTACAAAATAATTTTGGCTAAGGTTACTCAGAGTTTAAAGATTAAGTTGGTCAAATTACCTTTTATGTTTCTGACTTATTTTTTTAAGAAGAAAAACTGCACTTTCTGTTGAAATTTTGGTTATTATTATTTAAAGACAATACCATTCTGAAAATGTACTTAAAGTACTTAAACTACCACTTTATTTTTAAGTCTGCCCAATTTTAACCAGGGATGATATTTTTGTTTCTGTTTTGAATTCAAATGCAGTTTAAAAGCATTTTTTTTTTCAGAAATTAAAAGAGCTTGAGTTTACAATATTCATGTCCATGTCTATTATTTAATTCTGTCGCCCACTAAAACCCTTTTAAATTAAAAAAACACATTTGCGATTTGGGGCAAATTTACATGTGCGATTACATACGATTAATCAAGATTAATTATTACACAGCCTCTAATTAATTGGATTAATTTTTTTAATCGAGTCCCACCCCTAATATATATATGTAGATTTGTATATATATCTATATATGTGTATATACAGTATATATGTAGATATGTATATGTGTATATATGTGTTTGTGTGTATATATATGTGTATATATGTGTGTGTGTGTATATATATATGTGTATATATGTATATATGTGTGTGTATATATATATGTGTATATATGTGTGTGTGTGTATATATATATGTGTATATATGTATATATATTTATTTATATATATATATATATATGATGTGTATATATATGTTTATATATGTGTGTGTGTGTGAGTGTATATATATATATATGCCAGCAACACTCATGACAATGACAAAACAA
>JANRMT010062819.1:13557106-13585474 GCA_026402145.1 Polypterus bichir lapradei | reverse complement strand
TGTATTATTATTACTGATATTTTACTAAATCTTACTACCCACGTTTCTTTGTTGATGAGCCCCGTTGAAGAATTTTTTGGTAACAGAACAGTAAACACGCCAAAACGACTGAAAACACAACTGACGACTGGTATTTTTCGATATCATTTTAACAAAGTTTACTGTCCGCCCTCAATCACAGAGCACCCCAGTAAAACGTCAATAGCGTTTAATATACCTGCAGCCTTAGAACGCAGACATCAGGACATCACTGCACGTGCATGTTTACTAACAGATATGACAGTATTTTGCACGGAGCACGCGTTAAAACAAATTGATTAAAATCAACGATTTTCAACAGTTACATGTTTGCCGTAAGATTTTTTAAAGCGAACTAATTAAACACTTCTTTGAAGAAATATGACACAAAATACGTCTACGACGCAGAATCTATACTATTTTATATGATTTTTATATCATTATTTTAATAATATGCATACACTATATGTGGACTATAAAGCAATAAATGTATAATTTCGTGCATTTTAACCAGTTGACATCTCTCAACTTTTTAAAAATTTGTATATAATAAATTTATATAAACCTTTACTTCAATAATATACACATTATGTTTGTATTGCGTGTGCACCTTGCTGTGTATTATTTCAATGAACTCGTGGTATTCTCGAGCACATATTGTCCCTATTCATACCCCACTACGCAGCGGTTGAATTTGATCACGCATTCACACGTATAATAAATAATAATATTAATAATAATAATAATTCCTTACGTTTTTATAGCGCCTTTCTTACTACTCAAAGCAATTTGTAAAAATAAATAAATAAAATAACAGAAAGGAAGCCCCCCGGACACAAACCAGTGATCATTTAACTGCGAGTCAGCAATCTCACTCTTACCACCACCTCTTCCTGTTAGATAGGCGCATTATAATTTTGAGCACTACTTTTGTTATTTTATACTGTCATAAACAAATTATATCAAAAAGGTTTTTTAAAAAGCCAATTTGAAGCAAAGAGGGTAAGTAATAACTGTTTTCTTTTGTAAGTCAATCAAAAATGCTTAAGCATAAAAAAAAATCGTCATGTCAAAATAAGAGACTCTTTCACCTTGTTGACGTGAATCATCTTTAAATTAAATGCTGCCAATAAGGAATAATAGAAATCACCGCGCTGCTTTCTAACTTTGACGAACTAAAGTTTTATTGGGTGAAAAAAATGATCGTCCGTGACAGATACACTTAATCAGTAGTGTGTGAGACCCACGATTTGTGAGTTTGAGTGTTTATGTTGTGTACGCGCGTTTGTGTGGTTTTCTCAGTTTTACAATAAAAACAGACATCAGTTATTTGTGAACCAGGAATATTCTGATCATTCTGGTCCCTGATCACTGATAAACATTCAGAAGAAACAGCGCTATTCCAGTGTTTTCCTCCATAACATCCTTTCAGCAAACAGGACTAAGTTCCTTGCTGAAACATATCGCCCTTTAATGAAATGCTGCCAATGCGGAAAAACAGAAATCACCGGGCGGCTTTCGGTCAATGATAAACCAGCGTCTGTTGAGGTGAAAAAATGGGAGGTACGGCGGTTGCTATCAATGCTTCCTGGTAACTCAGCTTTTGAGAAGAATCTGTTTTATGGGGTGAAAAAATAATCGTCCTTGACAGATTCGCTTAATCAGTAGTACGTGCGACCCACGATTTGTGAGTCTGAGTGTGTGTGTGTGAGCGTGTACGTGCTTGTGTGTGGTTTTGTTAGTTTTACTATAAAAACAGTTAAACATCAGTTATTTGTGAAGCGGGAATATTCTGGTCATTTTGATCCCTGATCAACATTTAAAGAAACAGAGTAACTCCAGTGTTTTCCTCCATAACATCCTTTCAGCAAACAGGACTAAGTTCCTTGCTGAAGCAGATCGTCCTTTAATGAAATGCTACCAATGCGGAATAACAGATATCACCGGGCGGCTTTCCACCAATGATAAACCAGCGTCTCATGAGGTGAAAAAATGGGACGTACTGTGGTTGCGATTAATGCTTTCTGGTAACTCTGCTTTTGATAAGGATCTGTCATGGGTGGGAAAAGAGGGAGTGAGTGAGGCGGGTACAATGAGCCGGGGCGGGACGGAGCGAGGCGAAGAGGTGGGTATCTGTGCGAGTGTTTTAAATAATAAAAGGAAAAATAGTGCTTTGAAATCGAGGACCCCCAACCAAGAGGGCTTACAAAACAAAACGCGACAGACAGGCATATGCTACTTGTATAAAATGTGCACAATAATTACAACAGTGTTGAAGCAATGATGAAGCGAAAGGGAGCTGCTAAACATGGGTGGCCGTGTTGTGCCTGCTCATAAATCCCAACCAATGTATATATCTGAACGGATCTATCTGAACCAATATATATATCAGAACGGATGTATCTGAACCGATGTATATATCTAAACCAATCTGTTTTAACCAATATATATATTTAAACCAATGTATATCAACCAATATATATATCTCAACCAATGTATATATTTGAACGGATGTATTCAAACCAATGTATATATCTGAACGGATGTATCTCAGCCAATGTATATATATCAGAACGGATCTATGCAAACCAATTTATATATATCTCAACCAATATATCTAAACCAATGTATATATCTGACTGGATATATTCAAACCGATGTATATATCTCAACCAATATATCCCAACCAATGTATATATCTGAAGCGAAATATATATCTGAACGGATGTATTAAAACCAATGTATATATTCAAACCAATGTATCTGAACCGATATATATATCTGAACCAATGTATATATTTACGAACCAATCTTTTTTTCCTGAACGGCCCCTCATAATATATATATATATATGTATGTGTGTTTGTGTGTATTATGAGGGGTGGCAGGAAACCTTGCTCAGCCTGGGTACCCTCAGACTGGTTTCCCACAGGGTGTCAAGGGAACTGGAGTTCTTTGGCTCACTCCTGTTGGGTTCTGTTGGTGCCACCAGGGGGTGTACAAAGGACTGGAGAGCCCTACTTGGTCAGGTCCAGCATCATCCAGAAGTGCTTTTGAGCCACAGTTTTGGAACACTGGAAGTACTTCTGGGGATTACATAAAAAGAGCTGCCTGCCACAATTTTGGGTGCCAGAATCGGCAGAAGGAGGACAAAGCTTGCTGGGGGTCAGGTATTTGGGAAGCTGGAGCACCCCCTGGTGACCACAATATGTTTATTAATGAATATCAAGTATACCTCTAATTGGTAAAATATATCTTTTGTGGTTATGTTTCCTTTCTAGTGAAGATGGTTGAAAATTATTATATTGTGCATTAATTTCATTTTTAATGTTGCCATGGCCTGAAACCACCCTTCTCTATTTGATATTCAAATGTAATAATGTTGCTATATCTATTATCTATTATGAATCTGGTTTATAAGATTGTGTGGATTTATGTATTTAAATTTCTTTGTTTCTTATTTATTATTATTCATACCTAATTTTAATAGTTTTTTTTCTTATAACCTTCTGTTTGACACCTTGTAAAACACTTTGAGCTACATTCTTTGTATGAAAATGTGATATAAAAATAAATATTGATGTTGTTGTTATATAAGGAGCTATGGCAGTAGATTTGAGATGGTTTAGAAAATATATCCCATTTAATGGATAATTTATATTTTTGTGATTATTTCATTCCTTGTATTTCTATGAGCTCTTGGCTTGTTCTGCTGTGTGCTTACATGTTGTTTCTACATGCCTTTTAGTCCTTTGTAGATAAAAAGTAGGTCTAAAGAAAGTCAGAGTCCTCTGTTTAAATTCACCAAAAACAAAGGAATTAGCAGAGGAGGTGGAGAGCAACAACTTTTGGAATTCTCTTTCTCAAAAAAATATGGTGTTCCCTGCCATGTAAAACGTGGAAATCTGGTAATATTATGCAAACAAGAAAGATGCTAGTCCTGATCACCAACAAGAAGATGTAGTAGAAAGATGAGAAATAATTTTCTCTGACTGTAAATGTAAAGAAATAATTTGCTGAAAATTTCGGCAGAGATATTAGTGAGGCATTTTTATTTCTCATTTTAAGGACATTACTGTATATGCACTGTTTAATCTTTATCACTTAACCAGCAGTAACTTCATTGTAAGTATTAGGCTGTTATTTTTAAGTCACTTAGTATTTTATCTAAATTGCCCCTGTATGAGTATTGGGGTATGTGTGAGTATGCTTTTTGGTTGGACTGACACCCACTCTAGTGTGGGTTTCAACTTGTAAACAGTGTAGAAAATCCAAATAAATTTAAATAAAATTTTCTCACACAAATTCAAATTAATTATTATTTTTAAATGTATATTTAAATAGCATACATCAGTTGGCTATTCATGTTATATGCTGGTAATCCTACTATGATTTACTCCAGTTAGACAGGATTCTTAAAGAAGACAAAAATCTAATAGCATGCAAAGTTTCTCAAATAAAAAGACATGATACCATGTTAGGATAAGTGAATTAAAATGAAGATTTTTTTTTGCGACAATACAAAATTGATATGGTAGAATCAATTTACTGTATTAAATTTATACTGTTTACAGCTCATCTAAAACGACAGTAATTAACAATGGGATAACATTACTGACTTTTCTATTACAGAGGGAGCACAAAAAAGGTTAATGCTTTTCATTTTTTTTGCCTTATTTATTGAACCTCTTACTGTAGAAATAAGACAACCCACATTAGAATTGTTAGCGTTAAATTAGCTCTAATAATGACCCTTAAAAGGTTTTCATATCTATGTGTAGTCTTTATGTGATAACACTGGTGATTTAGCCTTATACAGAAATATTAAGAGATTTTAAACTCCCTTTGAACTGCACAAGATCGGTTAGTGTGCCGACGATGTAATGCTATATTTAAGTGACCCCTAGAGCTTTTAACAAAAAAAACAGCTTATTAATACATTTTCTGAAATATTAAATATGTGAAAACTGTTATTTTAGCATTAAACGGAGATGGCTGGAATTCTGCAGCACACAAACCACCCCAATTCTGTCTCACTGGAAATGCTGAGTATTGTATTTTAGGATTAAAATGTTTGTTCTGTTTCAATTAACTTTAACCCCTTGCATAGTAATTTTACACCACTATACGAATTTGTCTCTAGGTATAATTGGAAAATTTATATTGTTAAAATGGCAATCTTCCATTAAATTATTTTTTTACATTAATCCCAATATGCTACCCTGAACTCTGCTCCATTCATTAGATTCAGTAATGGTTTATTTTATTTGAAACATGAAAAATAAAATATAATTATTTAGCCTGTAAAGTAAAACATTTAAAAGAAGATTATTATTATCTGGCAAGTAAATCACAGAATTCTTTGTAATTTCATATATAATAATGTAATAAGGGTGTCACAGTGGCACAGTGGTACCGCTGCTGCCTCACAATAAGATGACCAGGATTTGCATCCTGGGTCCTCCCTGCATGGTGTTTGCTAATTCTCCCCGTGTCTGTGTGGGTTTCCTCTGGTTGCTCAGGTTTCTTCCAACTATCCAAAGAAATGTAGGTGTTTTCCTGAGATTAAATTGATGTGGTCCCTAGGAAGCGCTGCTGCTCCCTGAACTCCCAACACACACAAGCTCGGACAAAAGTTTGCTCGGAAACAAGTTTTTAATGTGTCTGAAACTCTTATAGGAAGAGTTTCCCACAGCACAATTACCAACACAAATCCAATGCATACAGCAATCCTTTTGTCTCCTCTCTTCAGCATTTTCACTCCTCACAGCAAGTGTTGTCAACTTCCTCCCATGTCTGGCTATCAGAGTTGAGGTTGGAAGCTCCTTGTATATAAAACTGGGAGTACTTTCAGTATCCCAAAATTGTGGCCCAGGAGCATTTCTGGGTGAGGCTGGAGCCTGACAAAGTAGGGCTCACTGATTCTTTCTGCGCCCCCTGGCAGTAGCCATGGACCCCAACAGGGCTGAGCCAATGAACACCAATCCTAGCATAAGCTATCCCCCCCATCCTTCCATGCCAGTACAACCCTGTCTTGAGTGCCAGTCCTTCCGTGGTGTCCATCACATTGGCCTTTGTGTGTTTGATGTGCATGTGTGTGTGTGTGTGCGCGTGTGTGAGTGTGTGTGTTTGCCCTGCGTTGAACTGGCTCCCTTTCCAGGGGTTGTTCTTACCTGGCACTCAATCCTAGCTGGGATAGGCTCCAGCATCTCCCATGACTCTGTTCAGGAATAAGCGGGTTAGATAATGGCTGACTAATGCAATAAAAAAACCTTGGATCGAAATAGAAGAGTTGGCACATGGACGGATTTGAAAATCAGATTCACTCTTATTATTTTAATATAATACCATCACTACTTTAAAAACATTTTACCAACTCTGAGAAATTAATGAAAAGTGAATACAGTAGCTTATTCAACCTTGACACCCTGTAAATAGATACCAATCTTACACAATCTGGACTTATTTATTTTAAAAAAATCTTCTGCTTAAAGATTTATTAAAAAAAACCCAATTATTTACATTCAGGGAATCAAACATTTACTTCCCACACTATTTTATTTTCAAGGATAATACTTTTGTTACATGGGACTTATATTTCTAAAATAAACAGGTAACATGAAAATCATGCTGGGATGCTGCAAAGTCCACATGTGTTAGCCTCAAAAATGCACCAAAAAATTAAAACAACTAGCAGTAAATCATTCTGTGGGATATTTAGACGGGGATTAGTGTTTTTTTATTTTGAACAGAACCTTAAATGTATCAAGAAAAAGACAATTTTTCACAGCAGATTTTGTTGAAATAGACATTTATGTGTATGACAGAGTGAAGACTTGATGACTAGATGCAGTAATTGTTACGCTGGTCAGATCTAAAGCAGTTCAAAACTAGCTTTAATTAGTGCGGTCTAAATATGATGAAATCACTGTGCAGATCAGAATCCATCACCAGGTGGCCTTGGCTTAACATAGTCACACTTTTACACACTTTGCTAATATGTAGGTCCGTTAAGAACCTGTTTTAAAAGCATTCTGTCTTTGTCTCTGTCCTTCACTTTATATAACATAACAAACTAAAACCAGCTTAATCAAGTCCACTCTAAATAAATAATGGATAAACATTGCACTATAGAACAGAGTGGTACTGACTCATATTGTTTGAAATGAAAAAAAAATTTCCCTGTAGCTGTCAGACTTGAATTGCACTTTTTGATATCACTCCTAATATCATACCTTTATCACAGCCAAAAAGAAATTCTTTATGAAGCCTACTCTGTGGAATAGAGTGAATATCTCACTCACAATATCTAGATCTCTCCATCTGTTATGTCAGTATCCACCAAAATTGAATGACATTCTTCCAAGCATATGCCCAGACCTCAACCTGGGCCAACAATTTGGTTGTTGATGAAAATGGCTATGACTCAATTTTGACATCTTGGATGGAGAAACCAAAGTACAAGTTATCAAGCAAAAGGTTGTTCACTCAGGAAATCAAAGGGAAAATTTCTATTCCTTCCTTTAAAAACCATTATCAGAATTAACTCTCTTTCCATTAGACAAGCATGGATTCAGCTTTTGCGTCTATAACTGACTTGCTATAGTCTAAAGCATGGCCTGCAACAAAAGCTTGAACACCATCCTTTACTCCCAGTGCAATCCTAGTGCTGGCACACAGCCTGTAATAGATTTGGTAATGGGTGCCACATACTAAGTTGGCTTTCCTAGCAGTAGACGTATTTTATACTGGCATGAGAGGAATATCACATGAAACCTCAAAGATTGTAACCTCAACACCTACAGACAGTGAATGACTGAATAATGGAACACAAAACACACTGTTCTTTCACATGTGTCAGTGAAATCTCTCTTTGGATCAAAAAGATCTCATGGCAAAATATTCCCTGCAGCCTTTACGATGACATGAACCAGACAAACCCTGTGTATCATTACTGCTTTGTACATGTGGTTCTGAGGCTAATAATAGTTGTAACCTTGTGACTAGGATTAAGCCAACGAAGTTACTAGCATATTTGCTTCTGGTTATTGGTGTTACTTAAGCTGAAAGTAATAGCCTGGGTATTGAATAAATCTTTAACTTTTATAAGTTCCATTCTCCAAATTTAATAGAAAAGCTAGGCTCATGACAGCATAATCTCCTTTTCTTAGATACACTGATGCTGGATCCTGGCCATGTAGCAGTTTAAACTGTATGATGCCACATATACTTCCTTAAAGACGAGCTCTAGGAGTAGAAGTGCCAGTTACATCCAGAAACTTGTAAACCTGAAAGTATTTACCATATTTGCTGAATAATATTTCAGAATTCTTGTCGTAGAATTTAACAACCAGTCCTGATTGAAATTTTCCTTGATGAAATCTTTAGGTTGTAAATAAAAGGGGAAATATAATCCATTAGATTGTACACCCTTTTAATAGGGGAGAGAAAGAAAATCAAATCAACATAAATTTATATTTTGTGCTGTTATTATATTGTTTTGCATCAGTGTATACTTTCATGAATATAAAATATATTTTTTCATATTAGTTAGTGAACATTTTGGGCTGTTTGTTGAATAGAAAGTAGTCTAAAGTGTGCCTGACACATTAAACACAGAAAATGAAAGGGTATTATGCAGTTTTTTCTGTATATTTATTAACATTCTTCATACAGTGTCTATAAATATATTATTCCTCTTGGATTTTTTCACATTTTATTGTTATGTAACATTGAGCTTTTCTGTTATTGATCAATAGAAAAGGCTCTTTAATGTCAAAATGAAAACAGATTTCTACAAAGTGATCTAAATTAATAACAAATATAAAATGCAAAATAGTTGCTCACGTAAGCATTCACCACCTTTAATATGATACATTTAAATCATCACTGGTACAGCAAATTGGTTTTTGAAGTCACATAATTATTAGGAGATGGAGATCACCTGTCTATAGTCAAGGGGCTTTCATTGATTGTAGTATAAATGCACATGTGCCCGAAAGGTCCAACTTGTGCAAAGTCAGTATCGGAGCGTAACAAACAGAATGATGACAAAGAAAAACTCAACAAAACTTTGTGAAAAGATGATTAAAATACATAAGTCAGGGGACAGATACAGGAAAATATCAAAGTCATTAAAAATCCCTTGGCGTCCTGCTAAGTCAATCATTAAGAAAAGGAAAGGGCATTGTACAGCTGTAAATCTGCCAAGATAGATCATGCAAGAAGACTAGTGATGGGCACCACCAAGGGAATTATGATAATGCTACAAGAGTTATAAGCTACAGTCGATCAGATCAGAGAGACTGTGCTTACAACAACTGTTGCATAGGTAATCACCAGTGGCAAATTTATGAGAAAGAGAATGACATCTTGGCTAGAGTGTGCCAGAAAGTACACGGGGAAGTCTGATGTCAGCAAAAACAAGGTTCTATGTTTTTGGACCATTTGACAAAATGCTATTTTCGGCATAAGAAAAATATTGCACATTGTCAAAATCACATCATTTCCCACCATGCAGCATAGTGGCATTAGCACCATGCTAGTAGGGGGATGTTTCTGTGCAGCAGTCCCAGAAAGGCTTGTGAGGACAGGGGGTAAAATAAAGGCAGAAAAATGTAGGGAGATCCTGGAGGAAAACATGATGCGGACTGCAAGAAACCTGCATCTTGGGAGAAGAATTAACAGTTCAGGATAGAGTATAACAATTAAATGTGAAAATGTCTAAGGGGTATGAATTATTTTTATATACAATGAATATTGAATGTTATCATTCATCCCAACATAGGCATGTTTTTCTGTATATATTGACTGGTGTTTTTGTGTCACATGTGCTTTTTTTTTTTTTGATTGATAATTTTTATTTGTAGTCTGTAACTATATTATATCTGGTGTAGCCGCAGGAGTGTAAGGCGAGTTCCAGCACGGGTAAAATGCATGCCAAAAGAAATTTCTCAGTCCAAAAGTTTGTTTTAAAATATTTAGTGAAAATTCAAAGCAAATAATCCACACAAGAATAAAGAAAAAAAGTTATTATTACACACATAGAATAAAAGGCACAAAATTAGAAAAAAAAGGCTATCTTCTCTAAACTTAGCTTCTCTTATAAAACTTTAGTTGTTTCTATACTTAAAGATTTTTTATTCTTCTTCTGTACGCTTTAAACTTACAGCGCAGCACATTCAATTAAGTACTTTGTCTTTCATGTTACTTGGCACACAAAACACGCAAGGCACGATTTAAAACCATGTGCCCACAACACCTTACACATGGCAAGGCTGATCACTAACTGAGAATAATGTTTACTCAGAGAGGCTAGAAATAGTTAGAATATGACAATTCAATTCAACTTAATGTGGGTTATAGGAACCTCCCATAGATTATGCACTAATATTTAGTAAAACATTCATATAACTTAAATAACTAGCAAATGGCTCTTACATCTGGAAATGGTCAGAAGGGTGGTCCAGTGTCTCATTTTCAAATGATACACTCAACTTTTCTATGTGGGATTTTCACTTTTTCCCTTTTGTCTGCATAGGTTTTCCTACTAAATCCTCAAAGATACAGTATGCATGCTTCAGCTAAATTGTGGTTGTGTATAAGACTGGGATCTTGTTTTTTACCAAGTACTGCAAGGACAGTCTGCAACACCCTCAGCTCAGAAATGGATTAAATGTGTTTGAGAATGTTATGTTAAATCTGTACTGTGTCTATCTACAGCACTTGAAGCTCATGAATAAGGTTTGATACCTCCAAATGAAATGAATTACATTTTACATAAAACATACAGTGGAAATTTAAATGACCCTTTAGACTATTTTATGTAGAGTTACAGTTCATCTAAAAGTCATTTTGTTTTTTACAGCTTGCCAGGTATGCACATCAGTGGATCATCCTCTGGGCTCTTCTCAGGAATGTACTTTCACCCTGGGTCAAGAGGGAATGCCGCTGCTAACCTTATCCTCTCTTTTTCCCCTCTGCAGTGCAGAGAAGATGTCCAGTGAGGGCAGATGACTCTACATCTTTTGATCCTACCACTACATATCCTGCGGTTCCCAGCAGTAGGCATCACTCATTACAAGAACGCCCTGCAGGACGGAGCTCCTTCCAACTGTGATTCTCAGAGGCTTTAACAGCCAAGAAAGGTTCCTTGTGCTAGGACCTTGATTTTTGTTTGTTTAGCGCCATCAAGTGAATGTTGGATTATTGTTCAGTTGACGCCCCAACATTTAAAATTGTTGACCTGAAGTTCCTTCTAATGACCAACAGGCTTTGTTATCCTAGTAAAGTTTTTTTCCATGTTACTTTATGCATTATTTTCCAGTTAATCAGTATGATTTATGGAACATATTAAGTTCAGTCTCTTTCATGCTCATTTAAGTGATGATAATTTAGTAACATCACATTGATTATTCATCCATCCATCCACCCACTAAACGCAGTTATCATACATAAGAGTCATAAGTAGGCTGTCCTTACAGGACTGAGTGCAAAGCAGGAATTAACCCAGAAAGTGGAGCCACAGAAATATTTAGAAAAGCATTCACATTCAGTGATGTGGGACTTGCTTAAGAGTGAGGCAATTCAAAGATAGACAAAGGCCAAATGTTTATAGCCTCTTGGTAGTGAGAGAACTTTTTAAACTGATTTAACACATTTAATCAATTTAGGTTTGCTGCATTTAAAGGAGATTTTTTTAAGTGATGCAAAACAGCTTGACCTAACTGCTTGATTAAAGCTCAAAGAACCAGAATAATTCTGATGTTTATTTGATTTTCCACTGTGGAATTTATTTTTGATTAACCTAAATTTATTTTAATTAGGCTACACTTTCCGTTGATACATTTGTAGTTAACTTTGATTGACTGATCGAGAAAAATATGGATAAAAGGCACTTCAATCAGACAGAAAAGAAAAAGCACTTGACATTTCTGGCACAGGACAACAAATCATTTGTACAACCTCAATAAATAAATAGTTGTGGAGCTACTCTTTGTTTTTGTTTGCTTACTTGGTTGCCCATGGTTATAAGAAGAGAAATTTGCAAGCCTGAAATGTCACATCATGTGGTGTCTTGCATCTGGATTTTTAAGGAACTGAATCTTTCTCACATAAGGCATACAGACTAAGAGGGTGAGATCTTGGTAGAAATAGTCCAGATTATGAAGGAAGTATGAAAATCAGATAATACTAATAGTAATAACAATAATAATAATTAATAGTATTATTTACTTCAAACAGACAATTTCATCAATTACCGTTAATATATAAAGACTAGAGGGTTACCCCCTACTTGCTACGTGCCAGCCACTTCACATCTCTATCACTCATGTTGTGAAAAGGGGGGCTGAATGCACCCCAAGGAGATACGGTCGCTCCTCCGAAACCCCCTCTTAAATAGTGATACCATGGGAAGCAAATACAGTTTTTTTTTTCCTCCTCTTTGCTTGATTATCTGCTGGCTTGCTGCTGCTACAGTGCCGCATGATGTGCTTCTTGCACAGCGCTTCAAACATTTAAAATCCTATACAGCAGCTGTCCTACTCTTTGTCTTTTATTTCTGGCCCCAGGCGTGGTTAAATGTCATGGCACAAAGTGTCGCGGGACATGAGTTTATAATTTAAAAACCGAATAAGAATCTGAAAATCTAACAATATCACTTTAAAGTTCAATAAATTCTGAAAAGAATGATACAAAACATATATATGTAGGTTTTAAAATAAGCACAATTTAAGGTGTGAAAAAAATGTGACATAAAAACGTCACATAAAATCATTGCACAAAATCATTGCAGTTTTAGGCTTAAGATTTTATATATCTATAGAGAGTAGATAAAAACAGGTAGTAAGAGAACATGCTATCTTAAAATAAAGGAATAAGTTCTTTAATTAGGACTTGCAGACAAAGCTGGAAGGTGGTTTTATGTAAATTTCAGGCAAATATTGGAAAATACTTTATTACACTGAGAGTTGTAAATATGTATGTATTTAACTTATTAAACAGCAGTGTGGTTGTAATTAGTTCATTTGGCAGCTGATACTGATGTTTATAAGGCACATAGAAAGTAATAGAAAGTTTAATGTCAAAAAGGTGGTGCTTTTTGCTATTAAAGTGTATTGATACACAAAAAGGAAAATCCAGAATTAAACCCAGCCATGGTATTTATGATGCTTTCCCTTTCTCCCTGTGTTGGTTTCCTCCTACAGTTCAAAGACAAACAGCACCACATCAGGTTGATTGGTGACTCTCAAATAAATCAGTATGACTGTGTCCTATCAACCAATGTAGGGTTGCTTTCTTCCTTCTGCCCAGTGCAGACACAAAATAAGTTGCTAAAATTTTTGTAACAGTTTATCTTGTAAAAGCAGTATATGTTTGAAAGTAATAACCAATTCTGAGTTTTTCTTTAAGGACTGGAGAAGTGCTTGGAAACGCTTTGTTTGTCCTTATAATCAGCTTGCTACAATATATAGAGTGTCCAATTCAAATGTGGGAGTTTTGCATAGAAGGTCATTTTTTTTTAAGATTTGTCATGTACATATTGCTGTGTCATGACTGATGGTGATCCCAAGGCCACTGTTAGGGAAAAACTGAATGTGAAATGTTCTCAATTGCTGCTGCAACTCAAAAATGTAAGGGTAGACAGAGCCCTGTCTGTGATAAAGCAGGTTTAGGGTCCGTGACTGTGAATTAGTTTTTTTTTTTTAATTAAAACAATCAGTGTAGACCCCTGAAGTGTAGGTGTGTTACAGAAAAGCTGGGTGACAGCGTAGATTCTTGATTAGGGAATCGGATAATTGAATTTAACGTGCTCACACATGGTTTATGCAGTTGTCCCTCATCATGGCTCCACAGTTTGTTTGACACACTTGCACACCCAGGAATAAAGTGGGTCTGTGAGCAAAAACAAGAAGAAGGAATAAAAATCAAAGAAGAGATGGGTGGGAGAAAAGTGAGTGGTCAATCAGGACTGGGAGTAGTTGCAGTGGACAGGAGGCATGGTGATCAGGAGTTGGCCGTGTGGGGACAGAGAGGACAGCCTTCTATGGGCAAGTTGATCCTGCTAAGTGTTTGTGGTCTTGGAACAATCAGCACTTATCAGGGGTCTCACAATGGGTGGTGGGACAAAGGAGCCGGGTTTGAGTGCCGCAGTGGTAAGCTGCAGTGCAAGCTGTTTTAAGGGTTGACCTTGACTCACATGCTGGGGTCTCAGCTCCCAACTGAGAAGATCTGATGGGTAAGCTGGGGAAGAGAGGAACTGAGGCACAGGTGAAGAAGCACCCGATTTTATGCTTTTGATTTTAACCCTGATTTGGATTTATTTATTTATCACTGATTTTAACTCCTACTTAAGGAAATTAGTTTTTATATCTTATTTATTTAATGAACTGCATCACACATTATTGTAGTTGAACAGATTTTGCTTTTTTTCTAATTAAGGCACTTTGCACATTTTGTTCTCATTTGCCACAGTCCATCTTGGTCTATGACTATCAATATCTTGGGGACGAGGAAGAGCATACCATCTACAGGAAAACTAAGCATCACAAACTATGAAAGAAAAATTAAGCAAATTTGAGAGAAAAGATGACCAAAAGGAATTGTTACACAGAAGGTTACATTTCTTTTAGAAACTATCAATTTTGTGAGAGCATGGCACATTTGATTCTGTTTTCTATTCATTAATTTATTCTACTTTATCTCCTATGCTGCAGTGTACTCAAAAACAGGAGTGTGTTATACTGGACTGTTTTTGAATTTAATATGTATTAGTACTTTTGTGTGGAAGTTTTATTTTTTGTTTTTGTTTTTTGTTGATAAAATAAAAACGAATGATTACTTTGAGAGGGAAAAATTGTGGAGTCATTAAGGGATTATAGTTTATTATGAGCCCCAAAGCATATTAAACAGAACACTAGAACTACTTTAAAAAATTAAAAATGGCTTTGCAGCACAGCAGTCCATCTTCAGTCAAGTAAAGGAGTAGATTGGTACAACTCAAATAAACAAAATGGAATAATAAAATTCATGAATTAGCTACACTAGCTTTAATGTGAAGAGTCCAAGACGACAGACAATTAATTAAGTTGGAAATAATATAGGAATATAATAGAAAGAAGACGTTAAACTTACAACTCGTACTTTTTTTTTGTTGAACAGTTACATTAATACAGTGGTGATCAGTGTTTGTCCTGGTGGGCCACAGTTGCTGCAGGTTTTTGTTCCAACCTAATTAGAAACCAATCCTTGTCAATAACCCACCTTATTCCGTTTCATGGCTTGTTAGTTTTTTTTAACTCAGACATGTCAGGTCATTCTTATATCGTAATTTTTTTCCTTTCCTAGGATATCATTCAAGTGATTTGTATTCTATTGTGGATTAGTAATTCTCAGTCCTTTTTTATTTTTTCTTCAGTCTTCCTCCAAATATTTTAATAAACCAGACAGTTTACACTGAATACCCCCAGGTGTAAACTGAAACACGTTAGAAAACTGCTGGTTCCTTTGTCATTTGCATCTTATCGCTAATAAGGAGTAATTAAAACTGTGAACGTAGCTGTTTAAGACTAAAATAATCAATTAAGAGTGGACAATCTTAACAAGTGAGATAACTGAAATGAAGCAGAAAAATGTTGTTTGAGCAATAATTGACAAATTATTAAGAAAATGGGTTGGAACAAAGTCTGCAGTCACTGTGGCTCTGCAGGTCAAACGTTGCTCACCCCTGTTTTAATGCTAAATAATGTTTTAAATGTATTTTTTTCTGAAAACTGTTTAGTACTGTATCAAATTAACAAAAACAAGGGAAACTAAAAATTATAAGAAGAACATTTACAAGGATAAAAAATGAGCCCATGTGCTTAAATTGGAATCAGAGATGAATGGCAAGTTACCTTGATACATGAAATAAGGTCTGAGTCTCAAAAGTTATTTTAATGATAATTAGAATTTAAAACCATATATAGTGCTAAATGTTGTTGCAGAGGTTAATGCTGCTATTTTATTACAGCTTCATCGGGCTGAGTTCAAAATCCGGGCTGCACATTAAACAGTTGGAGATATCACTCTCGGATCTTTTATGGGTACTCTATTTTCTTTCTTTATAACAAAGACCTGTGTGTTAGCGAATTTAAATCGGCATTGCATAGAATTCCATTAGCCTGATCTACATTAAGGGGTTAACTTTTATGTGCATATAATATCAAAACATAAAGGCAAAAATGAAGGCTATATGTTATATCTCTTTGATTACAAGGTGTAATTTATTTAAAGTATCTTTTTCTGTATTTGTGTAATTTTTGCAGTTATTTTTAATGAAATGCAGTCAATTAAGTTTCATATGCACATCAACATTGAAATCTAAATGACGTTCATGACATAAATTACATTTTGGATAAAATATTGAATGGCTAAGAGTCCTGTCTTAAAACAATATCAAAGAATACTTCTTCTAGCAGTGTCAAAACTTTATATACTGATGATTTATATACCAGTAAGAGTCAGAGTAACTCATAAAGTAAAATATACCTACAATGTGGAGTAAGTAAATTCTGGGAGAACTTATGCAAGATGCAGTTAACATTATGTCATAAAAAGCAGAACTTTAGCTAAATTATATACTATGTGTTGTCTACAGTAATCACACAAAAATAAATCATATTCATTCATTTGTAAAGATCAAGTATTCTGTCACCTCTCTTGGAGGCAGAAATCAATTATGTAAGTATAATAAGGACTTAATCAGAATATTTGTACTTTACTTTGGATTTAAATTTGGAACGAGAAGAATTTTAAAAATATTTTTTACATAAGTGTTTGTCTTTAAATTTTTGAAAGATACCAGTAATGTTGATTTCTTGTCCAGCATTCAATTATTCTCTGATATTCCACTCATACTCACACACACATGCATACACAAATTCTAATATTAGAACTCTCCAATCAGTGCTTTGCCTCTTTGTCTCCTATTTCTATACTTCAAAGAAACCTGTCACATCAGCATGGATATTTCATAACAGATTGTAGCAGGTTTCTCTGAGAACTCCAGAGACCAGACATAAATGTCTGTGAATATCTGAAGAGGTTATTCCATCAGGTAAAAGCAATTCTCAAAAAGAGATATACCTCAAGCTAAAAAAACTAAAACTTACTTTTTCCTGAACACAAGGTCATGGGATTAATCAAACCATCTAGATACCATGGACTAAAAATCTAAAGATGTGAATAGGATAAAAGCATCTTTTATATTCAGTGTTTATACACAGTGATACATCGAAAGGTAGCTACAATATACCGTACATATTTTACTTGATTTACAACATACTAGGTCCAATTTCAAGTTAAATGGAAAGCCACTGCCTCTTAAAGAAAAATAATATAGGGCTTATAAAATATAACTTAGTATTCTTAAACTTACTTATTCCAGAAGCATCAAATACAAGGATGAAACCAGCCCTGGATGAGGCATCACCCCATCTAAGGGTTAGCATATGCACATACTCATACAAGACCAATTTAAAATGAACAATTACCCCAATATGTAAATTTTGGGGATGTGGGAAAACAAAACAACAACAAAAAAAAAAACAGTACCCAGAGGAAAAAAAGGCAAGGGAAGACAAAGAGTATGTGCACATTTAATACAGACAATAACTTGGCACAGGATTTGAGCCTACAATGTAATATCCATCCACCATCGCAAATGATTAACAAATAAATAATAACTGTTCGGACAGCCCAGTGGAGTAGTGGGTAGCGCTGCTGCCTTGCAGTTAGGAGACCCGGGTTCACTTCCCGGGTCCTCCCTGCGTGGAGTTTGCATGTTCTCCCCGTGTCTGCATGGGTTTTCTCCGGGAACTCCGGTTTCCTCCCACAGTCCAAAGACATGCAGGTTAGGTGCATTGGTGATCCTAAATTGTCCCGTGTGTGTGCGCCCTGTGGTGGGCTGGTGCCCTGCCCGGGGTTTGTTGCTGCCTTGCGCCCTCTGCGGCTTTGATTGGCTTCAGCAGACCCCCGTGACCCTGTAGTTAGGATATAGTGGGTTGGATGATGGATGGATAATAACTTTTCAGGCGGCCTGCGGTGGGCTGTGCCCTGCCCGGGGTTTGTTCCTGCCTTGCACCCTATGTTGGCTTTGATTGGCTTCAGCAGACCCCCGTGACCCTGTGTTAGGATATAGGGGGTTGGATAATGACTGACTGACTGACTTTTCAGGTGGCTTTTCTAAGGTTATAAATGCAGCTGCACTAATGTTTAAAGGGAATGAGAATTATCATTGAGTTAAGTTTTAAAATAATTCCAGCAATGTAAAGCACATATTATTACATTTTGTTCTTTACAATATTAATGTATCGGTGCATGTGAATCCTGGAAAAAAGTCAGCAGAACTGTACTTCAGTCCCCCACTTTGGTGAGTCAAGCCATATTTTATGTTCCCGTTTCCTGCATATGGAAAACTGCTGAAAGGAGTTAAATCAAGTGTAGGAGCATAAATAAATAAATGGTCCAGAACTGTTTCAGTAGCACCAACGAATATATTTAAAGCAGCAGTCCCTTTCTGGACACAAACTAATATAATTAATGTCAATTATCAGTAACTGGATATATAATTGATGCTGTAAACCCCAGAGATATAAGGACACTGCCCAGTTGGAAATATTTATGGAAGCACACACCTCTAGAAACCGCAATCCCCAAACTCCAAGTCATGACATAGCTCTTTTTGACCCAGCCTGTTATAACAGGAAAAGTAATATTCCCTCAACACTACATAATCCTTACACTTGAAAAATTTGTATTACCTTTATCAGCATGCTTCTTTGTATTTTGAAAAATGACATCAACCTCATCTAAATAGTCACCAAAGACCAAAAAAATGACATTTCTTTTGACTCAGGAGTGTTACTTGTGCCAACAGGAATACTTGTCAGTTCAGTGGAAAATATAAATGTATTTTTTCTTACCATTCCTCTGGAGAAAGGAAAGAGTCTATTTCTTTCTTCCATAGGAGCAGATGGATTGCCTAGGGCAGGAAGATTTACTGCTTTAGCCTTAAAGAGCCTAGAGACTTTTGAAACATGTTAGGGATGGGCTTGCATGGTCACTTTCATCAGTCCACAGGCAAGGACAATTTACCACAAATTGTGTAAGAATGATTTAAGGCTTTGTTGGTGCAAAATTCAACAATTTCAGTAATAATGAGTAGAAAAGGACAATATATTGAGGATCCAGAATTGTTTTTGCCAAATTTCTAATTTAGTTATAGTTATTTTAATGTAAAATTCAAAAATAAAGGCATCATTCTAAAATATTTCTTAATTAATTTGTTCAAAGGAAAACAACAGGTAGAGTATTCATTCATTTTCAACAAGTTTTTGACATGTAAATGTCAAGGCAGTCGTGCCCCCGTGAAGTATATTAAAATCAGAAACCTTTATTTCTCCTTATCAACCCGCTCCGTATTTGTAATATTTTTATTTTTATACTGTATTAAGGATAACTTGTGTTCTGTTCTGCGTATTGCATTGTATTGAACCCCTTCTTTTTGACACCCATTCCACGCCCAACCTACCTGGAAAGGGGTCTCTCTTTGAACTGCCTTTCCCAAGGTTTCTTCCATTTTTTTTGAGTTTTTCCTTGTTTTCCTAGAGAGTCAAAGCTGGAGGGCTGTCAAGAGGCAGGGCCTGTTAATGCCCATTGCTGCACTTCTTGTGTGCTTCTGGGCTATGCAAAAATACATTGTATTGTATTTTGTTAGCCTCAGACCTCCCACATTTATAAAAGCAGAATTGCTAATGTAAGAATGCGTAAGTTTTGAATTGGATTAGCCAGGTATGCTACAGTAACACTGACAAATAGATTCATTTGGAAATGCTAATACACTGCTTCTCTTAATTCCAACTTTCTGGATGCCAGAACTATGATAAAGACATATTTAGTATTGCTACACAAAGTATCACAAAGTTGACTCATTTTGACAGCCAATCAACACGTTGGCTGACGTGCTGTTTGAGCACACATTGGATATCAGCTCTTGCACGCAAAAGATTCCATCAGTATGACTAGCGACAAAATCAAACCAATTTTAAGAAATAGACATTGCCAAGTATTTAGGGGCAGACTAAAACTAAAAAGAGAAATGCCAGGAAGAAACAAGAAAAGAAAGCAAACAGGATGTAATGCCAAGCACCATTTTCAGCTGAGTTTAAGCAGCAACCACTGAATGTAGTCATAAAGAAGATGCTTTGTGCAACAATGACATTGAATTGTATATTTAATAATCTATGATAATAAATGATTACCTTATTGTTTGAGTTAAAAGCATACATGCCTTCATAAAAAAAATATTTCCAGAATGATGAAAAAGGACCATGCAGTCAATCAATATTCACCATGACTTTGTTACTCAGTATATAAAAAAGGAAAGGTTTGTAAAAACTACGCACTTTTTTCATAAAAGTACTTGAAATTGTATGTAAAGTATGTGGCAAAGAAGTTTCTGCACACAAGAAACAATCCAAGAAGATTCATTGTGTGTCAGATTGATAGAAGAATCACAAGTGGTTTCACCAATGTGGACTCATTTTTCTTTTCTGTTTTTTCCTCCTAATGCATATCTCCTTTTAAACAGTCCCTTTATTAATCATTTTACATTGATCAACCCAGAAGGAACATGTCTTTTCTTTTTTGTATCACCGCAAACATAATGTGGCAGGTTAATCAATGAATTTCCATAGTGTACCTACATGGAGCGGCTGCTGCTTCACCACCTGAGGCCACAGGTCCGCCACGCCCTCGACCCTCTGCAGTTCACATACCAGGAGAAGGTGGGAGCGGAGGATGCCATCATCTGTATGCTACACCGATCCCTCTCCCACTTGGACAGAGGCAGTGGTGCTGTAAGAATTATGTTTCTGGACTTCGCTAGAGCCTTCAACACCATCCAACCTCTGCTCCTTAGGGACAAGCTGACAGAGATGGGAGTAAATTCATACCTGGTGGCATGGATCGTGGACTATCTTACAGACAGACCTCAGTATGTGCATCTCGGGAACTGCAGGTCTGACATTGTGGTCAGCAACACAGGAGCGCCACAGAGGACTGTACTTTCTCCTTTCCTGTTCAGCCTATATACATTGGAATTCAAATACAACTCAGAGTCCTGCCACATGCAAAAGTTTGCTGACGACACTGCTATCGTGGGCTACATCAGGAGTGGACAGGAGGAGGAGTATAGGAACCTAATCAAGGACTTTGTTAAATGGTGTGACTCAAACCACCTACAACTGAACACCAGCAAAACCAAGGAGCTGGTGGTGGATTTTAGGAGGACCAGGCCTCTCATGGACCCCTTGATCATCAGAGGCGACTGTGTGCAGAGGGTGCAGACCTATAAATACCTGGGAGTGCAGCTGGATGATAAATTGGACTGGACTGCCAATACTGATGCTCTGTGCAAGAGAGGACAGAGCCGACTATACTTCCTTAGAAGGCTGGCGTCTTTCAATATCTGCAATAAGATGCTGCAGATGTTCCATCAGACGGTTGTGGCGATCACTCTCTTCTACGTGGTGGTGTGCTGGGGAGGCAGCATAAAGAAGAGGGACGCCTCACGCCTGGACAAACTGGTGAGGTACAGTGTCCATTTTAGGACATCCTCCTCCCTCCGAGAAAACTCCATCATTCCTACTACCTCCGACAAAATATTCCTCCTCCCTGCGAGGAATCCCCCGTCACCCCTCCTCCCTCCCCTCTCCTCCCTCCTTCCTTCCACCGTTTTCCGTCATCCACCCTCCTATCTCTGTCATCCGTCTTCAGCTCTCCGTCAACCCCCACACTCCCCCCGCCCCCCCGCACATCACGGCATTTTCATTAATGAAGTGACGTAATACTCCAGCTCCACCTTCTTCACAAGTTCATTCACCGAATTATTTGTCAATTATATTTACAGTAAGAATTTACAGCACGACTCAAACGTGGGAACGAAGGTAAATGATGTTGTTAAGTGTCTTTTAATACTGTGTAAGCATACATATTAACACGTGTGCATTAAAACGTGTGCATTTACGGGGTGATTTCTCAGGCTTAAAGCTCATCTTTTATTAAAAAGTTAAACGCAAACTTTTTTCATTCTGAAAGGCACAAACCATGTCGGATTTCAGCCGTTAAACGCACAAAAATTTCGGTACACCAGATAAATAAGGGCAACATATTAACAGTTGTATTGTATGATTATAATACATATAGAAATGTGTTAATCGTTAACTAATAGTATGGGATGGTGTTTTTCGACTCAGCTACAGATGCCGATGGAGACCAAAACTGCTTTGGAAAAATACGAACGCCTTTAGGCCGATCTGGAAGAAGGTAGCGCAGCGCCTTGATTTAAACGATTCCATGTCTTGGTGGGTTTGCATAGCTTGTTGTCAATATCTTTACACCTGTTTTTTAAGGCTTATTGAGTGAAAGGGGCTTTCATGAAAAAAGTTAGGGCTTTGCTACAGGATACACCCTCCACAAGTCAAGGAAGTAAAAATAAAGGTACTGTATATATTTCTGTTTTATTTAAACCTTTTAAGTTTGAATGGGGGGTGGCACGGTGGCGCAGTGAAAGGTGCCAGTTAGGAGACCCAGGTTCGCTTCCCTGCATGGAGTTTGCATGTTCTCCCCGTGTCTGCGTGGGCTTATTTATCTGGTGTACCGAAATTTTCATGCGTTTAACGGCTGAAATCCGACGTGGTTTGTGCCTTTCAGAATGAAAAATGTTTGCGTTTAACTTTTTAATAAAAGGTGAGCTTTTTTTCCTCCGGGTACTCCGGTTTCCTCGCACAGTCCAAAGACATACAGGTTAGGTGCATTGGCGATTCTAAATTGTCCCTGGTGTGTGGGTGTGTGCGCCCTGCGGTGGGCTGGCACCTTGCGCGGGGTTTGTTTCCTGCCTTGCGCCCTGTGTTGGCTGGGATTGGCTCCTGTATTTAGGATATAGCGGGTTGGATAATGGATGGTTGTTTGTATGCATAGCCCCATTTGGCCGTTTTAGTTTTTTTTTTCTTTCTTCAGTAATATTTCAGCAAATCTGGAGCTTGTCAGTTCAAATCCTGGTACTGACACCACTGTGTGACCCTGAGGAAATCACTTCACCTACCTATGCTACAAAAAACAAAAGCAATGCAACAAATTGTAACTCAGATGTTGTAAGTTGCTAGGATAAAGGCATAAGTCAAATAAATAAATATGTATTACACACATAGGAACATTTATTTTCAGTTAAGTCATCTGCAGCAAACCTTTATAAATGAGGGTTTCTCCTTTTTAGATAGTGCAAACTGTTTTCTCTTGGAGAGCTTTTTTCATTTCATTGAAAATTAAAGCAGCAACTGCCAAAATATGTAGCTCTCTTATTAATAACTTCATAAAATAATATAAAAAGCTTTAAATACTGGTTATCCTTTTACACTAAAATATTACTAAAGAGATACAAAAAAAGTAAAATGCATATGTTGTTTTTCTTTAGGGAGATTAAATAGCCTATTACTGAAGAAAGAAAAAAAACAAAAACGGCCAAATGGGGCTATGCATACGAACTTTAAAGGTTTAAATAAAACAGAAATATACACCTTTATTTTTACTTCCTTGACTTGTGGAGGGTGTATCCTGAAGCAAAGCCCTAACTTTTTTTCATGAAAGCCCCTTTCAGTCAATAAGCCTTAAAAACAGGTGTAAAGATATTGATAACCAACTACGCAAACCCACCAAGACATGGAATCGTTTAAATCAAGGCGCTGCGCTACCTTCTTCTAGATCGGCCTTAAGGTGTTCGTATTTTTCCAAAGCAGTTCTGGTCTCCATCGGCATCTGTAGCTGAGTCAAAAAACACCATCCCATACTATTAGTTAACGATTAACACGTTTCTATATGTATTATAATCATACAATACAACTATTAATATGTTGCACTTATTTATCTGGTGTACCGAAATTTTTGTGCGTTTAACGGCTGAAATCCGACGTGGTTTGTGCCTTTCAGAATGAAAAAGTTTGCGTTTAACTTTTTAATAAAAGGTGAGCTTTTAAGCCTGAGAAATCACCCCATAAATGCACACGTTTTAATGCACACGTGTTAATATGTATTAAAAGACACTCAACAATTAACGTAATTCATCTTCGTTCCCATGTTTGAGTCGTGCTGTAAATTCTTACTGTAAATATAATTGACAAATAATTCAGTGAATGAACTTGTGAAGAAGGTGGAGCTGGAGTATTACGTCACTTCATTAACGAAAATGCCGTGATGGGGGGGGCGGGGGTGGTGTGGGGGTTGACGGAGAGCTGAAGGCGGATGACGGAGATAGGAGGGTGGATGACGGAAAACGGACATCGGAGAACTGAGAGCGGACGGTGGTGGAAGGAGGGAGGAGAGGGGAGGGAGGAGGGATGACGGGGGATTCCTCGCAGGGAGGAGGAATATTTTGTTGAAGGTAGTAGGAATGATGGAGTTTTCTCGGAGGGAGGAGGATGTCCTAAAATGGACACCGTAGTGAGGAAGGCAGGCTCTGTTGTAGGCACGGAGCTGTACAGTTTGACATCCGTGGCAGAGCGACGGGTGCTGAGCAGGCTCCTGTCAATCATGGAGAATCCACTGCATCCACTAAACAGTATCATCTCCAGACAGAGGAGCAGCTTTAGCGACAGACTACTGTCACTGTCCTGCTCCACTGACTGACTGAGGAGATCGTTCCTCCCCCACACTATGCGACTATTCAATTCCACCCGGGGTTAGGGGGGTAAATGTTAACATTATACATTTAATATTGTTTTTATCAGTATGTTGCTGCTGGAGTATGTGAATTTCCCCTTGGGATTAATAAAGTATCTATCTATCTATCTATCTATCTATCTATCTATCTATCTATCTATCTATCTATCTATCTATTTGAGCTAAGCAAATATCACCTTCTTGTCAAAAAGTTGACATTAAAAACTGTTGTGATGTCTTTGTCTTTGCACAATGTCTTGTCTTGTTTGTGTTTTAATTTAAAATTGAAATTGAAATTTTAATTTTATTTTTAATTTACTATTTGCACTTCATGTTGTTATACTGTGGACCCTGAGCTTCACAATTTCGTCTATTTGTATACTTGTATATGATTGAGATGACAATAAAGTTCACTTTGACTATGACTTTTATACGATTTAACTCTCAGCTGTGCCCTCTAAATATTGCCGTTCCTTCTGCACAATGCAATGGATGATCTAGTGTGCCAGGTTTGCCAGTCATCTCCTATTAACAAGGACATGTCTCTTGTTACAAAACATTGACAATTAAAATGACCAACTCCTGTGATTCAACTCTTTAAGAGTGCATGTGAACTATCACAGTCAATTGCCATAGACTGAAATTCTCAGAAAACTCCTCCATCATAGGCTGCATTAATAATGGAGATGAGTCAGAGTACATGAAGCTTATGGAGGACTTCTTCTTGTGTTGCAATCAAAAGCACCTGCATCTCAACATCAGCAAGACAAAGAGTTGTTGGTGGACATCCAGTGTGTCAAAATGTCTCTAAGACCAGTCATCATTCAAGGGGACAATGTGGAACTGCCTTGTGGTTCACATAAGCAGCAAACTGGATTGGTCTGACAACATAGTGGTGCTGTAAAAGCAGAGCAAGAAAAGACAGTACTTCCTAAGAACCACTCAGGTCTGGTCAAGTTTGATGCATGCAGCAAGCTGCTGGAAATGTTCTACCAGACCATAGTAGCCAGTGTGGTGTTCTATGGTGCAGTTGCCTGGAGAAGTATTTTGAGCTCTAAAGATGCACAATTTCTGAACAAACTTATCAGGAAAGTCTGGACCATCACAGAACGAACCCTGGATGCACAGGAAGCCAATGTGGAAAAGAGGATGGTGGCAAAATTAGGAGACAGAGATCACAACAGAAATCTCTGTTTTCCTTGATAAGGTGAAATAAGATTTTTTTACAAAAACAACAAACAATGGAGGGGCAATAACAGAAAAAAAATTACCATTTTTCGGGAGCAGAGTATTTATGCTCAAAATTGCAGTATATATATATATATATATAGTAGACCACCAGGGTGCTCCAGCTGCCCAAACCCAACACAGAGAGACGTGGGACACAAGTTCAAGGCACGCATTCTTATTTTTATTTTTCCCTCATTGGAAACACCTTCCCCCATTTCCCAATGATACAGAGCTTTGTCTTCTCCTACCTAACTCTGGTTACTTTTATAAGGCACCCGGAAGTGCTCCAGGTGCTTGTTGACCCACTTCCGGGTGTGGCGGAAGTGCTGCCCATAAGGGCTCAGCAGCAGCTGCAGCACCCTCTGGCAGCACCCACAGAACCCAACAGGACTGTATGACACTTCAACTCGGATGGAGCCCTGCGGGAATCTAAGGCACCACTGCAAACAATGGGTGGGGTGCCACATAGTGCTCTGGATATGCTCCCTCTCCCGGTCCTTCCACCGTCGAGGCAACCTGGCTGGGCAAGGGCAAGCACTACAATATATATATATGTGTATATACAGTATATATACAGTATTCTGTAAATCCATGATGTTTACTAAAGTTGTATAGAATGTTTTTTTATAAAAGAAAAACAAATTCTTGACACTACCTGCCTTCCTGTTATTCTGCTGATAATGCAAGTAATCTGTTGGTTCAATTAAATTTTATATCAAGTCAGTGTCCAAATTTCAGTTTAGGACAGTATAGGTGCAGAGAGAAGTAATTTGTCTTAGCATGCTCGTTAATCCCAGCCCTAAATTCTCAGATAGGAATGTATATTATTTCTATAGACAGAAAGTCACACATCTAGTGTATGATGGATTTATTAAGCCATTAAAGTTTCACAACAATATGGCTAAAACCCAAGGTATTTCACAAGAGCACATCTCTAAACTACTCTATTCCACCAATAAATTTTAAACAGTACATGGAAAGAAAGCTCTTCACATTTAGGCCCAGATGATTTCTAAAAGAGTAGTATATCATAGATATTATAAAAAGGTAACAAATGCATAAAAATAAACTGCATTAGAGATGCATACATATAACCTTTATATGCTTCACACTTGCTACCCATTGTTTTACTCCTTCTCCGTTTCAAAACAATCTGGCTATTTTATACTGCCACAGTACAAGTCATGGGATAAAAGCCCAGTTCCCTTGTTGCATTCTTTTTGCTGATGATATTGTGTTGTAGAGAGGAAGATGGAAGAATGGAGAAGGGCTTTGGAAGATTGAGGTTTGAAGATAAATAGGAAGAAGACAGAATATATGAGGTTTAATAATTATCATAATTCAGAAGTTAGCCTATAGAGAAAGCTATTGAAAAGAGTGGATAAATATAAATATCTAAGATCAGTGGTACCCAAGATGGAAATTAGATGCAGAGATAACCCATAGAGTGCACTGTGAACTAAACAATTGGAAGAAGGCATCAGGAGTATTGTGTAATCAAAGAATTAAGGGGAATGTTAAAGGTAAGTTTTTTAATACAGCGGTAAGACCAGCAATGATATATGGAACTGAGACATGGACAGTAAAGGGAGTGCAGGAGAAGAAATTAGATATGGCAGAAATGAGAATGGATGTGTGGAGTTAAAAAAAGGACACATTAAGAAAGACAATCAGAGGTACAGCAAAAGTGGGAGAGATAGCTAAGTATGTACAGAAAAGTAGATTGAAGTGGTATGAACATGTGATGAGGAGAGACAATAAATATGTGGGCAAAAGAGTGATGGGAATAAAAGTACAGGGGAACAGAAAGTGAGGGAGGCCAAAGAGGAGGTGGATAGATAAAGAAGATATGAAGGAAAAAGGTCAGACTGTGGAGGAGGTGCAGAACTGAGTTGTATAGAGAGAAGTTTGATCAAACATAAATTGTGGACATGGTGAAACAATACAAATATTAAGAGACAGTAATTGATAACAGGCTAAACTTTGATCTTAACTCAGAACAGACACTATTATTTCTTCTTAAGAAACTCATATAATTTTAAAGTGGAAAAAAAATAATCGTTTATAAGTCTTTTATTACCATTTTTTCCCGAAAATTAGCATTAGAAAATCAGGTGCGCGTCATACACGAGAAAATGTAATTCTGTAATGTTTACTTCTTTTGCTTGGGCTCACTCGCTTGCTCGCGGTCTCTCTCTCGCTCGCTTGCTCACGCACTCGTGCGCTCTCTCTCTCACTCGTTTGCTCACGCACTCGTGCTCTCTCTCTCTCTCACTCGCGCTCTCACTCTCGCTTGCTTGCTCGTACACTCGCGCTCTCTCTTGCTTGCTCGCGCACTTGCGCTTTCTCTTGCTTGCTCGCGCA
>JANRMT010062819.1:13542519-13557096 GCA_026402145.1 Polypterus bichir lapradei | reverse complement strand
TCTCTTGCTTGCTCGCGCACTTGCGCTTTCTCTTGCTTGCTCGCGCACTCGCGCTCTCTCTCGCTCGCGCTCTCTCTCGCTTGTTCGCGCACTCGCGCTCTCTCTCGCTCGCTTGCTAGCGCTCTCTCTTGCTCGCGCACTCGCGTTCTCTCTCGCTCACTTGCTCACGCACTCGCGTTCTCTCTCGCTCACTTGCTCACGCACTCGTGCTCTCTCTCTCGCTCGCTTGCTCGCGCACTCTAAACACTTCCAATACAATCACAACGCATGTCGTACACAGGGCAAAACGATTTTCGCGATTGTCTTTGTAAAAATTAGGGTGCGCATCTTACACGAGGGTGCGTGGTACATGAGTAAATACGGTAAATTTGCTGGTTTGGCAGCCTTGGCATTAAGAATATAAACTTAATTTAGATTTAGGTTACCAAGAATAAAGTACAATGGGTTTCAGAACTCTTTTATTTCCACAGCTATAAACATTTTGAATTCTGTTAATGAATTATTATTATTGTGTACTGTTAAAGGTACATGTTCTTATTTGTACAAATCTTGAGTGAGTGTCTATACAGGTATATGATACCATTGGTTGCAGATGTTATGTCCTGGCTTGTTTTCTTTTAATGTTTCTGTGTAACAGTGGCATGTGTTTTGTACTTTCCTGCTCTATGCGCAACATGACTGATTCAGTAAATATATGCTAAACCTACTAATATGTTTATTATCAGCCATTTAAAAATGCAATTGCATTTATGTGCTGAAATACAATATTCAAGTGCACAGAGACATTAAGAATTCATTCTTTAATACTACTGTTATGTTTGCTGTTGACAGTATATGAAAAAATAAATAAGAATGTTCCTGATTTCTGCATTTGTGTTAATCTGAAGTCTATGTATATGTGAATGTGATAGTTTGGTTAAAGGCATTTGACCATTCATAGATAGTACCTGCAAGTAATGCTACTGCCCTAATACAAATCATGGAAAACAAAATTTCATTGGCTAAAACTGGGCTGCTGTAATTCTCTTTTGAACATTCCTCCTCAAAAACAATGAACAGGTTACCAAAGGTTCAGAAATTTTCTGCCAGGGTTATGACCTAAGTAAAGCACTTTGACCTCAGTTGGCTTGTCTGTACTTTCATACTATCAGATTTCAGGTTGTCTTTACATCTTTGACTTACGAAGCTCTTGGTAGTAATACACCAGAACAAGAGGCAACATTTGTTATGTATATACAACAAATTCAACTGAAGTGAATGTTATTATTTTATTGCATAACAAACTTGGCCAAAATGATAAAATTAATGGAAGGCAGGATATATTCATTTTTTATGCAGAATTCCTTAATATTAAAACTAGGAAAAAAAAAAAAGAGAAAGATTCCTTAATACTTTTTCCACAACATAAAACATATAAAAGTGAGAGAAAGATAAAAAAAAAGATGAAAACCATAACATAACTGAAATAGGGAGCTGAATCTGCTGAGCTTGCACAACTTAAATATTAAGACATATACTCCAGTCAGGCTTGAATATATGATTCTACTCAACTATAAATTTATTTCACACAGCAACAATCCTGTTTATAAGCTGTGATATTCAGTAGTACTTCAAAAAAAAGCCTTTTTTTAGTTTTAGGTGGTTAACTCGTTTCTCGCCTCTGCTCATTAAAATAGGCCATACATAGAAAAAAGGAGAAATAACGTTTCTCATTTTAGGTAGTAAGGTTAAACAAAACGCTGAACAGTACATATCTAAATAGAAACTCTACTAATTCATTCAAAATATTTTTCATTAATCCACTATCAGAGAATTAAAGGTGACAGATATTGCAGTTGGTCTTAGTATTCTTTTTGGTACCTGCTTCCTTCATTCCTCTTTTTGACTTGTCTGTTAGAACTTTGCTGATATTTAGCCACACATCTTTTTTTAGGAGAAGCCTTTTAATTCATCAAAGTAGATTCTGAATCAAAAGGTATCGTCAATATAGTAAAAAAATTGAATATACAAGAAATTCACAGCTTACTTGAACATCATTTCTGGACATAGTTTCCTATATTAACACACAATCCATCAGTTATATGTCTCCTTGCCAGAGTCATGTCACAGTCATAGACATGTTTATTGCTGTCCGAAGTTATGAATGTAGACGGGCAACCTGATTTTTACCTTCCATCCATTCTTCAGCTTTTCAGTACATTATTAGACTCTTTGCTAAGGCAACATTTTTCCTTACTTTGTTGAACACTGACAATGAATCTGTGCTCCTGATAGACCTTCTGCCAAAAAAAAAAAACGGATGAAAGCACACTGCTTTCCTTTGGTGCACACAGTGGGGAGTAGCCATCACTTCAGTAATTACCCTGAGCAATTTGGACTTGTCTTGCAGCAACTTAGACAAAAGAAGCTCACAAATTTATGCGCAACTACTGCTTCAGCGAACAGTACAAAAAATGTAAAACATTATTGCAGATCATTTATGACAGACCCTTATAATTATCAATGTTCAACAAAGCAGAAAAAACAATATATTTTACTTAATTAATTAAAAGAATTACCACCACTGAACAGAAAAAGAAGACACAGACATTTTCTTTTATAAAAAAATTTTCTGTTATGATGCTGCGTCTTGTCTTCTTAAAGCAAGTGCCAAAAATTCCATCTCAGCAATGAACTTAGTAAAGATGTAAGCGTTAACAATACTAAAACAGCTGAGGTGGTTCTTTAAACTATTTGATTTTCCAATGCTGCAGTAGTTATTTTGCATCTGTATTAGATTTGTGGCTATGCTATCAAGATTTAAAATGACTACTAGATTATTGGTATTAGGTAAAAAAATAGTTTCTGCTGTTATCATAGGTACTCAGGCTGGTAGTCAGAGCCATTACTACTATAAGCATCACTGTTTCATATGTAAAATAGGATATCTGTTGATATTTCAAATGATTATTTTAATAGATGTTTTGTTTTAATGCTTTAGTCTGGCTGCAACATCATAAGTATTGCATACCACATATATACAGTATATTCCTCAGATAATGAGAAATGATCTTAATCTGCCCTCACTTGTCTAATTAAGATCATCATCAATGGTCTCAGCATTTAAATTTTGGCTGAGGACTTGTTACTTTAGCATAGCATGCTCTTGTTAGAGATGCTGATGAGATGTTCCTATTTCTTTCTAACATTGCTTTTGAATACATTGTAATTATCAGAACTTTAGAAAAAAAAATTGTCGAGAACAGGTCATTTAGACCAACAAAGCTCAACAATCTAATACACTTAATTTATCCTAAATAACAACAAGTTGAATTTTTAAAGTCCCTAAAGTCATACTCTCCTCCTCTACTTGGTAATTTATTCCATAGGTGTATGATATTCTGTGTGAAGAAAAATGTTCTAACATTTGTGTGGAATTGACCCTTAACAAGTTTCCAACTGTGTCCGCATGTTCTTGTTGAACTCATTTTAAGCTAAGAGCCCGGATCCACTGAAATAATTCATAATGAAAAACTTCAATCAAGTCACCTATTAATCTCCATTTGCTTAAACTGAAAAGGTTCAACATCATAAGCATTGATTGTGCTCCATGTAGTGGATGCTTTGTCACAAATTTGTTACCTAATTTTTTCTTTCTTTTCTTCCTATTCTTCTTTTCCCACTTCCAAGTGAGGTCAATATTCTTGATCAAACTTCTCCATACAGTTCGGCCGGCACCATTTCCTCAGTCAAACCCTTTTTATTCAAAACTTCTTTTACTCTATCTATCCACCTCTGCTTTGGCCTCCCTTGTTTTCTCTTCCCTCTGTACTTCCATTCTCATCACTCATTTGCCCACATATTCATTGTCTATCCTCATCACATATACATACCATTTCAGTCTGCTTTCTTGTACTGTCTTAGATATCTCTCCCACTTTTGCTGTACCTCTGATAGTCCCATTTCTTATTCTGTCCTTTCTTTTAACTCCATGCACCCATCTCAACACTCTCATTTCTGCCACATCTAACTTCTCCTGTGCTCTCTTTACTGTCCGTGACTAAGTTCCATATATTATTGCCGGTCTTAAAACTGTCTTAAATATTTTACCTTTAACCTTCAACCTTAATTCTTTGATTACACAATACTCCTGATACCTTAATCCAATTGTTCAATTCACAGTACACTGTATTGGTTATCTCTGTTTCTAATTTCCATCTTGGACTACCACTGATCCAAGATATTTAAATGTATGCATTCTTTTCAATAGCTCTCTCTACATGATAACATTTGAATCCTGGTCATCATTAGATCTCATATATTATGTCTTCTTCCTATTTATCTTCAAACCTCTACCTTCCAAAGCCCTTCTTCATTCTTCCATCTTCCTTGATCCAACACAATATCATCCGCACAAAATGTGCACCAGGGGGATTAGGCTTTTAATTCTTGACTCAACATTGTACTGTGGGAGTGTACATAGCCAGATTGTTTTGAAATGGGTAAGGAGGAAAGCAAAAAGGAAGCAAGTGTGAAACATATACTGTAAAGATTATATGTGTGCTCTACTTGCTCTTTTCTGGTGCTACACAACTCAATTATATCATCAAAAAGCATGCACCAGGGGAACTGGTATTTTACTCCATGACTCAACATATCCATAACCAGATCAAAGAGGTAAGGACTTAGAGAAGTTCCCTGGTGCAGTCCTACTTTAACTGGGATATTGTTTGTTATCCCAACACTTCTTTTAACCCGATTTCTCACTCCCTCATACATATTCTGGGCGATCCTCACATTATTCTCTGGTACTTCTTTCTCTCATGTACCTCCAAACCTCTATCATAAGCCTTCTCTAAATCAAAAAAAAAACATCACATGCAATCCTTAATGTTTTTCTCAATGCTTCTCTATTAGCTGTCTCAATGGAAAGATGGTATTAGTTGTTTCTCTCCCTGACAGGTAACCAAACTTCTCCTCCCATAGGGTGATCTCTTCTCTAAGGATTCTCTCTATAACCCTTTACCAAATTTTCATGGTGTTTGACATCAACCTTAACTCTCTATAGTTTCCATAATCTTGAATATCACCTTTCTTCTTATAAATGGGTATAATCACACAGTTCTTCCACTCCTCTGGTAATTTTTCCTGTTCATAGATATTCTGCAGTAGATTCCACAGCACATCTACTCCCTCTTCTCCTGAACTTGTCCACACCTCTGCTAGTATTTCATCAGCTTTCCATTTTTCATTCTTTTCTGTGACTCCCTCCTTATTCTTGGTACTAACCCTTCATTTGGGACTCCATTCCCAAATAGTACCCTTCGATTTTCTTCGCTTAACAGCTTTTCAGAGTACCTCTTCTATCTTTTTTTTATCCTATCATGCTCATTCAAGACCACACCTTGCTTATGTTTCATCTGCTTTATCTGACTAAAATCCTTTCTAGCCTTGTTCTTAACCTTCACTTTTCTAAAAGTCATTCTCTCTTCTTCTTTTGTCTCCAGTTTCTCATACATCTCCAAAGTGTTTATCTTGGCTCTTGCCACTGCCCTCTTTTCCTCCTTGTTTGTCTGCCTAAACATTTCTCTGTAATCCTTCCTTTCTGATTGGTACCATATCTTGTTTGCCCCCTTCTTAAGCCTTTATCACACCCTGGACCTCTCTGTTCCTCCAACATTTCTCTTTGTCCACAGGTGGAATAGTGGGAGAAGAACAGCAAAGCTGTATTAAAAGTAGATAAAGAGGTATTGCGTAGGATAACAAAAAGGACTCCAACAGACTCTTAAATGACTTCAATTCATTGAAATGGTTAACCCTAAAACTGTTCCTAAGCCCCCCCCCCCCCGTTTAATCTCCACCACTTTGTCCTCAGTGCTGCTTGTTTTTGTTTTACCCTCTTGATGGTCTCCCAGTCCATCACCATCACTTTATTTGTACTGTCACACTTTCCCATTTATAACCTTACAATTCTTTGTCTTTCAAATCAGATCTTCTACACATTAGAATGTCTATTTGGCTTTCCCTTCACCTACTACTGCAAGTTACAAGCTAAATTTCTTTCTTTTCAAAAACTACGTTAACTATTGCAAAATCAGACACCAGGACAAAATTAACTATCCCATCCCCTTCCCCATCAACTGAAATTATAGTTTTTTTTGTAGTGTGAATGATATTAGAATGTAGGTAACATTGGACAATTGAAATCTGGACTTTTAAAAACATCTTGTACATCTTATACGCATGTGGATATTTGTTTGTATGTGATGTACTTGTTTCTACAATGCTGTTGCTGTGTGTTTCAGTATTATGCTTTGTGTTTATATTTATGGCGTTTAAGCTAACATTACATTATAGCAGAATGTGGAGCTGCATTTAATTCAGTTTTTTACTGAAATGGAAGTGAATGCCAAAATTTATGTTCTTAATTCAGTTTCAAGTATAAAACTAAAAATAACTTCCAGGGGTTACTTGCACAGATCAGTGCAAAAATATATACATTTTTTTATATTTTCAAATACTGTTACAATAGAAACATTAATTCTAGATTTCGTTCTGATCTATTATTTACTTCAAACTCATGTCTTTAATAAAAAACAATTAAAGGCAAAAATGTTTATTTGTTATATAACAAAAAGAAAATCTTAAATATGCCTCTTAGATGTTGGTTGCAAAAGTTGTAGACACTGTTCACTGCACTTCTACCTCCAAATAGCAGTGAAAACTAATGTGATCAAAAGGATAATAAATTAAAAGGTAAGGGTTTTTAACCCTGAATGTGCCTAAAGCTGTGACTGGTCTTTGGTTCAGTGATCATGAAACATCCATTGATTTAGGTGCTATTTATTTAGGGCTGCTTTGAAATGAAATTAGTGAAACAAAATTAGTGAAACGCCTTTAGGGTACACTCTAAAGAAAAGTGTTTAGTAGTATCAGAGAATCGTTTGAAATAACATTTTTATATTTAATGAACAGTATATGGTATGCTAAATACCATAGCTATGTATACTGTATATATTGTATATTTGGATACAATACAATACAATACAGTTTATTTTTGTATAGCCCAAAATCACACAGGAAGTGCCGCAATGGGCTTTAACAGGCCCTGCCTCTTGACAACCCCCCAGCCTTGACTCTCTAAGAAGACAAGGAAAAACTCCCAAAAAAAACCTTGTAGGGAAAAATGGAAGAAACCTCGGGAAAGGCAGTTCAAAGAGAGACCCCTTTCCAGGTAGGTTGGGCGTGCAGTGGGTGTCAAAAGAAGGGGTTCAATACAATACAATACACAGAACAGAACAAATCCTTAATAAAGCATAATAATAAAAATTTTAGAAGTACAGAGCAGAATTTAACAGTAGATGATATCATATAATAAGATTTTGATATTTTTAGAGTGCTGGAGACCTCATCTGTCAAGCTGCCTCCCCATTTGGCCATTCCATGGCTGAAACGTTGCTCGGCCAGCCAATCCGATGAAAGGGCCCCTCTTTCCCATGATTCCTGTGATCCTCCACCAGGGATGACTTTACCATATGCAGGCAAACAACTTGGCAGGTGGGCCGTGGCACCAATTGCCACATTTGAGTACCGAGAACAGAAACAGAATAGGTGAGGGTTAGTATTCAATTATACTTATCATGTTACTTGGATACTACCTCTCATAATGTTTTCAAAAGAAGAAGAAGTCACACCTTCATATCATTATAAAAACAGCAATCTGAAGGTCATCCGTGGTAAGTTGCATAAGTGCTCAGAGGGTGCTCTTCTTAGATGTGCCTTAGGCCAGGAAAGGCTATTTCTCTATACACAGCCTGATTGGGTGGCTGCCATTGTGGAGTATTCTCATAAATATTTGGCAGTACTTCCTACGCACATTTAGGTATTACAAAATGGACAGACCATTGGCAGAGGTGAGCCTTGGAATAAACCACTGGGTAAGAAGTCCTTCTAGCCCAGCAAAGTGAGGATCCCAGTATATACAGGATGTCCCAGATGCTCTAAAGTCAAATTTAGTTTATGTATAAAAGTTTATAGAGATTAAAGAATGAAAAGGGCAGCAACTTTATGGCAAAAAAGAAATGTGTTCAGAAACTATGAAAAATTAGTAGAAAACTGAAGAGAGAATAGAAGAAGTGTAAATAAGTAGGCTGGTCCCTCCACTTTTCAAAGCTCAAATCTCACACTAAGCTTGAATGGGACTCATTAGTATAAAGTGCAAAGCTTGCAGTATACTTCTTTCTTCACTATTTTTCATTTTTCTTTATGAACTTTATGTACAGTACATCCAGACCGTCTGCCTTTTAGATTTAATTTGTGCATGTCTAAATTATTAAATAAACCTTGGATCAGTAAAAAGTTTTGTTTGCAGTGGTCTTCATGTATTGACAATTGTAGTCTATTTATTAAGAATGTTCTATATAATGCCTACCCAGTAGCAGAATAATGTCACTCTAATATCTAAAATAAGTTAGGTATTTCAGATACATAATAACAATTGTTGTTTATATCACACTGCCAGAACATTTTCTCAGTGTTATTAGTCAATAGGTTCCTTGGCAAATGTGACAGATATTTTGTTATACTTGTGACCCTGCTATCTAAATGTACAGAAGAAGGCACTAAAAATGGAGTTAATAATTATTCAGTCATTAAATCAAGTGTGGTAATGCTTATTATGTTTAAACCTGCATATGTGAGTCTTCCTCTCTTTTTTTTTTTTTTGATTTTTTTGTTTTCTATAGATTGAATTTTAGGTATTTTGTGAAATATTATCTGAAATTATTTTCAAATGTATAGTAGATAGAGTATATTAGTTTTTTTCATAGTTCAAAAGTAAAATATTTTGTCCTCATAATTTTATTTTTACTTGCTTTCTTTTATATTAAGCACGTCAGCTCACCGACTATACTGAACTATAGCTGCAGTGTAGGCATTTCACAATATGTCTCTTAACTGTGGCATTAGGCACAAAGAGCACATTTAGCCTCTAGGGACATAAATGATAACAAGCAGTTATTTGTGTTGTCCATTAAAAACACTCAATAGGTGCACTTCATTATGTTAACTATTGCTTGCTATGTGCCATCTGTCTAATAAATAAATTATTTAGACATGAAGGAGGGTTAAAATATTTCCATTTACGAAAGGCAATGTGGGACTTGTTTTTTTTTTTTTTGAATGGTTTTCTAATAATTTGTCATTCTATGAAGAATGTCTATCACCCTGGATTTTATTAAAGCTTAAGGATATTAGCAGTATTAGTCTTCTCTTTGACTGTGTGTCACGTTCATCAACCAATTGCTGCCATTTTTGTCAGTGCTTTGTTCCTTTTCATTTTTATCATTAGTTTGTTGGTGACCTACTGTTGTTTCTTGGGATGCACATGGTTATGGGGTTCATTTTTGGACACTACATAAGCTGACTTGGAAGCATATTTATACCAGTAGCTCTTCTGATATTCTTATTAATTGTTTTATTTTGGCATGGGGAGCAGACTAACCTTTTTACATTAAATTAGTATTCCATTTTTTATTTTGAATACAGCGGATAACATTCCTATTCTTCTTTCAGAAAAGTGCTGTGCAAATTCTCATTTAGGTTCTACTTAAATAGGTAGGTGCCCTCACAGACTGTTAGATCCAGAGGGTGAAACAAGCTCTTGTGAGCTCAGCACAGTTCTGCCGTTTCTGAGGTAGTGTTAGTGCTTTTTGAGAATTTTCAACCTCATGCTGTTCTACCACATTGTCTGTTGGCCTTTCATGGCCAAAAACTGGATGACTCAGTGAAACATTTAAAAATACCTTATTTTTTTAGTTGACACAAAAGCTGTTAATGTCGCAAGAACAGACCCCCATGAGTGACCTTTAGACCTCTTACTGTACAGTTTACAAAAAAGTAATCATGTGTTCAACTATTAACAGACTCAAAGGGCCAATGTACACTATTAGTAATTTAGATATGGAGAGTGAGATAAGTTCTGCAGTGTTATATACTGCTTTTCAGGCTGTAGATGTATCTGAGGCAAGGATTATATGCCCCATCGCTATAATGATGATCCTGACACAGTAGTTGTTGCTATATTTTATTTCAATGTCAGCTGATTGCTAACCTAAAACCAATTTCTTTCTCCACTAGCAGGGCACATACAGTTTTAATGATGTGCTTATTGTTAGGAAAATGGCTGAACTGAGCAACAAAAGTTTTATAAAACCACTATATGTAATTACCATTAAAAAAGAGCTGTAGCAACCATTATGTTTGATGCCCAATAACAAAGAGCTGTAGTGGCCAGTTGCATTTAGAGCTTAAGGCAGTAATGTTGTTCTATCATTGACAATATAATCATTTTTTAAAATACCAGCTATTTTGAAACAAAATAGTGTTTTGAAACAAAGCTGCTCTCCTTTTTGTTTTTGAGAGGGCTTTTCTGAGTCTATTAAGATTGACTGGAGGTATGAAACTCGTTTGAAATGAGTTGATCTGCTGCAATTGAAAGTGTGTTCTCATTTAGTTGAGAGGTTAGAAATTAGGAAATTTAAATCCATGCTATCCTCTAAGTTTCTATAGCTACCATAGTTACAGTGAAATCAATCTGTTGTTAGGCTTTCTTAAGACAAGACACTTGTATTAATTGCTAATGACCCGTTCATAAGTATTGTAAACATCACACATTAACAAGCAACTTAGTTAATTTTGATTTTAATTTGTTGAGTAGAAATATTGGACTTCATATTTCAATGTCCAAGGTAAGTCTGCCTTTCTTCCTTTCTAATTATAAATAATGCACAAGTAATGTTTGGAGCATTACCTTAATAATGTCACATTACATGACTTCTAGTCAGAAGAGATATCAAAATTCATGGCTGGAGTCACGGATCTGGGTACCTGAGTATGTCAGATTACATTACTTTGAATTGCTGGGGATGTCAAATTACCTGAATGCATAATGACTTTCCAACACAATTTCACATTTCCAAGGTTTCATGAGCTCACCCATTTTTCTCATAGAACAACGGCCACATGACATCTTTACAGGCTCAGTTGAGCCACTGTTTGCCCACTTTTTTTTCATTCTGTCATGATGCAGAAAACATTCAACATCATTGAGATGGCCCTCTTTTATTTGCCAGACCCAAAACAACTTATTCTTCATGGCTGCATTATATGCATTGTACTTCCAGGTGAACGTTCATCAGTTCTCAGCTCTTAAATGCACATAAGCCCAACTCTGTGAATTAAGGCATGATCAGACCTGTTTGATTTTGTCAGGGTGAGGTGCAGGCATATTGGACCAAGTCTCTGGGTATTTCAGAATACATGACTAGCAATTATGGGGGTGTTATGTAATTTCCGCCAATTCACTAATATTATGCACATGAAGTCTGCAATGGAAAATCACAGGAGAAGTTAGGTAATGCAAGAGTTAAATTTGAACCATGCTCCAGTGTGCACCTGCTGTGTGTCTGAGTCTCATATCCTTCTGAGCTTATGCTTAAAGGCTGACACTGTTATTTTATTATTCACTATGATTAATGTATGTCTTGTTATTTTATATAACCCCTTAAGAGAAAATGTTATATTTATGGCATAACCATTCTCCTATAGTACTAAGTTTCCTGTTTTTTGCATCAAGCTGGATCATAAAATTAATTAGGCCATTGTTCTTTACTTTTTGGAAAACAAGATGAATGCGGTGAAGCTCACACATCTGCTAAAATAAAAAATAAGAATGAAAATAATGCATTCAAAAAGTCACGTACATCCTAAACAAACGAACTATTAATCAAATTGTGGTCATTTGAGGTATCAACATCTGGAAGTCTTGTTAGCAACTAGGTGTAACCAAGCATGTTAAATGTTTTCTGATTATGGAATGAATTCCTTTTAAAGAATAGTAACCTAATCAATGAATTGTATAAATATAGCGCAGAGGACACTTTTTTTCTTTGTAGCATGTGGCTAACATGTGGCTAACATGTAATGCACTTGTTACCTCTTTGAAAATTTAGATAAAGAATAATGATTGACGCTTTCTCCTGCCTGTATTTTATTGCTTAAATCGGGGTATTCCAGCGGTGGGGTGTCTGTTTCAAATTCTTTTCTTCCATAGTAATGTGATATAACCTTAAGTTTCTTTTGTTGCCTATTTTGGTTCCAAGGGTCAAGAGTAAGGGCTTTAAGAACTAGTAGTTGTAGGGATCCTGCTGAGTTATGAATTATTTTCATGTTCTGTTAGAGTTCATTATTTGTGAAAATCTCAAGGATTTATGAGTACTGATTATAACAATGATTATCGTATGTTGTCTCTCAGCTTATATACAGTATGTAACAGTATCCTATAATTTGTACTCCTGTAAACACTTCTCCTTCTTGGATAATATAAGTCTACCTAACCTAACCTTAAGTATCCTGGAAAACCTGCCTATTGATGGGGAACCTAATGGTTTTGTTTCAATTAACTGTGCATGGCTTTCCTTTCACGTGTTTTGGGTACGCTGAATCAAATCTCTCTTCTAGCACTTAATTCTCCTGTTCATCCTGTTGTATTCTGATATTCTTCCTTAATTCAATATTATTCTAGCATTGATTGGACAAAATGGGAATTAAAAGCTTAGTTAAAGGAACATTTTAAATAATGTGTGCAACTATTTAAGAATGTTTTCTTTAATAATTGTACTTTGAAAACTCTGTCCCAGAGTATGAGGTGCAGATTAATTGCAGAAAATGCTCACTTTCATGATGTTTTAAAAAATTATTTTACTATCCCACTGTATTGAGTTTTTGTCAAATAAGGCAAGACAGTAATACATTAATAAACATCTAACAAATGTCTTCATTGGGCCATCAATTAGACCTATAATGTTAGTTAATTAGTAAAAAGCATGGCTTCATTGAACCATGCATATCTTTAAGAAACTGGAAAAAGTACAATTTAAAAAATGAACCTGAGGTTTGTGATTTAAAATTTGTATAAAAGCCCAAAACATATTTTACGTCAGCAAAATTAAAGTCATATTTTGTATTTAAGAATAGGTATTTTTATTTGTATAATTAATAATTAATTTCTTTACAATTATAATTTGGATCTTTATTGTTACCTAATCACTTAGAAATTACTTATTTTATTAATACCCAAGTCGCTCATTCTGTGTTGTTCAGAACTACATCAGAAATCAGTTCTGTAATATCAGGTATATTAGATATTAGATATTAGAAAAGCCATAAATCTTTTCAGATAAATACATAAAGCAGACTCCATATTTTGATAGGGCTTTGACAAATTGCTTCATTAAATCAAGCTTAATATGAATTAGTGGTAGCAGCACTTTATCTGCTTCCAGCAAGCTAGGTCTGATGATGCTTTTGGCACCAAGCTGTAGATTTTTTTAGATGGCCAATACTTATCAACCCAAAGTAAATTTTTGGCTCTGCTGTAACACTCACACAAAAGGCTTATTTTAGTGTTAACAACATCTGTGCATTGTGGACTAGTAAAATTTCACCTTAGAGAGGTCAGAAATGGCTTAACTGAGACATATTACTCTTGATATTGCATACTTTAGTATGAGATCTGTGAATCCTTCATATTCAGTAATTTTACCAGCCTATCAATGACTTTTAATGTGCCTCACTGCACAGAGATTAATAATCTATTTACTGATGCTTTATAAGCGTAATTAAGATGAAAAGAACCCTTTGTTAAGATCTTGTTATGTAAAAGTAAATCAGTAACAGATGCACTTTTGATAAATTCAAACAATAGTGTTGGCAAAAAAAAAAATTGTTTTGCTTTAAACATAAATTTTAATATTAGAAAATATTAAACTCAAACAGATTATTATTGAAATACAATATTGATATTTACTGTATAATGCAAAAACAATATAAAAACTAAAATTTACAGCTAAAAATGTGTATTGTTAAAAAATGTTATGTGATGAAGAAAAATGTTTTTCATTTTTGTTTTCAGCTCCTAAAATATATATAAAAATCACATGAAATAATCAAAGGAATTGTTTAATTTACACCTGTGAAAACAGATAAGGACAATATTTTTGTGCATATTTATTTGAATATGTACATGCAATACACAGATGTAGATCCTGTTAAAATTCCAGGTTGCATCCATCACAGTAAAACAAAAGTTGCTTTTATTGGCCATTTGGGCATTTTGTAAGATGACTTGAAAAAAGTTCCATCATCAGCTATTCTGATCTTTTCTGGAGAAGCCACATTCTGTTTTTTTCACATTAAACTTCTTAATTATATCCAATCACTTTTTTCATCTGATCCTGCACTTTTGCACTTTATTTTACTTTACATTTTGACAACATTTGGTATTTAATATTCAGTTTTTTTTGTTCCCTTTCCTATTATTTTTTGGGTATTATGGTGATTAAATACTCATTAAGCAACAATTTAAGTTATTGGGTACCTTCAATGCCTGTGGTTTTGTAAGGGGTGAAGCAAACTGTTATTGATCCATTATGTTTCTGTCTATTCAGTCTAGAGTTAGAGTTGGTTTTCCATATTATTGTGTTCCTGTAACTGCCAAAAACCAAGTAACCGAGCCGTAGTTTTATGTGTATAAATATA
>JANRMT010062819.1:13508218-13542419 GCA_026402145.1 Polypterus bichir lapradei | reverse complement strand
TACAGGTATATATATATACCTGTATATATATATATTTATATATATATATATAATTTTTATGTGTCAGATGGTCATGAAAGTATATTACATCTACATATAGACTAGTGTTTAAAATACCTGAAATGATAGTATATGCAGAATACACCTAGGTAGTTATTAAAACAACTAATCTAAATATTAAGTCTACATATAAATGCAGTTGAGTAGCTGTCCCTCGACTACAAAAGAGACTTGGTTCAAAACCTGACAATATTACAGTATGGAATTTTCACTTTCTTCCAGTATCTGCATGATTTTCACTCTGGGAACCCTGTTTTTTCTTCCATGTCCCAGCGACATATGTGTAATGTCGATTGGCTGCTCTGAACTAGACCTATAAAAGTAAATGGGAAGGTGAGAGTGCCTGTGTTCTGTGATACAGTAAATATGTAGTATTGCTCAACCTTTTGAACTACAAACATAGCAGCCTATTTTTGACAGGTGATTTTATTATTTTTTATTAGTATTCTTCATATGTACACCATATTCTGTGCCCCACTCATCCTTTTATTTATTAAGTAACACAAACACATTACAAAAAAAAACAAAGTCAATTGGCAAGCAAATACAAAACATAACATAAGCTAGGCAAGTTATATTTTAGAAAATAAATAATAGCATACCTACTGTATGTAGGCTGGTATATAGACTACAAAGCATACAATACAGTTAACATAAGCACATTCAACATTAAACACACTGTGAGATTGTTTAGTAAATGTCCAAATATGAACGTTGAGGATGTTGGGATGAATATCTATAAAGCCAGCAAAAACTGTGAATGTAAACAGATTAAGTTTCTGTGTGTTCCATGTTTAGTAGAAAATAATCAAAAAGGTATATACAGTATATACATCATGTCTGAAGCCTCAAATAAGTATACCTCATGATACTCCCTCCAGTCTGAAAGCCCAAACCTGATTAAGCAGCTTATTTATACATGAATAAATGAATAGCTCATTTATAAAGTCAGTGATGGGCAGGAGAATGAGTGCGGGGCACTGGTGAATACTTTGTTGAATGATGCCAACTGAATCCCTTGCATCTTAACATCAATAAGACAAAGAAGGTCAAACCAACTCTGTCTCTAATTCTCATTGATGGAGAAGATGTGGAGGTGGCGAGCACATTTAAGTACCTTGGGGTGCTAAACAACAGGCTTGAGTAAAGTACCAAGGTGGATATATACAAGAAGGGTCAGAGTTGCCTTTATTTCCTGAGGAGGTTTAGGTCATTCATTGAATGCAGGCCACATTTACTTGTTTCCTACCAGTCTGTAGTGGCCAGTGTAATGTTCTATACAGTAGCGTGCCAGGGAAATGGCATTAGTGCAAGTAACACTTAAAGACTAAGTAAAGTGATTAAAAAGACTGATTGAATCTTGAACGTCAAGCTGAACACACTGGAGGAGGTGGCAGAAAAGAGGCCTTTCTGGAAGCTGCTTAGAGGAGCTCTATCACTAACAGACTAAGGTATATGTTTTGCTCTATGGAATGCTATGTGAGGCTGTTTCTACTTTCATCTCTCAGGCTCTGTAATAAATGATGAAACAGCCAAGATAGTATTGTTCCTTGTGTGCTGAATGGTACTCATCTGGTGTACAGAAATCTTCACAGACAGTGATGCTATGTGCAACATACTGTGCCAATGACAGATATTCTGTACTGTTAAATTGTAATGATTAGGTAGAAATTTTATTCACTTTACACTTTGTTAATATACTTACAGCTAATTATTGTTACAGTATATAGGTATCTGTATTTGTACCTTACTAACATACTTAACATGATGCCATTTCTTATTACAGTGGAACCTCGGTTCACGACCATAATTCGTTCCAGAACTTTGGTCGTAAATCGAGTTGGTCGTGAACCGAAGCAGTTTCCCCCATAGGATTGTATGTAAATACAATTAATCCGTTCCAGACCGTACAAACTGTATGTAAATATGTAAAAATATGTAAAGATTAAGCACAAATATAGTTAATTACACCATAGAATGCACAGTGTAATAGTAAACTAATGTAAAAACATTGAATAACACTGACACAAAACACCCAGGCTCCCTGATCAGCTACACGAGCAGGCTCGCTCGCTCTCTCTCTGTAGCACACACACCACCAAAGCCCCTCCCTCCCTACCTCAGCTACAGGAGCAGCCTGGCTCACGCACGCTCTCTCTCTCTTTGTAGCGCGAGCGCGCGCACACACACACACACACACACACACACACCCCTATCCCCCCCATCCCTTCCCTGTCAGCTGCCCGTGCTCTCTCTCTTTCTCTCTGCGCTTGCTCGCTCGTGCTCTCTAATCTCTCTGTAGCATGTGCTCGCGCAGCATTTTTTTTTAAATGAGTTAAGCACAGCAGAAAAAAAACATTGCACAAATACGAACTGCATTTAAAAACCAACTCACAAGCAACCAAAAAAGTAACATTGCAGGAGATCACGGTATTAAACTTAAAGCCTGATCGCTGTAAACAATGTTTTTAAAATGAGTTTTAAGCACAGCAGAAAAAAACATCGCACAAATCCGAACTGCATTTAAAAACCAACTCACAAGCAGCCAAAAAAGTAACATTGCAACAAATCACACGATGAAGTCCTCCATGTAAACAATTTTTTTAATGAGTTTTAAACACAAGGAAAAAAGCGAACATTTGAAAAAAGAGAAATGTAACATCGCACCTAATCGCGCTATGAAAAACTCCATCTGTAAACACTTTCACGAGTTTTAAGCACAAGGAAAAAAGCGAACATTTGAAAAAAGAGAAAAATAACATTGCAACAAATCCCCCTCCCCAGCAGGCACGTGCTCGCTCACTCTTGCTCTCTCTCTCTCAGCTCAGGAGGCAAGGGAAACTGGCTTGTTCAGCAAACACGTGCAGCAATCTCCTCCTCCCCCTCCCCAGCAGGCACGTGCTCGCTCGCTCTTGCTCTCTCTCTCTCTCTCTCTCAGCTCAGGAGGCAAGGGAAACTGGCTTGTTCAGCAAACACGTGCAGCAATCTCCTCCTCCCCCTCCCCAGCAGGCACGTGCTCACTCGCTCTTGCTCTCACTCTCTCTCTCTCTCTTTCTCTCTCAGCTCAGCTCAGACAGGCAAGGGAAACTGGCTTGTTCGTATACCGAGTGTGTGGTTGTGAACCGAGGCAAAAGTTTGGCGAGCTTTTTGGTCGTGAACCGAGTTGTACGTGAACCGGGACGTTCGTGAACCGAGGTTCCACTGTATATATATATTTGTGCCTTTTTATGTCTGCTGCTGTAACCTGTCAATCTCTTTTGGTAGTAGTAAAGATTCTATCTATCTATCTATTTATCTATTGTGAAAGAATCAGTCTCAACACACAAAAAAAGTTTTGGGCAGCCACCTGTATATTGTCCTTGGCTGCAAAAGCGTATTGAAATAAGCAAATAAGTGCTCTGGTTGAGTTCCAAAACTGAAATGACTTGAGTTTAGAAATGATGGTGACTTTAAAAGCCAAAACCAGAATTGATGTCATCTGAGGATGGAACCTGAAGTGATGTTGTTCTTGGTGCTAGAATCAGAAGTGATGTCAGTCTTGGTGCCGGAACCAAATGTGGCATCAGTCTAGGTGCTGGAACGGAAAGTGACGTTGTTGATGTTAAATGAGATAGGTTTTCTCATATCTGGCCTGCAGAGACAACAGAAGTAGGTCTATCTATCTGTCTGTCTGTCAAAAAGTATCTAAATGCAAAGCGGTGTAAATTGTTATTTGAAACTGCAGTGGACTGTGCTTCATATAACCTAAAAATAATAAACACCATAGGTGGGCTTTTGACCAGGTAGTCTACCTTTGCAGCCACATCCCCAGTGAGCTGCATGTGAGGCTAATTGTCAAATTGACCTGGTATTAATGTGTTTCAGATACAATCATACTTAGATCGGATAGTGAAGTCTGTTAGTTACAAAGCTGCAGCTTGAACTGCCAAGATATATCTCAGAATTCTATTACTGATTCCCTGCGTGGTCAACAGTGTCCCTGTGTGAATTGCTTAACTGTCAATGTGTTTAAATAAAAAAAACGAATTTCTGTGCACTTCTAGTGATCTTAATCATGAATGAAAATTGATACCAGACTTTGCTGCAATAAAAAATGTGGTTACATGGAATTTGTTTTGGTGAAACTCATACAAATAAAATATCACTACAAATATTCAAAATAAGGACAACAGTAAACATCAATTTTCTACATCTCCCAAATAACCAATTTAACAAAAACCTATCAATACATTGATTAATTTACTCTAGAACATTACAGGTCATGATATTAAGTTCCTGCAACTTGGACTGTGGAAAGTACTATTATGAAATGTGGTCATCTTGGCCTTGATTATACTAAGCCATCTGGAAGAAGACTAAACAGAGAGAGTGGGTGGTATGATGGGACAGAAAAGTTTTTAGTGGCTTGCCAGTCTGCTAAAGTACTTCAAATTCATTGTGGGAAAGTGCAGACCTGTAATTTTTAGAGCGATGTGCAATTTTTTTCTCTAAGTCTTTATTCACACTGTAGATAAAAGTGACTTGATTTAGATTTTTTAGGTCATATTCCTGTTTTTATTTAGATGTGAAAATCAATTGTGCAAACAATACAAATACTATATGAATGTGCACATTTATTCATTCTGAATGAGCCCTGCACTTACAAAATAAAAACAATAATCAGGCAGCAGAATCTAATAGACCACTGTGAATTCCAGAAGCATGCTACTGCATGATTTGACACTGTTTTCAGTGCAGGCCATTTGCAAATTCTCTAGGTTGTGATTGGAAGGAAGAAAAATACCAAACAAAAAATGATAGCTTTTTGCTTTGAGTACAGTTATCACTGCAATACCTGTACATAGAAACCTTTGGATATGAGAAGGACAGAAGAGACAAAATTGAAGGAGTCTGGTGTGATGTGAGTACTTTAATACGAAACAGAGATTTGACAATTGCAGAATGTTCAGGCCATGTCTGACTACTTATGACAATATATGTCCAATAAAAAGTATATGCGCTAAAAGTATGCAATTTCCCATTAAAAAAATAACATTTAGGGCTAATTGACTAATTAATATTGCCACTTCAATTCCCATTGGCATGCAAAGTAGGTACTGTCATCCATCCATCCATTATCCAACCTGCTATATCCTAACTACAGGGTCACGGGGGTCTGCTGCAGCCAATCCCAGCCAACACAGGGCGCAAGGCAGGAAACAAACCCTAGGCAGGACACCAGCCCACCGCAGAGGTACTGTCATCCTTATTGATTTTCATTGCAGAGATAAGAGGAAAGTTGCATGAACAGTTAAGCAAATGGTGCATATATTCAGACATTTCTGACTCAAACATTTAAAAGCAGGTCATATTCAAGTTATATATTTCCGCATCAGATTTAGTATCATATACAAAAGTGACTAAATATGATCTGGAAGGTTCTGATTCTGATTTTTTATTTTTCATTTTTTTGGGTTTTACACTTGAATTTTTGCCACATTTAACTGAAAAAATTGGCACTGAGCTACAGTATGAATATGGTCATGGCTGCTTCTTGTTATCAACATTGAAACTGTCCTACCAAATTATGGTGGAAATCAATATACTAATTAAAACTTGAACATGGAAAAAACATGTATAGGTGGTGATTATTTACATAAAGGAAAAATGAAATAAGGGTTAGAGATGTAATGTAATGTGGACTAAATGGTTAACAGGTATGTGTGAAACCATAGAATTTAAAGAGGATTTAAAATAAATACTTTTTCACATTCCTGTTTACAGAATAATGTGAAGATTAAAGATAAAATTTATTTGTCTCTAACTGGATTTACTGATATTTTACATGCATGATTTTTCACATAATTATTTTATGTGCCATCACCAGGAGAAATGCTTCCAAATATTTACATGATTTCACATCCTTTGAGGCGCCCTTATTAGAAATTAATATAAATCCAAGCATAATTTTACCGCTAATTTACCAATTTCCAGGGCCACATTTATTATTCAGTAAATGAATTCATCTACCTTTAATCTAACCTAGATTAGGTCCTAGATAACCTAGAAGAATAACAATCATGAAGCACTGATTGGGGATTTTAATATTCCTATAAATGTGGAAGCAAACATCTTCTGCAAAAATTTACACCTAATGAACTTAATAGGTTTTTGGCACATTTTTAAAGGTCCAGTCTGCTCTCATATTCATCTGATCTCATTATTTAGTTGATATTCAAGGTATAAATACTATTCATATACTGTAAATTAAATTATCTCTTATCAATACTTAATTATTTGACTTATTCAGGCCTTTTACATTACAACCTTTGTTAAAAGCTTGAATAGTGTGACACCTAGATTGAAGGTCTACTGTACATGAAAACTCATGGCTATTCTGGGAAATTTGATCTCAGTTTTGGAGGACAATATAGAACACCTAACAAATTACCATAATGTGTCTATGAAATAGGTTTTAGGAACAGCTCCTTTCAAAACAAAAGTGTTTAGAGCACAAATGAACTCAGTCTTGTTTAGTGATAGCATTCATGCTCTTAAACTACAATATCGCAAACCAGATCATAGACAGGGAGGAATGAAAGTAAAGGTTCCCCAAATAGTATTGATGTACAAATAGTAGATAGTACAAATAGTATTGATGACTACATTGCATTATTTACAAAGTAAACATTTTTTTTAATATACTTTTTTTTTTGAAAAAGCAGAACATTACAATGGCATACAGTAGCAGTAGAGTATACCAGACACCACAATGTACTGGATTCACAGTGGCATACAGTGGAAATCAACCAAATAATAGTAACTTAACAGATACAAACATTTAGTTCATAATCATTACAGAAAAAGAAAAACATAAAGGAATTAAAAAGCAAAACAAGATTTAACTCCCAGCCAAGAATACATCAATAAAGAAAAAAAATCTAACTTTTTACATATAATAGAACAATTAATAACAGAAGAGAGTCAAATACGGGGCCTAGCATGCTTATTTTAAAATAATATTAATGTATTCTTGCTATGTTTTAAAAAAGCTTTGGACATATCCTCTAAGATATAATTGGATTTTTTCTAATATTGTTCTGCTCACAATTTTTAGTTAATTCCAAATGCTATTGTAAAAGTCATTTCAATAATGGGTTAGTATGGCCATATTACTTCTATTCTTAAGTCTTTACACTCATTTTCATTTAAGTCTAGATATTTCTTCCAACACAGATGGGACTTAAATCATCCAGAACTCTCTAATATAACCTACTAGTAACAGAGCACTGCATGATAACATGCAGTGAATACGCTTGACATGAGCATTCATAGTTTTATTACTCTTTCTCTGTACGTTTAGCTTTCATTTGTTCAGAGGTTGATGCGCTTGCTGCTTCCTGAGCAGCTCTTCTTTTCTCCACCTTAGCAGCCTGCTTCTTCTCTTTTTTCGTCGGCATCTTTTTGCGTTACAACTGATTAAGTTAATGTTTGTGTTGCAATTACTTAGTACGTTTTCCTTAATTTTTCACTTAAGCTGGTACTAAATTCTTCAATCTGCCTCCAGAATATTTTAAGATATGAAGAGGTAGGCAAAGTGACGACGAAGGTGGTAGGGAATGAGAACATGGCTGCCCTGCTGGCCGCTGCCGAGAGTTGATTCTACAATAAATTAAAATAAAAATAAAAAGAGGAATAACCTTGGAGGTCAATCATCAGCCCGAAAGCAGATAGTAGACGTCACATAGTATATGTGAATTTCAGGTCAATAGTTCAAACGGTCTGCGAGCTACAGGTTATTTAAAATCATGGACAGACAAACAGACAACCACGGTAGCATATTATATAAGAAGATAAGTGCATATATAATGATTTCAAGGTGCTAGCCTTCTATAGGGTAAACAGGGATAGGGATTGAGCCTTAGCTGCAGGATACCAAAGCTATGTAATGATCTTCGTGTTTGTTAAAGGATTGCTCTATTATTATCAGCATATACATTCAGGTAAACACACATTATCTTAGAGTAACATACTTTGATTGAATTTGCTGGTTAGGCTGTTTGTATTGCAACATTGATTCATTAGAATCTTTGTGATGCCCGGATGCCTGCAGCTTTGGCATCACCAATGATCATATTCAAGAACAGACTAAGACACAGAATAAAGACACAAACAAGGCTGGTGCAAAACTACATAGTGTGTTTTACTCTAAAAAAGTGTAGACAAATCAAATCTTCAAAATACAAATATTCCATAGAAACAATTGTCGTGGTGGGAGTTTAAAATCAATCAGTAATTAAATCTGAAAGAATGTTAAAATCAAGAATAAAATCACAGAGTTAAAACTGGCTTGTTTTTCTGTCTCTGAGCCACAGTGCATCTCTCATGTTTCCCCTGCTCATGTGCCAGTGAGCTTGGTCCTCCTTCATTTGCTTTCATCCCAATCACCTCAGCCGGTATCCACTGGTATGCCTAAAACCCAGTCCATCGCCCCACCACCATCCTCAAGCGTACGTAAGAAGATCCTCAAAGCCATTGGTTGATCCTGCTCCTACAGATATTTAGGATTGGCTTCCCTACCACCTCACCCTCTTTCCACTGCTGTTGCTGAACCTGGTCTCTGCTGTTTCTCTTTTAAGTATTCAGCTGTGACTCTTGTTGCCAGTGCCACATGGCTGAGCTGCTACTCTACAATACAAAGCTACTACTTCAGTCCTTGGAAAGTATAACCAGAGATGCTGAGAACCTTCATATACATTGGTATATATATGCTAAACGTTGTCTGTCTGTGTTGCAAACAACTAAAACTTGACCTAGGTCTCAGTTGTTAGTTTATCATAAAATATGCACAACACGACCAATTATTTGGATATGCATGCTATGTTGGCCATGAAATTTTGATTTGACTGCTTTCTAACAGAATGGGGAGCCTTGTCTGACAGGAGAAGCATGATGGTGTGCTAGTGCAACATAGCAGCCTTGGCTGACAGAACAAAAGCACAGTAGCATGTTAATGCAACATTGTTGGCAAAAATGTCAAAGCTGCAGCAACATTGGGTGGCAGCGGAGGACATTACAGTGGACTGACCCCTATTATTGTGTTTCATGAGAGTCACGTGCAACACCTGATCCAACATATGTGCACACAACAAAGGTGAAAAGGAAAGAAACACAGCGAAAGCTGCTGATGGTGAAGTGCATTATAAAGACAGTAACAGTGTGTTTGTTCATTGCATATGATATGAAGACATTAAAGTCATGGTATGCTACACTTCACTTTAAGGAAACGTATATAACCATTTTTATACAACTAATGTGGTCTGCAAACAAGTGAATATTTTTCTCTGTTTACTTTCATTTTCATGGTTTTGCATCAGATATTTTTCTTTTCATGCTTTTGGTTTGATGTTTGATGTGTATCAGTGAATCATCTTATTATTTATAATAATAATAATACATTTTATTTATATAGAGCCTTTCTCATGCTTAAGGCACTTCACAGAGTTTAAGAAAGAACGGCAGGGTGTACAGTATATAGCATTGTACTAAACCAGATAAATAAATAAAGAAGAGTAAGATAGTAAATTCAGAGAAAAAGCCTAACAGACAACATAATTGATGGTCTAGCGTACACACACACACAGGTTACATGAACAACACAGACCAGGTATGTGATACCACTCCCAGGATGAGAGGAGGTACTGTTGTTAACAGTCTTGTCTCTTCTCTCTGCTGCTTCGAGAAGACAACCTATGACAGCAACTGACCCCACCCAAATTCTCAGCCCAAACCATATAAAGGCAGATGTTTCTGGAAGGAGTTTTCTCAGTCTTGACCAGAGCCAGCTATGGGATGGAACTTCACAGACTGTCCATTTGCAGAGAGCCATCTCAGGGTAATGTTCATTTTGCTTTTGTTTTGTTGCTTGTACCATTGAGTGCATGTTTTTTGTTGCTTGCAGTTAAACAGGGTGGTCAGGTTGGTACCCCAGCTATTATTTGGACTCTGCCAGTCATTCATGTTCCACAGTATGTTATAGTTGTAATGATTTTTAAGATCTCTAAACACATGCTTAGGAACAAGTACTATACAAAAATAAAATTCATAATTTGTTTTCATGTTAGGCTACAGTTTAATGTTACATTGAGCAAATGAAGGTGTTGCTCACCCTAATACCAGAAAATCCTTCTTTGGGGAAAGTGGAGACGGGACCTTTTGATTTTATTTTTTCCCAAATATTCTACCTTATTTCTCAGTTTGCATTTTTTTTTCTTTTGTATTTTGCTCTTCCCAGTTTATCCTATTAAGCCTGTTCTGGCTTTTCTATGTCTCACTGGGCTACTGTGAGCACAGGCCGTAATTCAAAAAAATAAAAAAGAATAACTATAAAGAAGCAGTGGAAACCAAAAGGAAATAAAAAGCTTGTTTTGCAGGTTTCGAGTCAAAATGAACTGGAAGAGGTGAGGGAAAATATTACATTTAAATATGAATGTTTAGAGTGTGTTTTTTGTTACATTAATATGCAAAAACAGCAAAATGAAATGTATTTTGCTTGGCTGCTCTTTTACAGAACCTGTATTTCCACAAAAACATGATTTAACAGGGAAAATGGTACTAAGTGCTGCTTCATTTAGTGTGAAGTTACTATGTAATCAGAATTTTTCTTTTTTTATTATTTAGGTTGTAGAACCATTAAGAATATAGCAAATTAAATACACAGATCTAATGCAAAAACATACAGTAGTTATTTGAAAAATAGGTACGGTAAAACATAGTATGCAATGATTTTTTTCTGTATACAAATCTTTTGACAGGAAGATTGGCTAAACCACTTAGAAATGCTGTGCTGGAATTGTACTGCACCTGCAAAGACTCTCAGCCTGCTTATATTCTGTGAGGTAAAGCAATTCTGTATGCCAACTCAGGCAGAAAACATTACAAAAGGTCTTTAAACAAATATAGCCCTTGGAGTAGCATCCTGGACATAAGTTGCTGCACATCAGTTTCACTCTGATTAGCACTTACATTGCTGCCGGCTGATTCCTGACTTTGAAACAGTTTGTTCAGAGTCTTATATTTATAATCAGGTATGTTCAACCTAAAAAAGGAAAGGGTATTGTATTTGAAAAGGAGTCAAGACAAACAACAGAATATAATTCTGCAAGTAGATGAGAGTACTTTTAAAACAATGCAATGAAACTGTATCACGTATAGAACATATATTAATTTAATTAATATGTTAATTTTAAAGCAGCACAAACTAAACACAAAACAAACTTTCACTACCCCTGTGGTCTAATTATAACATATCAGGAAGGGTGACTTGCTCACTTACTGACCTCAAAACACAGTGACAGACACATCCAAACAAAACAGTCTCCTTTAATGCCTTGTCTCTTACTGTAGCTCCCTGTCACATTTTTCCCGTTTCCAAGGTCAATAAGTCTTTTCCAGAGATCAGCCTTCAGGGGCAACTCATTGGATTCATTTCCCAGGATTAGCAATGTTCAGGAGACATTAAATCATAGTTCTCCTGGCCTTCTGTGTTCCCACTTTTTTGAACCCTTGTTAATAATTAAAGGGTCAGGCACCTTCTGACAGCTTCAGAACAGCAGTAGGGTTCTTTTTGCACTTCATATTTATCAATTCTTTGCTTCCGCCTGTCGAGCAATGAAAAATCTGATGCCATTCTACCACTCCCTCATGACCTCTGTCACTTACTGAAATCCTTGTATTAAACACTTCTTGGACACTGCCTGTGAAAATAAAGTAATCATATATAACCCTACTAGTACAGCACTTGCAGGAACTCATCCCTCACCATTTTACATTATATTGTACAAAGTTTACAGTACAGTGCATCCGGAAAGTATTCACAGCGCATCACTTTTTCCACATTTTGTTATGTTACAGCCTTATTCCAAAATGGATTAAATTCATTTTTTTCCTCAGAATTCTACACACAACACCCCATAATGACAATGTGAAGAAAGTTTACTTGAGATTTTTGCAAATTTATTAAAAATAAAAAAATTGAGAAAGCACATGTACATAAGTATTCACAGCCTTTGCCATGAAGCTCAAAATTGAGCTCAGGCGCATCCTGTTTCCCCTGATCATCCTTGAGATGTTTCTTCAGCTTAATTGGAGTCCACCTGTGGTAAATTCAGTTGATTGGACATGATTTGAAAAGGCACACACCTGTCTATATAAGGTCCCACAGTTGACAGTTCATGTCAGAGCACAAACCAAGCATGAAGTCAAAGGAATTGTCTGTAGACCTCCGAGACAGGATTGTCTCAAGGCACAAATCTGGGGAAGGTTACAGAAAGATTTCTGCTGCTTTGAAGGTCCCAATGAGCACAGTGGCTTCCATCATCCGTAAGTGGAAGAAGTTCAAAACCACCAGGACTCTTCCTAGAGCTGGCCAGCCATCTAAACTGAGCGATTGGGGGAGAAGGGCCTTAGTCAGGGAGGTGACCAAGAACCCGATGGTCACTCTGTCAGAGTTCCAGAGGTCCTCTGTGGAGAGAGGAGAACCTTCCAGAAGGACAACCATCTCTGCAGCAATCCACCAATCAGGCCTGTATGGTAGAGTGGCCCGACGGAAGCCACTCCTTAGTAAAAGGCACATGGCAGCCCGCCTGGAGTTTGCCAAAAGGCACCTGAAGGACTCTCAGACCATGAGAAACAAAAATTCTCTGGTCTGATGAGACAAAGATTGAACTCTTTGGTGTAAATGGCAGGAGTCACGTTTGGAGGAAACCAGGCACTGCTCATCACCAGGCCAATACCATCCCTACAGTGAAGCATGGTGGTGACAGCATCATGCTGCGAGGATATTTTTCAGCGGCAGGAACTGGGAGACTAGTCAGGATAAAGGAAAAGATGACTGCAGCAATGTACAGAGATATCCTGGATGAAAACCTGCTCCAGAGCGCTCTTGACCTCAGACTGGGGCGACGGTTCATCTTTCAGCAGGACAATAACCCTAAGCACACAGCCAAGATATCAAAGGAGTGGCTTCAGGACAACTCTGTGAATGTCCTTGAGTGGCCCAGCCACAGCCCAGACTTGAATCCGATTGAACATCTCTGGAGAGATCTTAAAATGTCTGTGCACTGACGCTTCCCATCCAACCTGATGGAGCTTGAGAGGTGCTGCAAAGAGGAATGGGCGAAACTGCCCAAGGATAGGTCTGCCAAGCTTGTCGCATCATATTCAAAAAGACTTGAGGCTGTAATTGCTGCCAAAGCTGCATCGACAAAGTATTGAGCAAAGGCTGTGAATACTTATGTACATGTGATTTCTCAGTTTTTTTATTTTTAATAAATTTCCAAAAACCTCAAGTAAACTTTTTTCACATTGTCATTATGGGGTGTTGTGTGTAGAATTCTGAAAAAAAAAATGAATTTAATCCATTTTGGAATAAGGCTGTAACATAACAAAATGTGGAAAAAGTGATGCACTGTGAATACTTTCCGGATGCACTGTATATTGACGCTGAACGGCACTGAAACCAACAATTGGAGGTCCAGTGGTACACAGCAGATACATCTTAAATATCAGTGAGTTTTTACATTATAGTCTAGTTTACTAATACTGTACATCCCAAAGATGTACTGCATGTGAACATTTATTGGCCTAGTCTAGGTATGTACATGAATATAACTTGGATGTAAAGGAGTCCCGTCCAGAGATTTCCATTGCCTAGACAGGTAGATCAATAAGAAAAAAGATTTTCTATTTTGTATATGGAAGGAATTACAAACAAATAAGATGTATTGATATGGAAAGAGAAGTAAATAAAGGGGCATCGTTAATATCCAACTGAAAATAGATTTTGTTTATTATGCCACAACCTGTAATGCTCTTGAGCCTGTGCTTTTTCAGAAATTCTAGTATTTGACATAGTAGACGATTTGTAACTATCTGGAGCAATGTAATTCTGAGGGCTGGGTACAGACCACGTTATTATCAGTATGTTGTAGACTTAAAACATAAATAAAAGGCTTTCTAGAAAGTGTCAGTTTGCAGGGGTCACCATCAATTGCACAAGACGGTCCAAGATAAGGAACTGGATAGAAAAAAAGGCAAAACTGGTGGAGACACAGGATGTATGGGTCAGAGTTTGTTCTTGAGGACTGGGAGGGTGAAGATGTTGATATTGTAAGAAACTGTTGTCCTGCTATGGTGTAATCTGCTGTGACATGCGAGTCCCTGTCTTGCACCCCAAAACACAAGGCTGAGTCTCAGTACTTTAGCAAAACCAGTTTTATTCAGCTTGAAACAGGAACAGCACGGTTATTTATTTTAGCTTGATCTACCACTCTCCTATACACAGTCACAGCAATCAGGCAGGGTTGTGACGAGGTAAGTGGCCAAGTAATACTGTTCCCTGCATTTATAATGTTCCTTGCATCACCCATCAACAACAAGCACTTATAACTCAAACGCAGTCGGCTCGGATTTGCTTTTACTGTGAGCCACTACGGCGCTGGGAGCCTGTGGTTGTCCTGGCAACTGATAGGCTGTCTTCCACAGACACAGCAATCGCATTTCAGGACACTCTTTGGTGTGTCATCCTGTTTGGGGGAGTCTCAAAAGAGTTTAGAAACCTTACACTACAAATAGTTTGTAACCCAGCCACAGGGGATGCACAAACCAGCGTGTTTCTTCGTGCCAGTCCCAAGCCCGGATAAATGGGGAGGGTTACATCAGGAAGGGCATCCGCCATAAAATTTTGTCAAATCAATATGCGGACAACAATAGAAATTTCCATACCACATCGGTCGAACCCCGGGTTAACAACAACTGCCACCAGTACTGTAGGCAAACAGGGTGCTGGCAGAAATTGGGCTACTGTTGGCCGAAGAATAAGAAGGAGAAGAAGAGGGGTGAGGCATGTCTGGAGGCAGGAGGAGAGGAGGAAGATAAAGAGAGTCGTACTGAGGGTAGGAACTTTGAGTGTTGGTAGTACGACTAGTAAGGAGAGAGAGTTAGCAGATATGATGGAGAGAAGGAAGGTTGATATACTATTGTGCGTGCAAGGGACTAAATGGAAGGGGAGTAAGGCCAGGTGAATTGGAGGTGGATTCAAATTGTTCTATCATAGTGTGGATAGGAGGAGAAATGGAGTAGGGGTTATACTCAAGGAACAGTATGTCAAGAGTGTTTTGGAGGTGAAAAGAGTGTCAGACAGAGTAATGATTATGAAGCTGGAAAGTGAAGGTGTGATGATGAATGTTGTTATTGCATATGCCCCGCAAGTTGGGTGTGCAATGGATGAGAAAGAAGATTTTTGGAGTGAGTTGGATGAAGTGATGAACAGTGTACCCAAGGGACAGAAAGTGGTGATTGGAGCAGATTTCAATGGACATGTTGGTGAAGGGAACAGAGGAGACGAGAAGGTGATGGGTAGGTATGGTGTCAAGGAGAGGAATGAAGAAGGTCAGAGAATAGTGGATTTTTGACAAAAGGATGGACATGGCTGTGGTGAATACATATTTTAAGAAGAGGGAGGAACATAGGGTGACGTACAAGAGTTGAGGAAGATGCACACAGGTAGATTACATCCTATGCAGAACAGTCAATCTAGAGGAGATTGAAGACTGCAAAGTGGTGGCAGGAGAAAGTGTAGTTAACACTAGAATTACCAAAGCCTATGAAAAAACTCGTAGATCCGTCCCACATTAAATTACATCGCACTTCTCCATCAGCGTATTTTGTCCTGTAAATGTGTCGATAAGCAGCAAGCAGCCTACTATCACATCGCCCCACTGCCGCAGTTTTCTCAGTTCAAGTCTGTTTACCTGCGCGTCAGCTGCTTAGAGCTGTATAGAGTGAGAAGTCAAGCAAAATGACACCTTTTATAAATACTATATCGTTATTTGGAACACATGCATTAATGTGTGTTCCGTGTCTACAACAATCTAGGTAAACACATCGTTAAAACAGAAACTTTTTCATGTTTTAGTAATAATTAACAAAATGTAGACATGAAGTGTATACTGTGTGAAGCCTGAAGTCCAAATATCAAATAAACACTTTCACAAAAGGTACAAATATAACAGAACAAGTGCGCTTCTATTCAAGAATATAACTGCAGAAAAAGAATCCATGTTAGGATGCGACATTGACACCCCTTTAATACGAACGTTTCGGTGGTGCAACGGTATCAACTGTTGACTGGTAATCAAAACTTCACGAGTTCGACCCCAGATGAGTTCGTTTTGAGAAGTGAGCTGCTTTTATTCTTACTATTTTAGAATAAAAAAATACATTTGATTTCAGTCTGTAACAGCCAGAGTAAATTTATGATACTTGTAAAGGTTAGCTTTTTTTTTTTTTATTCAGTTTTATTCTCCCAGTTGCGTTCACGATGTGCATTCTTTCTCCGATGTAGAACCGTCGTCAGCATCAGAGTTCACCTCTGTTATAGCACATCTTTATCTGAAAACAGCAGTGTCAGATGGGAGGGGATGGGATCATGAACGCAACTGGGAGAATAAAACTGAATAAAAAAAAAAAACAAAGCTAACCTTTACAAGTATCATAAATTTACTCCAGCTGTTACAGACTGAAATCAAATGTATGTTTTTATTCTAAAATAGTAAGAATAAGGGCAGCTCACTTCTCAAAACGAACTTGTCCGGGGTCGAACTTGTAAGGTTTTGATTACCAGTCAACAATTGATACCGTTGCACCATCGAAACGGTCGTATTAAAGGAATGTCAATGTCACACCCTAACGCGGATTCTTTTTCTGCAGTTATATTCTTCAATAGAAGCACGCTTGTTCTGTTATATTTGTACCTTTTGTGAAAGTGTTTATTTGATATTTGGACTTCAGGCTTCACACATTATACACTTCATGTTGTAGAAAGCATACCCCCGGACACAGACAAACTGACACCAGAATGTCCAAAACACACTTCTTTATTAATACTTTCAGCACCACAATGCCTTCTTACACCAACTCTCTTCTCTCTCTTCTTTCTCTTCTTCTTCTTCTTTCTCTCTGTCTCTCTTGACCTCCTTTCTCCTCCTCACAAGCTTCGTCTCCTTCCTCTGAACTCTGGCTCGTCTACTGGAGGGAGGCGGCCCCTTTTATTATGACCTGGATGAGCCCCAGGCGGTCCCCCTGATGTCACTACCTGGTGTGGTGGAAGTGTCAGAAGAACACCTGGAAGCACTCCGGGTGCCCTTGGGATTACTTCCGGCAGCACTTTCTGGTGTGGCAGAAGTGCTGCCATCCAGGATTCCCTAACTGTCCGGGCGCCCCCTGGCAGTGGCCATGTCCTCTCATAATGATGAGCGTCCCAGCTCTGTTCCTGTTGCCCCCAAATAGACCTGGGCGGCTGCCCTCTCGTGGCCGAGGAGAGGTATCGTCCAACTCGGGGACTGTCCAGGCGTCCCAGCCGGGCAAGGTCCCAGCTCATCTGTGACAATGTCTAAATTTGGTCAATTATTACTAAAACATGAAAAATGTTTCTGTTTTAACAATGTGTTTACCTAGATTGTTGTAGACACAGAACACACATGAAATGCAAGTGTTCCAAATAATGATATAGTATTTACAAAAGGTGTCATTTTGTTTGACTTCTCACTCTATACAACTCTAAGCAACTGACAGGCAGGTAAACAGACTTGAGCTGAGAAAACTGTGCGGTGGTGGGGGGATGTGATAGTAGGCTGCTTGCTGCTTATCGACACATTTACAGGACAAAAGATGCTGACCGAGAGGTGAGAAGTGATTTAATGTGGGACAGATCTATGAGTTTTTTCGTAGGCTTTGGTAATTCTAGTGTTAAGCAGCAAAGGATGATGGTCTGTAGGATGATGTTGGAGATCAAGAAGATGAAGAGAGTGATGGCAGAGACAAGGATCAAATGGTGGAATTTGAAAAATGAAGACTGCAAGGTTGAGTTTAGGGAGAAGGTGAGACAGGGTGGTAGTGAAGAATTACCAGACAGTTGGGAAACTACAGCAGATGTAGTAAGGGGGACAGCAAGAAAGGTGCTTGGCGTGACATCTAGACAGAGGAAGGAGGAAAAGGAAACCTGGTGGTGGAATGGGGAAATACAGGAGAGTATACAGAGGAAGATGATGGCAAAGAAGAAGTGGGATAGTTACAGAGATGCAGAAAGTAGACAAGAGTACAAGGAGATAAGGCGCAAGGTGAAGAGAGAGGTGGTGAAGGCTAAAGAAAAGACATATGATGAGATGTATGAGAAAAGGACCTGTACCGATTGGCTAAACAGAGGGACCAAGCTGGGAAAGATATTCAGCAGGTTAGGGTAATAAAGGATAAAGATGGAAATGTACTCACATGCAAGGAGAGTGTGTTGAGCAGATAAAAAGAGTACTTTGAGAGGCTGATGAATGAAGAGAACGAGAGAGAGAAGAGTTGGATGATATGGAGACAGTGAATTAGGAAGTGCAACAGATTAGCAAGGAGGAAGTAAGGACAGCTATGAAGAGGATGAAGAATGGAAAAGCTGTTGGTCCAGATGACATACCTGTGGAAGCATGGAGGTGTTTAGGAGAGATGGCAGTGGAGTTTTAACCAGATTGTTTAATGGAATCTTGGAAAGTGATAGGATGCCTGAGGAGTGGAGAAGAATGTACTGTTGCCGATATTTAAGAATAAGGGGGATGTGCAGGACTGTAGTAACTACAGGGGGATAAAATTGATGAGTCATAGTATGAAGTTATGGGAAAGAGTAGTGGAAGCTAGATTAAGAAGGGAGGTGATGATTAGTGAGCAGCAGTATGGTTTCATGCCAAGAAAGAGCACTACAGATGTGATGTTTGCTCTGAGGGTGTTGATGGAGAAGTATAGAGGAGGCCAGAAGGAGTTGCATTGTGTCTTTGTGGACCTGGAGAAAGCATATGACAGGGTGCCTCGAGAGGAGTTGTGGTATTGTATGAGGAAGTCGGGAGTGGCAGAGAAGTATGTAAGAGTTGTACAGAATATGTATGAGGGAAGTGTGACCATGGTGAGGTCTGCGGTAGGAGTGACAGATGCATTCAAGGTGGAGGTGGGATTACATCAGGGATCAGCTCTGAGCCCTTTCTTATTTGCAATGGTGCTGGACAGGTTGACAGACGAGACTAGACAGGAGTCCACAAGGGTTTGCTAATAACATTGTGATCTGTAGCAATAGTAGGGTGCAGGCTGAGGAGACCCTGGAGAGGTGGAGATAAGCTCTAGAGAGGAGAGGAATTAAGGTCAGTAGGAACAAGACAGAATACATGTGTGTAAATGAGAGGGAGGTCAGTGGAATGGTGAGGATGCAAGGAGTAGAATTGGCGAAGGTGGATGAGTTTAAATACTTGGGATCAACAGTACAGAGTAATGGGGATTGTGGAAGAGAGGTGTAAAAGAGAGTGCAGGCAGGGTGGAATGGGTGGAGAAGAGTGTTGGTAGTAATTTGTGACAGACGGGTATCAGCAAGAGTGAAAGAGAAGGTCCACAGGGCGGTAGTGAGACCAGTTATGTTATATGGGTTGGAGATGGTGGCACTGACCACAAAGCAGGAGACAGAGCTGGAGGTAGCAGAGTTAAAGATGCTAAGATTTGCATTGAGTGCGACAAGGATGGATAGAATTAGAAATGAGTACATTAGAGGGTCAGCTGAAGTTGGACGGTTGGGAGACAAAGTCAGAGAGGCGAGATTGCACTGGTTTGGACATGTGCAGAGGAGAGATGCTGAGTATATTGGGAGAAGGATGCTAAGAAAAAAGCTGCCAGGTAAGAGAAAAAGAGGAAGGCCTAAGAGGTTTATGAATGAGGTGAGAGAAGACATGCAGGTGATGGGTGTAACAGAACAAGATACAGAGGACAGAAAGATATGGAAAAAGATGATCCGCCGTGGTGACCCCTAACGGGAGCAGCCAAAAGAAGAAGAAGAAGACACTGTATATAGTTTGTGAACAGCAGACTTTTGTACAGGTTTGAATTAAAAAAAAAAATCCAGAGTTGCTTTGTGCCTTGTGCACTGTGGACCTTATTTAAAATGGATAAATTGATATTTTTATTTTATAATAGTAATCTGGAAACATTAATTAGTATTTGTTTTAAATACTTAAGAAATGTAACCAAAAAAATGAGCTCTGTTTGATGAAGAATCTTTTTCTTTTCATGAAGTTATTTGTTAATTCTTTGTTTCAGACAGCTCAGTCCTGATAAATATATTTATAAGACTCTTTCTTTCTTGAAGTTTCTTTTCAAATTCTTAAATAATGTAAACTAAATTAAGAGCGCAGCTCATGTTTGCTATCCAGCACATGTGTGATGTTAAAATATTTAGAACCCATTAAGTTAGCAAACTCTGAACAACTTATATCATTACACTTTTTTCTGAATTTCTTATACAACAATGGCAATACAAAATAAGCTGAAATAAGTCAAGAATGTAAGTTAAATGCATCAGTTATTTGGAAATAAAGGTGTTAGACGCAATGGGGCAAAACTGGTAACACTGGCTTTTAAATATAAACAAGAAATTTGTCAGATGACTGGAGACCATTCTGTCCTTCAAGCCTGTTTTTTTAACTAATAGCTAAGCTGTCCCAAAATCTCATTCACAGAAAATGTATAATAATAATAATAATAATAACAGAAAATGTATTAATTTCATTTTCAGAACATAATTGGCCCAATTCTGGATGACATAATTTCATCAGACACAATCATTGAACCAAGAATTTAGATGTGGTAGCAGTAAAATACAGGGCACCTTCACAGTTTAGAGTTGCCAAATAATGAGATTTTGGGGGGTAAACCTGTACAGTCGATGGGCAGACAATGATTCAGACTCATTATCGTGGAGTTTTGAGGTAACAGCACAAATCATTGTGACAACATGCCATCTTCTTACGTACTTGTATTTGGTGAAATGATTGAAACACATAATTGCCATTGACGTTCCCTGGTGTAGTCATGTCTATTTTATTTTATGTCTAATTGGTTAATTCTATAAGAGCGGATTTGTACTGTAAGAATTTCTTGATGATATATTTTCAGCTGGTCAATAAAGAAAGACTGTCCATTTCAGGCAAGGCCAAATAGGCACTATTTACTATAACATTTTTATTTATCTGTATCTTAACCTTTTGTTGGCTTGTTGAAATCATTATTCATATTATTATTTAATAATATTATTATTTATTATTTTGTAGTACATATACTTTGTCACATAATAGTCACGATCATATATCACACAATAAAAGGCAAATGTATTGTAGGTGAATGTGATTTTATTGTTATTTTTCATATTGTTTAAATTATTAAAAGGGTTCTAGACAATATTTTATGATATTTAAAACGGTATGCTTAAAATGTAAGTGCACTTTTCCTTTAACTCGCACTTTTGAACTCTGTAACAATTTAGCTAACCACATAAAAAAGGAAGTGTAAGTTAAGACAGTAGACAGATAGAAAGCTAAACTAGCAAAAATAGTGACCTGAGTAAAAAGGCAGTCTAACAAGATGTAAAGGTCAGAATCTTAAATGTTAGGCTAATAATTTTTGGGCATTCTACATGCAAAAAGGCAAAGCTCTCAAACTATTGGTTAGCTTTGCGTATGTACACAATTTGAACATGGACTGATATGGTCTGTCAAAATGACATTGGGCAAAGAGTGAGAGGTTAGACGTTTTCAGTTTGTTTCTGACAAGTTTTAAAAAGTCATCAGCTTGCAGTGAAAGTACTTAATTGAAGAGAGGGAGAACCCGGAAGGAAGAGATGCAGAAAGAAAACAGCCTTAGAATGCAAGGTAACCTTAACAGACTCAAAGTCACACACATTGGATGTATTTGATACCATCATTTATGACAGTTCCTGAAATATTCCAGGTTATAAGGTGACTTGTGGCTTCCCTTTACTTTTGAGTGCCTCTGCTTTTTTGGCACATTAACAATATTTAAGAGACTATAATGACAGAATAAAAGTTTTTTACAGTACCTTCTTCCCTTGCTTGCATTTAATATTTGCTCTATCTTGCCTCCTGAATAAAGAGAAGATCATCCTGTAATAGGAGAATTGAAGCAGAGTACCAGTCAATTCTCGATGCAGAACCGATCCATTTAGACCCAAGTACAAGTGTATTGTTGCTGTGAGCTGTGTCTCCTTCCAAGCCAGGTTAGTGCAAGGGTAACAAAGCAAGGGTTGGGGTGGAGGACAAATCTATGGGTTTTACATAACTAAACTAGGATAGGGTCACTCCAAACCTTTCCAAAAACAGTGTCTATCCACTTATTCTCATGAAAGATCTTTCCAGATGCTAGTGACCAGTTTGGTTTATTTATAAACAGCAGGGATATTTTTTGCTTGAAAGCAAAGAATAGGATGAAATCATCATATATCCTAAAAGTCTGCTTGCAAGAGTATTGACCAGATACAATTAATACAATTTATTTTTCTATAGTGGTCTTCACTGAGTGAAGGCTCAGAGCACATTAACAAGTTTACATAAAAAACAAGCAAATTGCAAACTTTACAAACTACATAATGCTCACCTTTAAAAATATATGGCCAAACCTTTGGCATATTGATAAATGTCACTAAGACCACTGAGGATAAATTTTATTAAAGTTACACAGACTCTTTTAAACCTTCCTTGACCATCCAGTCACTCATTTTCTGAACCTCAATTTTCCATTTCAAGTGCCACAGGGAAAATAAAGACTACTCAAGCAGCAAGAGAAGGCCATCACACTGCCTTGTTTAAATAGAAAACTGTGGTAGACAAATTAAATTGACCAGTAACACTTTAGATTAAGTATTACCTATTATACATCTGTTAGTCACATTTTGTTATGTAATGAGACCATAACAAAGGCTTCTTTTGGTCTTATTATCACTTTTAAAGAATTAGTAAAGTGATTATTCATCTCAGTGCAGTGTTTGGTTGTTAAGGGCTTGTGACTGGATTTTGAATATGAGGGCCTCATTTATTAAGCACTAACAAAATACCCGCGCTTCACAGCGGTGAAGTACTGCCTTAAAATTTTTATTAAGAAGAAAATTAAACCTTTTTAAACTGATGGAAAATATACCAATAATTATTTGTTAAGGATCTCTTTGTATACCACATTGTCAGTTCGGCCCTCCAGTTGTAATATGACCAAGCTGTGCGCTGAGCTTACTCTTGAGCATGCAACGTACAGTTGGCCATGTGAAAAGTAATCTTGTCTCAAATCTCACAGCTTGGATTGCTGCTGTCATAATCGGTTTGAGTTTCATAGTTTGTTTCAATTACCAACAGTATTTGCAGGACTTGTGTTGACAGTATTTGCAGGACTTGTGTTGAAGTGACATTCGGCATCTGTCAAGCGTTGTAAGAATACAACCGGTTTCATCGATAACTTCGCATCCAGCTTTTGAGAGTTTAAACATTCGTAAACAGCAAAGTGTCCACTACTGAAATCGTCACCTGTGAATCTAAGATGTTTAAGAGGCATTGGCGATTGTCGAAAGGTGTAAAATATTTGGTCATTTCGGTACACTTGAAAGTGACAACCGAACAATTCAGCGGCAGCCATCAACTCACATGCAGAACCATAGGTGAAGGGCGTAAGCATTTCACTCTTATAGTGCTCCTGTGTAGTATAATTATCTCCTGTACCGTCATTAGTCCACACCTTGAACCTGTCCCAGTCATTCAATACATAAGACACAATGTTCCTCCGGATATCAAGAATAAGCCTGATATGGCAATATGTAACAAAGAGAATGGAAAAGGCAGGTGCCATCTCCGGGCATGGAAACCACTCGGTAAGTGACAGTTCTTTGATCAATGGTGATCACCTCGATAGACATGTTAATGGGGGTACGGTTGGAACGATAAAGGAAATGGGTACCTGAACAATGTAAAGTAAGTCTAAAATACCTACACAATATCTATAATCGTAATAAACAAACAATAAAACAGCGGAGAAGCTGTGAAATAATAAAAAGGCTGTAGTTATCAGCAGGGAGACGTGAATCCCATGGCGAAGCAAGGAAGGGAATGTAGAGACTGGAGCGACGGACGGCCTTATATAGGCAGGCAGCCAACAACGTGGGAGGCGTTGGGATGGGGGACCTAACGCTGCCTCACATGGTGACCGAGCTGCAGGCTATGGATGTATATATGTATGTAAGTAGGATTCAGTTAGCGTTGGGAACCCGTGTACCAAATTGTTTGAAGATGGGCCCATAAACTAACAAAGACCGTTGGAAAGTTCAATATGGCAGCCGACAGTGGCGTCATACTACCAAAATAAGTACGTAGATCTGTTTCAGTTTGCGCAGGGAAGCCGCCTACCAAATTTCGTGAAGATGGAGCCATAAATAAGAAAATTCAACATGGCGAACGTTGTCAACTGTTATGACCGTTACGTGTAGAATTTCAAAATGAAACCTGCTTAACTTTTGTAAGTAAGCTGTAAGGAATGAGCCTGCCAAATTTCAGCCTTCTACCTACACGGGAAGTTGGAGAATTAGTGATGTTGTAAAGTTCAACATGGCGCCCGACAGTGGCGTCATACCACCGAAATAAGTACGTACATCGGTTTCGGTTAGCGCAGGGAAGCCGCCTACCAAATTTCCTGAAGATGGGGCCATAAATAAGAAAGTTTAACATTGCAGACGTTGTTGACCGTTATGACCGTTGCGTGTAGAATTTTGAAATGAAACCTGCTTAACTTTTGTAAGTAAACTGTAAGGAATAAGCCTGCCAAATTTCAGCCTTCTACCTACACGGGAAGTTGGAGAATTAGTGATGAGTCAGTCAGTGAGGGCTTTGCCTTTTATTAGTATAGACTAGCAAAATACCCGCGCTTCGCAGCGGCGAAGTAGTGCCTTAAAATTTTTATTAAGAAGAAAATTTAACCTTTTTAAACTGAGGGAAAATATGCCAATAATTATTTGTTAAGGATCTCTTTGTATACCACATTGTCAGTTCGGCCCTCCGGTTGTAACATGACCAAGCTGTGCGCTGAGCTTACTCTTGAGCATGTAACTTACAGTTGGCCATGTGAACAGTAATCTTGTCTCAAATCTCACAGCTTGGATTGCTGCTGTCATAATCGGTTTGAGTTTCATGGTTTGTTTCAATTACAATAGTATTTGCAGGATTTGTTGTGTTGAAGTGACATTCGGCATCTGTCAAGCGTTGTAAGCACACAACCGGTTTCATCAATAAAATCACATCCAGCTTTTGAGAGTTTAAACACTCATAAACATCAAAGTGTCCACTACTGAAATCGTCACCTGTGAATCTAAGATGTTTAAGAGGCATTGGTGGTTGTCGAAAGGTGTAAAATATTTGGCCATTTCATATAGTGCTCCTGTGTAGTATAATTATCTCCTGTACCGTCATCAGTCCACACCTTGAACCTGTCCCAGTCATTCAATACATAAGACACAATGTTCCTCCGGATATCAAGAGTGAGCCTGATATGGCCGTGCAATATGTAACAAAGAGAATGGAAAAGGCAGGTGCCATCTCCGGGCATGAAAACCACTCGGTAAGTGACAGTTTTTTGATCGATAGTGATCACCTCGATAGACATGGTAATGGGGGTTGGAATGATAAATGAAATGGGTACCTGAGCAATGTAAAGTAAGTCTAAAATACCTAAACAATAACTATAATTGTAATAAACAAACAATAAAACAGCAGAGAAGCCGTGGATTAAACAAAAAGGCTGTAGTTATCAGTAGGGAGACGTGAAGGAAGGGAATGTAGAGACTGGAGCGACGGACGGCCTTATATAGGCAGGCAGCCAACAACGTGGGAGGCGTTGGGATGGGGGACCCAACGCCACCTCACACAGTGACTGAGCTGCAGGCTATGGACGTATATATGTACGTAAGTAGGATTCAGTTAGCGTTGGTAACCCATGTACCAAATTTCTTGAAGATGGGCCCATAAGTAACAAAGACTGTTGAAAAGTTCAATATGGTGGCCGACAGTGGCATCATACCACCGAAATAAGTACGTACATTGGTTTCGGTTAGCTCAGGGAAGCCACCTACCAAATTTCGTGAAGATGGGGCCGTAAATAAGAAAGTTCAACATGGCAGACGTTGTTGGCCGTTATGACCGTTACGCGTAGAATTTCTAAATGAAACCTGCTAAACTTTTGTAAGTAAGCTGTAAGGAATGAGCCTGCCAAATTTCAGCCTTCTACCTGCACGGGAACTTTGAGAATTAGTGACGTTGGAAAGTTCAATATGGCGGCCAACAGTGGTGTCATACCAATGAAATAAGTACGTACATCGGTTTCCGTTAAAAGTTTAATATGGCGGCCAACAGTGGCATCATACCACTGAAATAAGTACCAAATTTCAGCCTTCTACCTACACGGGAAGTTGGAGAATTAGTGACGTTGGAAAGTTCAATATGGCGGCTGACAGTGGCGTCATACCACTGAAATAAGTATGTACATTGGTTTCGGTTAGCGCAGGGAAGCCGCCTACCAAATTTCGTGGAGATGGGGCCATGAATAAGAAAGTTCAACATGGCGGACGTCGTTGACCGTTATGACCATTACGCGTAGAATTTCGAAATGAAACCTGCTTAACTTTTGTAAGTAAGCTGTAAGGAATGGGCCTTCCAAATTTCAGCCTTCTACCTACACGGGAAGTTGCAGATTTTGTGACGTTTGGAAAATTCAATATGGCGGCCGACAGTGGCGTCATACCACCGAAATAAGTACGTAGATCAGTTTTGGTTAGCGCAGGGAAGCCACCTACCAAATTTCGTGAAGACGGGGTCATTCTTCTACCTACACGGGAAGTTGGAAAATTGGTGACGTTGGAAAGTTCAATATGGCGGCCGACAGTGGCGTCATACCATCGAAATAAGTAAGTACATCGGTTTCGGTTAGCACAGGGAAGCCACCTACCAAATTTCGTGAAGATGGGGCCATAAATAAGAAAGTTCAACATGGCGGACGTTGTCGAACTTTATCGACCGTTATGACCGTTCCGTGTAAAATTTCGAAATGAAACCTGCTTAACTTTTGTAAGTAAGCTGTAAGGAATGAGCCTGCCAAATTTCAGGCTTCTACCTACACGGGAAGTTGGAGAATTAGTGATGAGTCAGTCAGTGAGTGAGTGAGTGAGTGAGTGAGTGAGTGAGTGAGTGAGTGAGGGCTTTGCCTTTTATTAGTATAGATTATCAATCATTGACTAAGGATTCACAGGTATTATATTAAAAAATGTAATGTTATCACCCATTGTGAAAAGACTCAACACACTCATAAAGGTTTGGGGCAGCCACCGGTATATTGTTCCTGCCTCCAATGGGTTTTGAAATAGCACAGAGGTGTCTGTGTTGGACTCTAAAAACGAACTGAAATCAGGTTGTAAAAATGTCGGCTTTAAATGCCAAGACCGGAAGTGACTTTTTGGAACCGGAAGTGCCCTTCTTCTGACAGCACAACCAGAAGTGACATCGTCCTAGGCGCCGGAACTGGAAGTGATGTTCTTTCAGGCACCAGAATCGGAAGTGACATCTTCAGGGATGAGTTAGACAGGTTTTCACGTGTCTGGTCTGTAGAGACAACAGAAGAAGGTTTAGCACACCCTGGCGTGGAATTACACTGACTTGGCCCATACAACGTCCTACTCGCACATGCGTAACACCATGTAATCCACCAAAGTGAAATTATTTTATTATTCTTTGTTGCACAGAGATATAACAACTTTATTGATGCTGTGTGTGTGGTAATGTGCTTATTGGCATTACCATTAAGTAAATAAAATTAGTTAAGCGTCCTCTGCTGGGTAAAGAGGGAGTCTTTTGTTTGGAGGAAAAAAGGTATAAAGAAAGGAAACTTACCTTTTTTCATTTATATAGTGCAGAAAGACGTCTTCGCTGACGATATTAGTGTCTTTTGGGGAGTGTCACGGCGGGTCTCATGTAGATTGGAGAGACAGCCTTGCCATTGACCGGCCGGGATGGCGTTGTCGGTCCTCCACTCACTGTGTGTGCCTCCCGCGACATTATAACTCTAAAGTAGCAAAAGAAGTGTGAAGCGCCTTAATATTATTTAACCTGGGTTAGCATGGGGATCCCGTATGTGTAGTTGTCTGAGCTGTAGCTCAGGGGAAGGAGAAAAAATAGAAAAATGCTTACGTTCACTTAAGGCATGAAGTGCAGTCCGCGTCTGAAAAGCCGGCACAGCTATACGCACGCGCGCCGGCTGTTCGGTTTTTATAGTAATTATGTGGGAAAGTAGACGCCGCTTTTCGCAAACGCGTTCACGTCATCGCGTACCCCGGGAGGGATGATGTACGGCAGTTTAATTGGTCAGCGTAGGGGCGCTGAATACAAAAAGGAATTGTGGCCTCTAGAGGGGGTCTTTTCTGAATAGATCTTCTTAGAGAAAGGTACCTGGCAGAACAGCATTACGGCTTGTGCTTTGTTTTTGTAAATATTTCTTCATATAAATATCTCTGGATTAACTTTGGTGGAGGTATTTATTGGGTTGAGGTTAGTGGTGCACTGTTTATTTTTGTATATACACTTTTCTGTATTTTTGAATATTTTTGGGTGAATCCTGTATTATACACTGTTTGGAGGAGCAGCTTCCTGACTTGGATCACTGTGGAGGAAGACAGCTTCACATTTTGTTTTGTGTATATATTTGGATTTCGCTAGTTTGTGTGTATTTTACTTTTTATTTTGGGACTTTCAAGAAGCACTGTAAATACTGTATATAGTCATTTTGGGCTCCCTTTAATTATTGATTTTGAGTGTCCTTTGCGGTATTGGATTGTGTATTAATACAGTATATATAAATTCCGCAGGACATTATTTTTGATTTTTTTCTTTAAGTGCACCTGTAAATAAAACCTCACTTTATTTTTCAAAAACCCCAACCCTTTTTGTGTCTGTGTCTCCCTGTCTTACACCATCATCCTGGTCACGCTCGGTCCCACATACTAGACACCTAGAGTGTAGGCTGGTGATTCCAATTCCCACTACACGGGGTGTCACAGTGTGTTATTAGCACCAAAAAAGCCATTGTTTATGTCATGTTACCTAGTAGTACCTGAATAATAAATAAATTATACTGTAGGTAGTCCTGAGTCACATCATATATATACATGAATGAAAAATGTTTGCTTGTATATATGATTTCTGCTCATATTCTGAGAAGATTTATACTCAAGCTTATGACAAGCTTAAATAAGGTTTGTTTCATAGGGAAAAAAATATACTATATGTGAGACAGATCTACGGTCCAAGCAAGATTCCTCTTTAAACTGCATATATGCAACTTGGGCATGGGAAAAAAGTAGCTTTTATTATTTAATTACATCCACACTCTCTTATTTTGAAAGTATATCAGCTTGTGAGGCTTGTTTAGACCTATTAATTACATGTTAACAGGTAAGGCTGTTTCTATTTTATATTTGAGAAATGAGATCTTCAGTCATTAAAACACAACACATAATATCATAGCACTTTGTTCATACTGTTGAAATTGGATCTTGTAATATTCTGTTGGATTTACTGACCTCTTTATATTTACAACTTATTGCACTATGTACTTTCTATCATGGTTTCATTACTTTTAAGTTGCAATATTATTTAGAGATTTGAAATATTGCTAACTGTGAAAAACAATATATAAGATAAAGAATGCTGAATAGGAAAAGTAAAGAACACAAATCAATAAAGTAAAGGAACAAAAAGTGTGTTTGAGTAAAAATCACTGCAGCCTCCCTTGCATTAGCAGAAAACCATGAAAGGTTTATAAGGATCAGATTTAAAAAGAGAATAATACATCAGGTATAAAAACTGGAACATACAGTGCTCAAACAAAGTAGAATCCACAACCAACTATGCAGCTCACCCCAACCAACCTCCTGACACCAAGAAAAAAGTAAAGATGGAAAGCTAATAATAGCAAGTTTTAAAAAAAGTGGAGAATGCAGTAACCAGACTAGACAGTGCAGAAAACTAAGCATAATCACACGAGAGAAACAGAATACATCACATGAAACGTGACCTGTGTCTAAATGTATCTGATCTCCAAGACATCCTGGGAAGTGAAAAATATAATGCTGAATAAGTCATTGTGGGATATAAAAATAAAGTATATTTTTTACTGCAAAAAATAAATGTGTCAGAAAATATAGAAACAAGCCAACCACCATAATAAGCAGGAATAAATAAAAGACAGTGACACAAGTAATGAGTTAATAAGCATCAGAATAAAAAGAAAAAAACACAGTAGCACTTATTTAAATTGTGTGAATTTCCTAACAATACAATCCTGAAATGAGGAAGCCAAGACATAATGAGCAGGGTGGATGAACTGAAGTTGTTAACCACCAAAGAATGCAATGCAAAATAGTCACAGGAGAGCCAAAGTATTATTAAAATATGCCTGTAACATTTATTGTTGAATACTGGAAGTAGCCATAGTTGACAAAGTTTTCTGCTGTCCTAACAGGGTTACATAAAGAAGTATGTATTTGCACCCCAGTTGGGATATTAAGTGATTCCTTTTCTAAAAGGGGAGTTATTTTAATGGTTGGGTAATAAAAGACTGCCTGACTGACTGTGTGACTGCTCCTCCAGCGTAAGAGTGTCAGCATCACTCCAGGTTGGACTCCTGTAGAGCTTCCTGGGAAATATAGTTGGAATGAGCAGGCTGGTCAGAGACCTCCAGAGATACTGGTGGGGGGTGTTGGGGAGTAGATTCCAAACACTCTTCTATATGTATTTGGGAGATCCTTTCGGTGTGGAAGAAAAATAAGACACAAAATTATTTAACAAGATGATATGTATATCTGCGAGTCCATATCTCTAAGCATAAAATGAACAAAATAAAGAAACCTTTAGGCAATGCTATAAGTTAATGACACAGCTAGTTACAGAATAGCTAATGGTGAATACACATATGCTGTTTTTAAGCTCTTTTAAGCAATGGGTATTGTTTTACATGTTAGCAGTAGGGAATAGTCATGAGCAGTTTGCTTCTAATCACTGAAATGTCTGGAAATTTTGCCAAACCTAAAGCAATGCGTTGAAGTCAACAGGGAAGGAGGAACTGAACTAGTTTAGAATGGATTATGATGTGGCAATGGTATTTGAAGTGTCTCTGAGAACTAGGGAACATCTGACAACTTTCCTGGACTGGTAATTGTGACCAAAAATGCAATCTGAGCTGGGACGCAGCAGTGCTCACCAATGAGCCACCATACGTCAAACAACAGACTGATTGATGAGCAAAATGCAGTACAACAAATAACCATAAATTAGCAATAAATAAAAAGAAAAAAAAATGCATTCACAGAGTTCCAATCTTTGGGGCACCAATTGGCATTAAAAGTGTCACACAGCATTTTTTGACATGATGTTTCCAAACTATCTATGATTCCTTCATCAAGAGGGTAGAAATGGCTTGTAAACAGCAGCAAATCTTGAGAGAGTGGGGGAGATCTCCTTTAAGAGATGCATTGACTCACCACTGTGCCACGTGGCTAATTGCACATGCTTGCCAAACACATGTACAATTAGCCATGCAGTGCAGCAGCAAATGAGTAAGCAGTAGTGCTTGATTTGAACCTGTACTCTATAATAGCACTTTCCTGTTTGAGGTTCAGTGTACCAGAAGTAAATGTATGCATACTGTTGGATACCAGCACACCAACAGTACCTGTGTGCAAGGGACCATCATTATATAATTGGGGGCAGTCCCTGTCCCTACCCAATCTGCCCACAGTATGTAGCGAGGAGCTAGATATGCTTAATCCACCAGTGAAGACACTAACATACAATTAATCTAAGAAGAACAACAAAGTATTTTCATAACATTCTCAGTATGGTCAGCTAATGTACCCCCTTAAATGAAAATACTGTTTAAAAAAGCATGTGGGGTGCAAATCTGGCTGGGGTACTGATCAGGTAGGTAGTGACATCACACATGTATGCATATTCCATAAATTATTCATGTATGCACAAAGCCGATTGGGTAGTATGATTAAATATGGGTTTAGTATATTCTTACATTTCACATGTGTGAAAAGTCTGTGGCGTTCAACGAACGTACATTACCAAATATACTCGGCTCCAGCGTGCTGGCAAATCTCATTGGGAACTGACTATAGCTGGTTCTAGTAGTTTAATTATTAAAATACTAGTAATGGTATACAAAGTTTAAATAATCTCACCTTGTTTTATATTTTGGAATGTTGGTTCCCTTACACTCCAAGTCTTAACCTTAAATCTTCAAATGAAGGTCGGCTTATAATTCCAAAAGAGTCAACCTGAAAAGAAGCGGGGAGGCAGATTTTTGCTGTTATGCACACAAAATTTGGAATACTTTACCAATAAAAAATTGGGAGGCTAATACTATAAAACAGTTTTAAAAACTTCTAATAACCCCTAATTCTAAAATAAAATCTGTATTATTCTCTGCTGTCTTTTCCGGTTCTTCTGTGGTGGCGATCTGCACTACCACCAACTGATTAAGGTACCATGCTGGCTCTTGTGTTTATGGTATTAATGGCGGGTGTCCCAGATCTCCACATGACCACCATCACCTTCGGTTTCTTCCTTGTGAAGCCTGAAAACCACAGGGACTGATTTAGAACATCTATGTTAGGTAGAATGCCCAGTGGGGGCTGGGTGGTCTTTTGGCATTGGAACCCCTGCAGATTTTGTTTTTCTTCTCTGGCCTAACTGGAGTTTTTTTTTTTTTTCTTTTTTTTTCTGTCCTCCTGGCCATTCAACCTTACTTTTTTCTTTGTTTGCAGAATGTATATTATTATTACTTTTATTTCATTTTGTAAAGCACTTTGAGCTACATTGTTTGTATGAAATGTTGTTGCTGTTGTATGAGTAAACAAATACATCTGCATGAGTCCTTTTCATCAAGTGCTGGTCCCTTTCTTGCACCCAAAGCTATCAGTATATTCTCCCGATTGTTGTCCTGGAATACACCATTATTGGAAACAGATTGATTGGTGGCTGATGTAATGGACAACAGTGATAGACTGATCAGCATTATATTCAAGAAATGAAAGGAACAAACATTATTACTATTATTATTTTATTTTTGCCTGACACCTTTGACTAAGGTGACTTACAGGGCCAGTATAGTTTATAACTATTAAGAGCTATGTTTTTTACAATAACAGCACTGACAAAGTAGATGACGAACTCATGGCCAAGCAGTCAGGCAGAGACAAGTTTGTAGTTTAGAGCTGTGAAAGAATGTAAAAACACCTTTTTTTTTAATGACAAAGAAACATTTTAGGAAGCCCAGCAGTAAGACAGGAGTCAGACTGTAGCTGCTGGTGTGTAAGGCAGATTAATCACGGGTGAAACACGTGCCGAAAGAAATCTCTCAATCCAAAAGTTTGTTTTAAAAGTTTTTGTGAAAATTCAAAGCAAATAGTCCACACAAGAATAAAGAAAAAAGGTAGTTACACATGTAGCTTAAAAGACAAAAAAATGGAAAAAATATTTCTTCTCTAAACATAGCTTTTCTTGTCTAACTTTAGTTGTTTCTAAACTTAAAAGATGCTTAACTTCTTCTTCAGTATGCTCTAAACATATGGCACTGCACGTTCAATACAGCACGTTGTCTTTCATACTACCGGGCACGTAAGGCACGGTTTAAAACCATGAGCCATCCACGCCATATACTCGGCAAGGCAGGTCACTAACTGAGGCTAATCTATAGTCAGAGAGGCTAGAAATAGTTAGAATATACCAATTCAATTCAGCTTGGGGAGGTTGTAAGTACCTCCCATAGACTATGCACTAATATATAGCAAATGCCTCTTAATTAGACCATAAGGTGCCCAGGACAATGGTGATGTTATCATTACTAATGATAACAAGAAACCACCAATGTGGGGCACTACATACAAATATTGGGTAAGAAGCTTCAAAGATAATTATTTCTGGGCTACAAATGTAGCCTCAAGATCCTGGGAGAAAGGGTGGAAAATGTTTGAAGACCACTCTGCCATGTAAGTTGTAGAAGGGAGACAGTTTACATATGAGAAGTCCATCCATCCATCCATTTTCCAACCCGTTGAATCCGAACACAGGGTCACGGGGGTCTGCTGGAGCCAATCCCAGCCAACACAGGGCGCAAGGCAGGAACAAATCCCGGGCAGGGCGCCAACCCACCG
>JANRMT010062819.1:13355842-13502521 GCA_026402145.1 Polypterus bichir lapradei | reverse complement strand
GAGACGTAGTGTGTTAAAGAAGCTATGAAAAAGAAAAGGGAACATTTTAAAAATAACGTAACATGATTGTCAATATACAGTAATTGTTTTGTGAGTGTTATTGAGTGTTGCTGTCATCAAGGATTCGATTATCATTATTTGTTTCAATCAGGGTCGTATTTGTACAATGTGTTGTGTTCAAGTTACATTCCGTGTTTGTCAATCATTGTAAAGATAAGAGGTTTCATTTATTGATTCGTTTCTTACTGCATCAATAAACAGCTCCTCTTCCTCTTTATCTGAGATGTGACACACTGCATGCACGGGTTTATTTTTACACTGTCTTCCTTTAGCGGGACATTCACTTTTTGCACCGTGTGCTTTGTTTCTGCAGTAGCTGCAGTTATGAATATGCTTGTATGTATCAGACGCTTCATATTTTTTTGCTGCCTTCTCAATTGTGTAATTCGGTTTTTGTTCAGCGCTCTTTGGAACTGTTGCTTTTTGTCTGTGCACTGCGTCAGTTCACGTGAGCTGCTCGGTGTACATGCATCGAAGTTTCCCAGCTGTGCTGGTGCCATGTCGTGCTATGTCCATGGCTGTATCTAATGTTACCTAAGTCCCGGCACTTAAAACTTTCTCTCGCAGTTTCGCTGAGTTTGTGCCAAACACCACCCTGACCATCTCATCTTCCTCTGCATAAGCACAGTCCTTCACCCGTGAATATTTAGTGGCAGTGTTTCTATTGGATTGCCGCTGACGGACGGCCTTATATGGGCAGGCACTAAATTACAAACGGCAGCGGCAGCCTGTCTATGAACTTAATTTAAAGTTTAGGTTTACATCGTGCTTTGTTTCCGAAGTAGCAGAACTCATGAATATGGTTGTATATGTCACTCGCTCGCTTCTTATTGTTTCGCTGCCTTCTCAATTATATAATGCATGTTTTCTTGAGCGCTTTTTGGGGCTCTTCCTGGTTTTATACGTACTGCGTGATTACGTGGGAGGCGTGATGATGTCACACGAAACTCCGCCCCCACGGCTTTCGCGCTCATCTCCATTACAGTAAATGGAGAAAAACAGCTTCCAGTTATGACCATTACGCGTAGAATTTCTTTTGTAAGGAAGCTGTAAGGAATGAACCTGCCAAATTTCAGCCTTCCACCTACACGGGAAGTTGGAGAATTAGTGATGAGTCAGTGAGTGAGTGAGTGAGTGAGTCAGTGCCTTTTATTAGTATAGATTAACATTTGACAAATGTTGAGGTTATACACTTAACTAACTCTTCCTCCTAAAACAGAAAGAATTCTTGAAACTGGCAGTAGTTAGCAAGTATTTGTGCTGAGTGTCCATGGGTTACATGAAGCCGTATTAAATTTAATGGTTTTGCTAAAATGTGGAGCAATGAGGACACTTCTCGTGTCTGCATCTACATGTGTTGTGAATATGTTTTCAACTCAATGGCAAATTATAGAAACTCATTCAAGCTTTTGTCTTGTTTGCATCTTTGGTAAAAAAAAGTACATAAACAGTCAAACTCTAGTTCATAACATTTTCTTAATGTGAACCATCTAAGCCTCTATAAACTGAAGCCTATTAGGCCCATAGCTCTCATCACAATAACTTCAGTTCATTAGCTGAACTACTGAACTGCTCAAGTTGGTAAAAGTCAATTTGGAGCAAGGTTATGTGTTCCTGCCTCCCATGTTCATGGTGAGGGCTGGTTTAGAAGTTTGCATCTGAAAATAAATATCTTACGTGGTTGCTTTACCAAGAATACAACTCACAAACTCATCATGGAGGAACTTAGCAAATTGTCTTCCACAGTTCCATTTAGCAACATGAAATTGATCAGTGTCTTTAGTCTTCATATAATATAAAACTTTTCGGCAATCTGAAAGGAGATTCTGTAGAATGGTAATGATTTTGGTGATTGTTTTATCAGCTGCATCAAAGTTTTCCATGAGCTGAATGCAGATGCTCATCCTGGGCTATTATCATTTTTAAAATCAGCTACATCTTTAGCTGGATCTTCTGTTTTTTAAAATCTAAGCTGTCTACAGTTTTTCACTCTGTGTTGGCTGTTCTGCAACTATTACTGAACTAAAGTCACGTGATGAAGGAACAGAGGGATATAAATTATGGAAGCTTGAATGACATTCTGTTTGAGAGAATCTGTAAGTTGTATGCCAGCTCGGTACACCAATAAATGTGTAAGCATTTGAAGCGCAGCATTTTTATTGAGAGCTTTCCAGCCAAGAGCATGCTGCATAACAGGCCGCACTGGAAGGCAAGATGAACTTTGCACACATTGGTTGATTCATTAGAAGTTTAAAATGACCACCAATCTCCACCTTTATTTTAAACTTTCACTGCATCAGCTTTTACCTTGATTTGAATTTTGCTTTGCAAATAATGAAATAGTAGTAGACTGTGTACACCTTTAAGCAGATGCTCTATATACAAGAAGACATTTTAGTGGGAGTCTGATAATTGCAGTAAAGGATGCTTTACACTTTGCGTTGTAATTAAATTTTAAAGGCAGTAAATAAACTATTGCTATCACTCATTCTGTATAACATGATCTCACTTATGACATACATCTATCTTAATAATATACCCTTTAGCTCAATATGCTGAACCACACAACCAAAGAATGGAAATTATCGTTGGTTCCATAACTGGCAGAATCTTTAATCACCAGCCACAGATTTAGTTTTCAACATCACCTGGGAAGTTGGAACTTTACATTTTCTAATATTTGTAAAACCATTACCTACCTAGTAATGAATGCAGCCTTCAAATTACTTTAAATATCTGGGTAATAATGTTAGATGAAAGCTAAGCCTGTAGACATGGAGAAGAAGACTGAACCTAGAGCACAGGCAGACCCTGGTGAAATTATGCAATTTCCACTTTTAGGTATTGAACGTGATGTGGAAATAAATTGTCAGTTGGATAAAATGCCTTGCAGCCTGAACTTTTCAATTCTCCCTCTCTCTGAGAGCTGTTATCTTTATTCTGAGTTGACAGGATCTCTACTCTAGACAAACTACTATACAGCTATGAAAGCTGTAATTGTGCTGGCCTGTGAAGCTGTTATTGTTTTGGAGTACTGCAATCACAGTCTGTTGAAGAGCAGTGAATGTTTTAAATGACACACCCTGGACTTTTAACTCTAAAGAGTCTTTGTGAGGCTGTGAAATACCGAGTTTTACAGTTCTATTGATTATTCCATATATTCCTAATGTCTCCAATATTAGTCATAATCTGTAAAGCTAATTCAAAGACAAATACACTTTTTATATGTAATTGAGAAACAACAGCAAATATATCAAACTGAACATTTACTTTTTTGTGTTGGTTTAATTAAGAATTTTAAATACCCTGAGGACAGTCAAAGAGAAATTCGATACTAGACTATAAATGGACACTGTCAATTTAGTTGTACTCTAAGTATTACTTTTGTCTGATGTGTGTCAAATCTAGGTGGGAATGAGTATTTCCAGTACAGGAGACAGGCCAAAAAATGCCACAGTGGGATGTTCAGAATTGATAAGTCCCTTAAGAATAGAAGAAGACTCTGAAGGTAATAGCCAGATTGACTTAGGTAATGAAAGAGGAAAATGGCTGTGGTAGCAGCAGGCCCCAGTCCAGTGACACCATAAAGTCCCATTAGCCTATGCATGCCTCTCTGCTATTGATCCTGTTAGATACGCCACTGTAGGCATGTTCAAGAAGGAATTCCCTAGGATTTACAGTGACCGTTCTTGACTCAGAAGTGATCCAAGAATTCAGGCCAGAAGTGATTCCTGGATGGAGATTATACAGATACTTCTCATCACATTCCCTTTGGAACTTGAGGTTAAAAAGACAATCAATCACAAGTGCTCAGCTGACAGGAGGAAGAGTGGCCAGATATGGTGAAATGGAGGTAGAACAGGCATTCTTTGTGGTTGAGTATGTTGTGAGTAAGTGTTTTAGGCACTCCATTTACTAATTATGGATAGATTCTGTCTAGATACACCCAATGAAATTGGCAATATTGTTTATTTTCCCTCAGTGTGTGATATTTGATCCTTTTTAATCAGTGTCTTTTGCTTTATAGTAAAATACCCTTTTAAATTTTTGCCTCTTAAGATCTTTTGGGTTCATGAACAGCTTATATGTACCCACTTAGGGCACAGTCTTATATTATTTTTATATAAAATCAATAAGTGTTTTAAATAGAATTATAACCCATTTGATCTAATACAGTACTTATACATTTAAATTAGACAATGCACATTAAACACATTAATACTGAAGTAAAAAATGTAATATTGCTTTCACATATTTGCTTGCAATAAATGGTTAACAATAAACCACACCTTGCCTGACCTTACTTTTATGTGGAGATTTTTAATGTCTGCCATTTACATACTTACTTCTATCTCTGTCAGCTCAAATCCATGTCTTTATTTTTAATCATTTATTGACTTCTTCCAACTCTCCCCTATGAAGAATGAGCTGCTAAGAGTGACTGTTATATATACTGGCAAGCACAGTGTAAGATAAATCAGGCCAGGAATCCTAAAAATTAGTGCAGAATCCTAATAATAACTAAACCTGAGTCCACAAAGCAGACTGAAGCACTACACAGACCTACATTTTTTTGCCTAAAGAAATATAGGATTTCTCTTTCATCAATCAAACCTCACTTTGTTTTCCAGTACCAGCTTGCTAAAGGGTACTGCATATGTACAGTATAGTGCATGGAAGGCCAATCTCCTTGTAAAAAACCTTTATCCAAATAACATAAAATGAGGTCAACATAATTGAGTCAACTTCGGTTAGGATATGTTTTAAAACTAATGTTACAAGACTAGGTTACAAAAATTGGCCAAAATAAATAAAAAAAAATCTCTAGGACTTTTAAGTAAGCATCCATTAAGCCAATTCAAGCACTAGATTAGTTAATTTTGCCTTAGCTTCAAAAGAACCTAAGGTATGACAAACACAGCTAAGCATCATCTAGCAATAGCGGTGACATGAGAAGCTATGGAACTTGATAATAGCGCCTAGTGAGGAGGTGTACAAGTAGAAGAGGGGATGACCCAGCAAACATCCTGGGTCACTCCTCTGTTTGACTAATGCAACTTTGACCCCTATCCTCTCCATGATACCCATTAGGATCTGCCTGAGAGATAGGACTCAAATCATCTGAGTCTCAGTAATTGCTTAGGTTGGAGAGAGTGGCAAGGTGGATATAATGGTTTAAAGTATCAAAGGCAGAAGTCAAGAACAGGTGACATAGTGGTAGAGCTATTCAGCCATAACATGTTGACAACAGTCAGCAGAGAGCTGTCTCTGTGGAATGGTACCGCTTGAAGCTGGGCTGATTAGGATTGAGCAAACTGATCTGCAGAAGGAAAGAAGAAACTTTGATGAAGACAGTACACTCAATAGTTTTACATCAAAAGTAAAGAAGAGAGATTGACTTCTAATTACCTACTAGTGTGAGGTTTTGAGCAGTAGAGTTTCACAGCTTGTTTAAATGTAGTGGTTTATGTACCTGTGTATAACAAGGTGTTAGTGATATATGTGAGTCCAAAAATGAGTGAAGGAGAGATAGCCTGGAAGAGGTGTGAGAGGATGTGTTGTAGTGTTATAGATTACAGAGAAAGGGAAGAATACATATACTGTAAATTAACTACTTCACAAATTTAGAAAACACCAACAAAAGTAAATGAAAGAATGGGGAAAAAAGTTATTGTAAATTCAGAAAAGCAAAAAATAACATTCAAATGTTTACAAAATGTCCTGCTGCAGCACAACTTCATCACATGAATCACAATATAAGGCAATTTACATTAAGGCACTAATGCTCCAACAATTATACAGCGAGTTTAAAATCAAGGAAAAAGAGTCCTTTAAAAGTCAGTTAAAAGTGAATTTGTATTCAAATGTTCCTTAATCTTAGGGGTTATCTAGCAAAACACTTAAATTCAAAGGAAATGATCTCCAACTATCTTTTCTTTAGTCAAACAGGGTCCTCCCCAAAATCACCTCAAGGAAAAAGACAGAAAAAAATATGTTTCTTCAGGGTGCTTCTTTTTCTCTTTTTTCCTCTGATAAACCATGGTATACTTGTTGAAGTGTTACAGGTGGGGTAATTTGAAGTGGTCCTGTCCAGCTTATTCTCTACTGCTATCTGTCTCATCTTTTCTTATTTGCCACTCCTCTTTAAACCCTTCTTTCCTGAATGATCCCTCCTTCCTTTTTTCTCATTGGCCCTCTAACACATGTGCTCTCTTCAAAGCTCTCCTTAGGCTTCTTCAAATAGATATCACTTAATATGACCTCTAGTCAGAGGGGATGTCAGATCTTGACTGCAGTTTCTCATCTCATCACAGGTGCATGTCACAACTAAAAATCATTGGATAATTAAAAATATCCATCTCCATTATGACTTTCCAGCATAGTTTCATATTTGCAATATATCTTGGGCGTGTCCCTTTTTCTGACAGCCAATAATGTGCTGCCTGACAAAGCCAATTCATGTGAAAAAAGTTTATATATTCTGTTTGCGAGGTCCAAAACACTTGCATTCCTTATTCCTCATCGATACACCTATATGTTTAAAAAAAAAGAGTATTTTCATTTGAGGGGTACATTAGCTGACCATAATGAGAATATTATAAGTACTGCCACCAGACATTTAACACTGACCCCATTGCACTCGCTCAGATACTAACCATTGTGCAGCATAGCATGACTAATAATACAAATGTAATTAGCCATGTGTGGCAGCTACGAGTCAAAACAAGCTTTAAAGGAGCCCTCTCCTCCCTGAGTCCGAAAGCATATATAATTGTGTGAAATAATAATAATGAAATATTTGTTAATGTTTACAAGGTGTTTCTTTCTTCATGATAGAAGAAAAAGTGTAAAGTAATTGCACAGAGACTTAAAGCAAAAAACGTTCCAGCTGTGCAGCAAGCCTTTACTTCAACCAATGGAGCGAGTCCCATGCCACAGCTTTGTGGTTCGGCCAATGTGTGCAACAAGACTGCAACTCTGTGAGTGCAATTTAGACAGATATGTATATTTTATATACAGCTCAAATCCCATTATAATAAATACCAAAGTAATTAAATTTTCAGAATAACGAATACATTTAGTTGGACAAGCCTTCTAACTATATCTTTTAACAGATTTAATTTTCACGAAATGTAGGTTTCAGTATAACAAATTTTTTTTGACCCAAAATGGCCACCGAACATAATCATGGGATGCAAAAAATACTTAATGCCATACCTACATTTTTCTGAGTCTCTTTTACCCTGCAACAGGCTATCTCTTTCTTGTTAGACAAAAAGAAAATGAAAGTCTTCTGTAAAATTTCCAGTCTTTGGCAGTCTCTGTGAAAGTGTAAACGTGACATCATATAGGTATAGACAAATTCTGAGTCAATGCTCCTCCAAGCATCCATGTGGTTAGTTGTGTCGTGTGCGGATGCTGACCTGTTCGAGTTTCACTTCTCAAAGGTTTCTTTGCAGTAAACAAGAAAAGTGAGAAATGTAAAATACATTTATTTTATTACTGTATAAAGAAGGCAGGTACAGTCTCAAAATTGCATTCAAAATAGGAGCTGTTACTTCAGCAATCAAACACATGAGATAGGAGCCACGCCACAGGCAGTTATCCTGCTTTAGCTCCCATCTTCAGATTAGAAGAATGCCAGCTGCTTGAAATCACCGCTGTGGCAGACACGATCTAGAGAAAATAGATTAGGAGAGTGCGCGGAAAAGCAGGTCAAAGCCCAGTATTAAATATTTTAAACATCATGTGATAAGCATATTACACAGTAAGCCTGATCCCACAGAGGACAATGAATTAATTTGCCCTCGGTTTACTGGTTAGCAGATGTGGCAGGGTAGCTATGGATCTGGTCCTGCGCCACTGCAGTTAGAGATGGTGAAAACCTGCAACCCTGGTCACAATAGTATATGTATTTTCCCCATATTCGTTTTAAAAAAATCTTTGCTATAACGGAATATTTTTATGGTTTAATGAATTTCGTTACAATGAGTTTCCATATATATATATATATATATACTTATTGCTAGTTTGTGGTAATTTGTTGTATTTTGTTTGTGATCATCATTCCATGTACATCTTTTGTTATCTGAGGTATGGGGGCACAGTGGTCAGCACTGCTGCTTCACAGCTCAGGTCACATGACCACAATAAACAGCCCCTAATTCCCTAGCCCTAACCATTGTACCATTATAATGCACTCAAAATTAGTTCAAAATTAGATTTTGGAGAGTCTGGCAAAGTATCCAAACATTTCTGTGATTTCACCAAGCTCATGGTGAAGGGAACCCCATTGGGTTTATTTATCATTAATATTTTTCTTCAGGTGGCATGACACTAACTCCACTTAAAAACCATACTGAAAATCTGCAGCTTTTGAGGCCATCAAAAACAATAAAACACTTACAGTTATTAGATAATAGACAGGATACAAGGACAAAATAATTAAACTAACAAAAAAAAAAATCGAATGTGTTTTATAAACATAAAACAACAAAATGAAACCAAATCTGAAGCTAAATAACAGTGCTCAAAAATGCAGGAAACCTCCTAATTATTTCACTTTTCAGTGGTTGTGAGGATGCTAAGATTCACACTCTCCAAAGATGGTGGTTTATTCATTTTACAGTGGGAATACACCCAACTTTGGCCTGGTATTCACACACTCAAAAACAGAGATAATGCTGAAGAAGCATAATGAATTGAAGAATATTAAAGATATAAAAGGATAATAAAGTATATTTAAGCAAATAATTAAAATAATAGAGGAAGCAAAAAATATGAACCAACAGCATGAATAATGACCCCCCCCACACACACTTCCCTTGATGGTGATAATAATTTACAAAAACTATACAAATTATACCTAATTAAACACAAAGCACTAGACAACAATCAATACTTATGACTCCCTCAAAAACACTGTCCAGTGCAACAGGAACGAATGATGGATAGAATGAATTGAGATTCTAAGTGAACAGTTTCCTAAATGTTCTTAAAGTTTTGTCCTACCATGCTCCAGGTGTTGTGTGATGATTTGTAGAAGTCAAGGGTGCACGAGTGCACCTCAGACAAAGACGTTTACCAACTCTGATGAAATTGCACAAACAAGCAGGCACGGGACAAGCAGATAAATCCAGAGTGAAACTGTAATCCAAGGGTGTCCAATAGTAAGTGATATGTAGAAACAAATATATACTGATGATTGTGATCCACTTGGATCCACGTTTGGCTCCTTTTTAAACAGAACGCTTAATTATCCTTCTTACTAGCAACCTATGTGTCCTCAAAATGTCCAATAGTGAAATAATGCTGGGGCTACTGGGAGTTGTAGGCAATTTAAGTGGTTTTAATACAATTTGAATATTCAAAAGAATGTTAAACATTCATGTATTCTCAAATATGTTAGCTCACTAAAATGGAAATTAATAATTTGAATTTACAAGAAACTATTTACAATATTTTTTCTAAAAATGTTTAGTTTCCAAATAAACTAAATGGTACCCATTTGTTAATAAAGCAGCCAATGATAATATGTCATATTTTTGATTTTAAAGGGTGCATTCAGGAAATAATAGGGTGACTTAATATTTAAAAGCCCATGGAAAAAAAATCAAGAAACTGGCATTAACAATTATGTTGTTTTTATTTTTTGGTTATTTCACTGAATGTTTAAACATTTGACTCATTAAACTTCCACCTAACCATTCATTTTAAATCTACTTATTTCAAATCAGAGGCTCAATACAGGGATTAGCATTAAATTCCAGAAAACAAATTCAAAGCATTACTCTGGTCATAGAAAAATGACTGTTCCAGAATTTCTCTTGCAAAGATATCTTTAGATTTATAGCAATTGATGGAAAGTGCCCATTTTCTTATTAGAAACAGGCATTTCTTTTGATTTATTTTCTTGTTAGGTGCATTGTGCATTTCTTAGGCTACAAGTCTGAATAATGACTATAATTATAATGATGAAGTCTAAAGGTGACACCCCTGTGATGGTTTAACAACATAACTTGTTTTACTGGCAACTTCTAATTAGAGTTGCCCAAGGACAAGCATGTGATAAATAGAAACCCCTTGTCAGGTTTTCAGTTATTGCTTATGATTTTAATATTCTGATGATAATTTTCATTATCCTATAATTTGTTATCTGGGTATGTGTATTTTCCTGCAGTAGGATGTCTCACTGATAACTGATCTCCCTTGTAACTGATACCCATTTTGTGTTAGAAAGTGTGTGCTGATAAAACTACATGCATAATTCAGTTGATTTTATGCTCACTCTAATTTGATAACTAAACTAAATTGACATCTTTTCTCCAATGTATTATTAATAATTTCCAGGATAACAAGATGAGTGTGAAAATACTTGATTCATAGATAAGTAGTATAAACTACAATAATAAACATATTAAACATTGCAGGATTTTTGCATGGGACTATTTGTAAAGATTGGTTAAGTAACACTCAGATTAAGTCGGGAGATTTCCTAAAATTTGCCAGTCCTTTTGACTATTGATTAGTATTTTTGATTTTTACAATTGTCTTACCTTATGTTACAGAGTTTACGCAGTGTAAGAAGGCTGTAAAAATGTGTTTATTTGCATAAAGTATTACACTTAGGAAACATTAAAGTCACACATATCACAGTGTGCATAATTCTCCATTGTATTAAACTAATATAATCACTCTTCAGTTTTCTCAAATTATACTGTAAATGGATCTTGGGCAATTATTGAGCTCAGCAGAATCCGAAAACCTCATTAAACATTTTTTCAGCCTGAGATTCACTGAGACTATTCATAATATAGAACAAAACAACACATGTTACACATTACAAAATAGTTATGGATGAATTTACTAAATGATAAATTATTATTTTTGAGGAATGTATGGAATTGTTGAAAAAATCAATAGTTTGATAAAGTTATATACTGTAGTTCTTCATCCATCTGTTTTCTGAACCTTCGTTTTTAATTATTGGGTCATTGTAACTCAACATCACCAAAACCACAAAATTAACTTTTGATGCAGCAAAGAATCTCTAAGTCTTGTCACTATTCACGGAGAGAATGCAGAGGTGGTGTACTGCTACACGTACTTGGGCATCCACATTAAACACAGGCTGGACTGCAATCTGTTCCAGAAAGCAGGATTAGTGCAAAATCCAGTTAAATTAATTTGGGGTTCACACAAATTGGGCTAATTTCATTCCATAAAATCTGTATTAAGGTAAACCTATGTTTCTGGAAAAGATTAAGACAGAATTGTGTAGTCCATGATGCCAAAGATGTGGATAACTCACTAATACTGTTTTTTCAAAACGGCTCAAGATCTTCCTGTTCCAGTAAGAAAGATATGATGAACTCCAGCTCAGTTACAGGGGCAACCAATTCTCTGAAACTTATCTGCAAATAGCAGGTTTAATGTAAAGGATCAATGCTCTGAGGTTGCAATAATTAAAGAAAAGAGCATTCAATCCTAAGAGTAAAGTCCATTAATGTCTTGTCAGAAATGTTTATTCCAGCTGCACTATTTAGGAAGCAGAAAAAGCCAGCAAAGTTTTGAAAATATCTTGCCTCTTCCTAAATGAACAATCAATATGGAAGCACAACTCCTTCGCCAAATTCTGCCCAGAAAAGTAATCAGACCCAGATCAGACATTCTGGCACGCCCAGAACAGTGTCTGCATGAACATTAACGTTTTACAACTCAGACTTTAACATATCTGAGCAACCTTTTAAAACAGTCTTTGTCAACCAGAGTCATGACCTGTAAGTCGTGAGTTGCTAATGTTTATAATGGTAGTGGGTCACATGTAATGTCACTTCTCTGATGATTGCACTCGTTCCCTCATCCCTCTTGGGTGATCACACTCAATTAAACCCCCATACACTGAATTCATCAAGGAGGACCCCCTCCCCAATCTTCAGATCGTGTTCAAATCACCAAATCACTCCTTTCAGGGGGTTGCAAAAATGCTTACGTGGGTCCTGAAAGGTCCAGAAATATTGAGAAACACTGTTCTGAAACATATGTTCATTGACAGACCTTGACTTTTAGCTGAAATCAATGCAAGTCATGAACATTTTTGTCTTTTCCTAACAGCAAAGCAAAAACTATGCCAGACTTTATTTGAAGTGTTGTCTGTGCACACACACATGGACTGTCATCCCAAGACAGAAATACTTAAGTACCATCAAGAGGAATTCCACATAGTTGCAGGTAAGGAAAACTGATGCTAAATTAAGGCAATGTTTAGACTTTAATGTATGTATTCAAATACAAGTGAAATGGCAATTTCAGATATACCAGTCATAACACTAGGAATTAGTGATTTATCAGTTTAATTTCTGGATTTTTCTAATTGTTTGATGTTATTTATGTGGTGGATTTTTATTAAAAATTTTAACACATGGAAAAAAAATCACAAAAAATGATTTTTTTCTGCTAAAAGTAATCCTCAGTAGCAGATAAACATTGTGAAGTGCAAGATATAAAAATAATTTTGTAGTCTGTCTACTAATTATAGGTCATGTTTTTTTTTTTAACTTTCTTTGTCTTTATTTCTTTAAAACTGAAAACATTTTGTTCTGTACTGCTTTTTTATTTCTTTATTTGCTACTTTAAGAAAGAGGAACTTGAATGTGATTTAAAGTGATCCATTCCATACAGTAGTTGAAATGACAAGAGTATACAGATTAATCAAGGAATCAAATGCAAATTATAAGATGTATTCTGATCACCAACAACTTCAAAAAGTTGACCATAAAAGGTATATGTGTTTAAAGGTTATTCCGTAATGGTCCAAATCAAAATTAAGTATATTGGACCAGTGAGGTAATGGTCAGCTTTGGCTAATATATTTAGGTTGCAATTTTCAGTTTAAGCTTGTGGCATTTTGTGTTCTGTCTTCTAGGTCGTAAGAATACCCTTGAACATTAGGGACAGAAGACTTTAGATTTCAGGATGGTGGACGGATATGTTTATTATGCAATCAGTTTGTTGTGGTTCAGAGGAGTGGTGCTGGGGACGTTAAAGATGACAATTTCACCTTCAACATCCTGGGAAGCCGTTTGGTTACATAAATTTGGAATGTTTGGTGTTTTGTTATATATGAAGTTATGTGTTCCTCCTAGCAAGATAATTAGTACCTGCTCTAGCTTTATATGGCTAAATAGCTGAAAGCAGCACTTTCAGGCTACCTACTTTATCTTTTTCATTTTAGGTGTTGCATTAAGCCTTGATAGTGAAACACCACATGCAGTGTGGTCACTTGCACCACTATTCAACTTGAAAGATAAAATGGCACACTTTTATTTACTCTTTACTGTGCCATTTATATCCTGTGAGATAATGCATGCAACATATAGAGGTAATTTGTGTAGGGTGGGTTGTTGGCACTACTGCCTCACAGCTTGATCACGGTCTCAGTGGAGTTTACACATTCTCCTGCTGACTGCCTGGAGTTGCTTTTCAGATACTCTGGTCTTCTTCACACTTCCCAAAGAGTCTATGTGAGTGCCTGTATATATCCTGCGATGGACTGATGCCCTGTGTTGGGATGGATCCCACATTCTTCATCTCCAGGTAGGACAGAATCTAAATTTCATAACCTGTAATCAAGCTTGATAATGAAACAATTGTAGACCACACATTTTTCTGATTTTTGTTTTGTAAAAGAAATTCAGAACACAAAAAACAACAAATAAATAAATATAACAAATCAAAATGTATTTATATAGCATTGTTCATGCAGAAACTGCAATTCAGAGTGCTTTAAAAAAATTTAAGAATGATATAATAGAACAACACCTAATCACATAGGAAATAAAACATGCAATAGTTCTGTCAATAACAGAAATAAAAAAAGCAGTAAAAATAATTGAAACGGTAAATACTTATTTAAAATCAAGCAGGCTATTGTAAATAGGTATTGTACTGCCTCTACTGGGCAGCAGCAGTATTTAAAGAACAGTGGAATCAGGAAAAGGATTGCAGCTCTATTAACAGGCAAAGGTTGTGACCAGAGGTCTCATGTATAAATAGTGCGTACACACAAAAATGTTGTGTAAGAACTTTCCACATTCAAATCGCGATATATAAAACCTAAACTTGGCATAAAGCCACGCACATTTCCATGGTAGCTCATACCCTGTTGTACGCAAGTTCTCTGCTCGGTTTTGCAGACTGGTGGCACCCAGTGTCAAAGCAGTGCTACTGTTTTTGTGTGGTTATTCTTTCATTTTTAGATCCACATCCCTGACGCGGCTTTATAAATACACTGAAATTAACCGCATATTGTTTATTAGTTTAATGCATCTGATTGTAATTAACCTGTAACAATATAATGGTCCACAGAATGGTCAAACTATTCCAAATACCATAACTGCTTTAGTGTTGTTACTTGCACTGCACCTCGGATTCCACATCGTATCATCTTTTTCCATATTACTCTTACTGATCCACTCGGAGTATTTATATCACTGCATCTGAATGTGAATCACTGGTGTACAGCAGCTGATTGGAAAGAGAATTATCAGTATACAGCATCAAGCACACGTGGCCTCAGCCATGCTGTCAACTGCTCTCGTATGACAAACCCTTCAGAGCCTTTCCTGTACTGACCTCGCAGTTCAGAAACAGTTCCATCCCAAGAACTATAAACGCACTCAATCAGTCCATCAAGTGCTCCTTGTAGAACTGTTTGTACTTATTAGTACAATCACCTCACTGTAAACTTGCACTACAGTTATAATATTGCACAACCTGAGCCATTTTATAAAGCGTGTATTTACATATAATGTTGATATAATTTTTAAGATGAAATGCAGCAAAATATATTTATTATATTATACAGATAAAACTTTAATTACACAGTGCTGCAGCGACGCTGGAAGGATAGATGGATAGAATAATTAAACACGTACTACGAAGATATTTCGATGTTCCTTAAAAGTTTTGAAGAATCGACGTTCTAAACTTACAGAAGGCTTAACATCTATTACAGAGCTGATTGTGTGGTGATTGGGTATTTGGTGAAAGAAAAGTAAGGACAAGAATTGGAGGGTAGTACATTTGAGAGAGACAGTACTGCTACAATAAAGTATTTCATCGAAGGTCGCGCATGTCACAGCAAGCATCTTGTGTGAGACATGAACAATCACTGCACCACCGTGTTCCCATGTTTAATAACATGCTTTAACTCCTATCATCATGAAAATGATATCACATATACATCTCAGTATTTTAATTATTCAGAGAACTGTAATATCACAAATATAATAGACTCTGTGTCCAGTCAGAGGAAGAGAAAGCCCAAAAGCATGTAGTGATTCACACACATAGAGCACATAGAAGATGAAATACAAAACAAAGCATTTAACGTGCTACTTTAGTTACGATTTTAAGATTAAGTTTATGATGTTCTACTTTAATGACAAAATAAACTATGTGATTAAAGTGGAAATTTAGAGATTGAAGTTGACATTTCATGCTTTTTCTCCACTGTGTACCCTAATAAGCTTTCATATGATACTCAGACGGTGGGCTACGACTCACCTTTTCACGGCGACTTTGATATCTGACAACTTCTTTTCTATTTCGGGCACTGTTCGACTTTGTGAATGTGAGCTTTCGAGTTTCTCCGACACGCTATGTCATGCAATCAACTTCCATTTGTTATTTATACCACTGTTTAAACCAGCAAATAGTACATTTTTCTTTGCCTCCACCTGGTATTCGCTGAAATTCTTCTATTTCCCTCTTGCTTTTGCCATTACCTTTTCACAGAAGACTGAGCTTAAGGGCTATTTATACTGATTTGCATATTCAAACAGGCATAATTCTGGGAGGAGTTGGGGCGGGGCAGCAGACGCATGCACGTGCTTTACTTTTCACGCTGACCGGGAATTATGTAGCGGAAGAACGTGGAAGTTGGCGTACGCACAGATTTATACATCTGGATTTTTTTGTGTGTAAGCACATTTCTGCTTTTGTCTGTACGCCATGTTATAGTGTGAATTCTACGCACGGCGTTTTACATGAGGCCCCTGGACATTAAACCAAAATTAAAAATCAAAGAATGTAGCACAGAAATCAAAAACAAAATAATTTCCAAGTACAAAAAATAAGGCAGAAGTCACAGTAAATTACCAAAAAAAATTTTTTCCCAAAATCAGAATGAAACACTAAAAAGAATACTCGTCTTTTCTTTGCTGTATCCACAAATGTTGACAAACCTTGACAAATGTTAACAGTGCAAAACACTGACCTTTATATACCTGACCTGGTGTAGAAGTGATTAAAGTACTAGAATCAAGTGATCACAACATAATACAGTTCTCAGTGTTTTGGTAGAGCACAGATGCAAAAAGTAAAACTGATAAGTTTAACTGTGGTCAAGTAGATTTCGGAGCAATGCAGAAAAGAATAAAGTAATAAACTTGGATAAGCTTTTAAATGTGGAGACATTCAGGGAGCAGTGGAACAGGTTTGAAAACATACCACATATAATGCAGGACAGACACATCATACAATTTAGAATTAATAGGAAATTAAACTGTAGTGGGTTAATAAAGAGATGAAAAAGAAGCTGCAAAGAAAAAAAGCAGCTGAATTAGGCGTATAAAACTAGTAACTCTAGCGCATAAGAGAGCACAACCATTAAAAGGGATATTAAAGAATTAAAAGGCAACTGTAGAGAAATATTGCAGTTTAGGTGAAAAATTACCCAAATATTTCTTTCAGTATTTTAGTAATAACAGAACAGACAAGGAAAAGGTGAAGTGTATCAGGAACAGAAAGGAGGAATTAAGTATATTGACAGTGAAAAGGAAAAAGCTCTTATCTTGCATTTTTCACACACAAGGCAGTGTATAACCTCCAGCAATAACAGGGTCTACTAAGGAGGTGCAGAGTGATTTAGAAATTGTAGATGGAGAAGAACTGCTTAAATTGAAAAGGCTAAAATGTAACAAATTACCAGGACCAGATAACAATTATCCTCGAGTGCTTAAGGAGGCTAGTAAGTGCATATATAGAAAGTCACTGCACACTGGGGAAATTCCCAAGGATTGGTATATAGCAAATATTAATCCATTATATAAAAAGGTTGATTGGGAAGATTCAAGAAATCATAGGCTAGTGAGCTTAATGTGCATCCCAGGTAAATTAATGGAAGGAATTATTAAGGAAAAGATTGTACAACACATGGCAAGAACAGGAGTTTTACTGAAAAGTCAGCATTGATTCAGAGAAGGGAGATTATGTTTTACTAACATACTGGAATTCTATGAGGAAGCAACAAAAGGATGCAATCAGAGTAGTTCATATAATGTAAGAGCCATTTTCCTAGTTCTGTAAGATTCATGAATATTTTACTAGATGATAATGCATAAAATATGGTAGGTTCCTGTAACCCCCGTGAATAGAATTGTGTTGGTATTTTCCTGCCATTTCTAACAGTTTTGACTAAAACAATAATCTCCAGTTAGTGTCTAGCCTTGCCTTGTGTCAGGTACAGAGGCATACGGTTTTTAACCGTGTTCTTGTTTGTGCTCGCGTTCATGCTTGCGCACGTGACCGTGCCTGGGCACATGTCTATGTGCCAATGGCCTACGGGCCTTTTGAGTGTGAAGTAACTCGTAAAATAAAAGATTTAAGTGTTGAACCGTATGTTTAAGGCATACAGAAGAAGAAATTAAGAACCTTTAAGTATAGAAAGAAATATTGTTTACGTATAGAAATAACCAAGTTCTATAACCAAGTTTATATAAAGATACCTTTATTCTATGTGTGTAACTATTTTTCTTTTTATTCTTGTATGGATTATTTGCTTTTAACTTTCACTAAATATTTTAAAACGAACTTTTGGACTGCGTCTTACCCGTGCCTGACTTCGCCTTATACATCGGCGGCTACATATAATATTATTTATCTTAATCTTCAGAAAGCAATTGACAAGGTCCACCATGGGAAACTGGGCATGAAGAGTTCAGGGTGTAGTGTGTAGATGGGGGAAATACTGGCTAAACCACAGGAAGCAGAGGGTTAAGAGTGTGTTAAGATTGTTTCTCAAGGGTCAGTGCTACAGCTGCTACTATTTATAATATACATAAATAATCTGTATAGAAATATAAACAGCATCTGGTTGAAACTGCAGATGATATCAAACTAGGTAGCTTGGCAGATAATGTAGAATTTGTTCATTACAGAGGGTCTTGGACAGCATACAGGCTTGGGCAGATTTGTTGCTGATGAAATTTAATGTAAGTAAATGTAAAATATTACACATAGGAGTTAAAAATGTTAGATTCAAATACACATTGGGAGGTCTGAAACTTGAAAGTACCTCTAATAAGAAAGATCAAGAATTCATTGTGAACTCAACTCTGTCAACCTGCAGGCAGTGTTCAGAAGCCATTTAGAAGGCTAATATAATGTCAGGTTATGTACTATAGTACATTGGGTAGAGTACAAGTCAAAGAAAGGTTATGCTCAAGCTTTATAAAGAACTTGTTAGACCTCACTTGGAGTAACGTGTGCAGTTTTGGTTTCCATGCTATAAAAAATATTGCAGCGCTAGAAAAAGTCCAGAGAACAGTGACTAGATTGATTCTAGAATTGCACGGTATGACTTATGTTGAAAGATTGAAGGAGCTGAACTTTTTCAGTTTAAGCAAACAGCAACTAAGAGATGAAATGACTGAAGTGTTCAAAATTATTAAAGGAATTAGTACAGCAGAAAATTTTTTAAGGGATTATATTCCACAATGGTTATAAAGTTTTTCCTTGCACAAAGAACTATACACACATGGCATAAATTAGTGAGTAGTGTGATTTATAGTAGGACTCTACAAACAGTCAAAACCAGACTTGATGTTGTTTTGGAGGACTTAAGTGAACAAGAAAACTTTGCTGTGTGGAATGGCCTGTTCTTGTCAAAAGTTATTCTAATGTTTTAATGTCATACTCCACACACTTCAGGTTGATCTTGCCTAGCAACTGTTTGGCAAACAGAATGCTCAAAATGGTGGCACCCATATTGCAAACAAAATGAACCCATTAGGTTTCTTGGCCTCTAAAACACCAGAAAAATGACCTCGCTATTTTTAAAGGCCAAGAAACAACTGTAACGAATTAAAATACAACTTGGATCATAACGATATGTTTTAAGGTTACCTTTAGAAATGTCCAATAATTAAAATGTCTTTAGGTACTGTGGGAAGCTATTCCACAAATGAAGAACATTAAAACTTAAAGGCCGCCTCTCCATAAGTATTAGTCCTCACAGAAGGAAAGCACTGCTGATCCGTAAAAGCTTGTAACTTATAAGCATGTCAGAAGAAATACGATTAAAAGATTTAAAAGACAGTAACAATTTTAAAATCATTTCAATATTTAATAGGTAGTCAATATAAAGACTTTTAAAAATAGTGTAATATGATCCTTCTTAGAAAACCTAAAAAGCAGACAAGCAATCACTCAGTAATGACTGGCTGACATGAAGATGTCCCCACTGACTAGAACACAACATTTCCCCACTCACTCTGCTGTATCAAAATGGTTTCTTCTGGTGTATGCAGTGAAAAATTACTAATGGCAATACTACTTTGAAACTAAAGTACAAAAGGATTTTAGAAATAAGAATATGCATCCAAATGCCCTCAAGAATTAAAATTAAAGGTGGAATCCTGTTGCAACAAAATTCATGGTACTACAATTACCCACGTGCTTGAGTGCTGAAGTAACAACTTCTATTTTGAATGCAGTCTTGAGACTGTACCTGCTTTCTCTATACAGTAATAAAATACCTGTATTTTTCATTTCACACATTTTGTTCATTGCAAAGAAACCTTTGAGAAGTGCTATGAATTTCAAACAGTACAGTATCTGCACATGACACAAGTACCCATGTGGATACTCGATGGAGCACTGACTCTGAATTCGGCTATACCTGTATGATTTTGCACCTACATTCTTGCCAAACCTCGTTGAGAACTGCTCAAGACTGGAAATTTTGCAGCAGACTGTCTCCTTCTTTTGGTCTAACAAGAAAGATACAGCATGACTCGAGACTCACCGAAAGTGTAGACACGGCATTATGTATTTTTTGCATTATTATCTTCAGTGGCCATTTTTGGTTGAAAAAACGTTTGTTACACTGAAATTTACATTTTGCTAAAATGAAATCCATTAAACATGATGTTGTATGAATGTTTGTCTGGGCCAACAAAAATTATTAATTATTCTGAAAATTTCGTAACTTTGGTATTTGCTATAATGGGATTTGACCTGTATTAATTTCACATTAATTGCAAAAACTGTCCAGTTGTTTTTATATAAAAAACTCAGAAACAAAAATTCAGCTTTGTTACTTTAATTACAGAAAAGTTATTTAGAGAAAAGAAACATTCAAGTTTCAATGCTATTCATTTAATGGCACTATATAAAACAAAGATTTACTGATACAACAACATTACCTATATTAAAAGTAAATATTGCTAAAGAACTCTGCCCATAAACACACCCACACCTGCCAATGGAGAATCAATCTGACAGCACATATGTCAAAAGGAATACTAGAGGGAAGAAGTTCATATTCTGCACATCAGTATAACATATCTGAGAGAGTGGGAATTATAAAAACTGAATTAAAATTCATTGAGAGTATTGCATTAAGGCTTCCAAATCACTAGAAAGCTGCCTTCCGACAGTTATGGCGGTTGTAAAGTTTTCTTTGGAGTGACCTCCACATACAAGTGCTGTGAGCTGCAGGATTCAGTTTAAAGACTTTAAGTAGCAGTGTCTTGAAAATGTATTGTAGCCCATCAATGAGTTATATGGTCATGGGGTTTAGCAGCAGCATTTAATACTGGCTGTGGTTTGAGATTGCTGCTTTATAGTAGACAGAAGAAATTAAAGTGTCAAGTGCCAAGAATGTTTGCATCAGAGAAGAAATTATGAATGACTCTGGTTATTTAGAATACATGTTTTACTAAGGACTTTATTAATTTGTAGAAAAAAATATATAAATGCTACAAGTTCAAAGATGACTTAAGTGCTCTACGTAGTGTGACTTCAGCCAGTTTGTGGAATGTTAAAGACTATAAAAACATGCATGATGATCTATAATGAAATCATTTCACCTTAATAAAATTTTGCATTTAGATAGGCATTTGATCGGCCCTGATCAGATTAATGCCAGCCAATAAAACTGTATTTACATGTTTCTACAGGTGCTGACATCTGACACTATGCGACCATGAGCAAGTCACTTTACCTGCCTGTGCTCCAACTGGGAAAACAAAAGAAATGTAATCAATAGTATCTCAAATGATGTATATCACCTTTGATAAAGGTGTAAGCCAAATAAGTAAATGTAATTGTAAGATGTAGTTAGAATACTGCTATTGAACAAGGGGGGAACCCAACACTTCCCTTAATTATTAAAAACAAAACTTTATTATAAAGACTTAAAGCAATTCGCTTCAAATAACTCTTCTTAAGATGCAATACGCTTATGTCTCAGTGCTTTTTTCATTCCTGTTAACATTTCCTCTGCTCATCTTTTGTTACCATGTCAAGAGCCTGTGGTATTTATTTCCTGTATTTCTAACACAGCAGCAAATCTTTGTCCCTTCAGTGTCAATTTAAATTTCAGGAACAAAAAGAAGTCACAGGGAGTGAGATCTGCTGTTTTGATCAAAAATTCTGACTGATAATGCAATGTGTGCAGGTGTGCTGTCATGGTGCAAAATCCAGTTTTGTATGTGCCTGATGCTTCCCAATACTTTCCCACATATACCTTAGCAGTTCAGTATAAAGTCAGTGATAAACAGTCTGTCCACTTTATCAATAAGTCTGTCAGTGTCAGAAAATGCCATCATATGCTATCATCTCATGAAAATCTTCCCTGGTAGCTTTTAGAAAAAAGTCACACAAGTCACGAGCATAATTGCACAATAAATGACAGAAATATGTACTCAATCAACTAAACAAAATGCCATTTAGAGATTGATTAACCATACTTCTATGTACACGGTACCTAGTAACATATTTTTTAACGATGTCAGGAATCTTTGGGTCCCCTCTGACATTCTTTCACAGACCAAAGAAATTCAGCTTTGTTTAAGTAGAAATTTAAAATGTTCAAGCATATGCGTGTTTGTGCCAGAATGTGTTCTGGAATGGATTGACATCCTATCCAGAATTGTGTCCCACCAGATCCCCAGTGCTATCAGCTGAGGCTTTAGACATCTTTTATTAGAAAATGAATGTTCATATGATAATAATTTAGATTCTTTACAAGCTCTTGGAAGGGATGTTTTTGACAGAATGAAGTTTTATAAGATTTATATACAGTGTAGGCCATTCATTTAATAACTAGATATAATTTTAATTTAAAATAAGTCACTTTTACATTTCAATTCTTGATCAATAGTGGATTGATTGCATATTATATGCAAATGTATGAAATGCACATTATACCTACAGTTCTTAAACACCCTTTGTTAAATCCACTACTACCTGTTTGAGGTTGTGGTAGTCAATCATGGCTGTTTCGTTGGCCCCTCTGTATTTCTACCTGCTGTGATTGGCATTGAGCAGCTGGATGGCTGCTTCCTAAACTAAGAAAATCTCAAACAAAAGTAATCTGACTTCATTTTATTAAAAATGTCAAAGTTTACAGTTTATTGGAGACTGAAGTTTTGCAGTTCTTCATAAATTTACTAAGACTGTGCAAATGAATGCCCATCAGCTACAAACTCTCCATTAGCAAACAACAAAGATTCAGGTGTCAACTGAACTGTAATGACTTGGATTTAGAATTACATAATAGAAAATGTAGAGAGCTCTAACCCATTTATCTTTTGCACTCCCATTTTCACCTGCATTCATTTATGTGCATTTTAAAAAGAATTTATAAACTTAAACACTCTGAGCACTGTAGCATGGTGTGTGTTTTTAGTCGTATCAAGCATACAAATTGCTACCATTGTTCTTAGAACCTTGCATTGCTGTATGTCCATCATGTCTTTCTTTTAGTATTTCTTTTTTATTGGAGAAGGCATTACCAACTTCTTTTTTAGAATGAGTTCCATGGGAACAATATGTTCATTATGGATACTGCAGTAAAATTTCATTTCTGACTGTAGTTTGCTGCATGAATCTGTCAACAAGCTCAGTATAATTGATCTGAGAGCCTGCATTGTGCTATCATTCAAGAGAGCTGTATTCAAGTCCGGTAGTTGAGTGCTCGAAATAGAAAGATATTCTGTGAGCAACTGAACACACACTGCATTTTCTTCAGAGTAGTCATTTATATCAGGGAGAAATGGAGAAACACTCCATGTATAGTAACAGCTGCCAGCATTTCTTTCCTTACATCATGTTTCAGCTTAAACTAAATTCTTGGAGAGGGGATGGGCATGGGGGAGTCCTGCCTAAGTATTTTCTTTGCCTTGTAATCTGCATTCTACTATTCACATACTGGTGAAATCACTATAGCTAATACGTACCTTCCGATTTGTGACAATCATTGTTTTCAAAATGTAAGCTATTAGTGAAGCAGAGCTATTCCTGGTCCATTGTGTGGAGATCCAGTCAATTTTTGTGCTGTGATGGATGGTGTGCATGGGCAGGTGTTCTGGGACACCAGCAGAAGATATTCAGAAGATGCAGGTGCAACACTGACATCCTGGCAGAATTGAACCAAGGGACAACACTCGGCTGATAGGGCAGTGTAGTGGAAGGTCAGGGGGAGACAATGAGTCAGGATTACATGCTACCCTGACACGCTAGGTGGTAGCCTCCCTAGAAAACGATACCTGTGTGGACACACACAAGGCCTGTTGGGAACTGTAGTCCCATAGGGCAGTGTTGTAACAACAAAAACAACATTTATATACAACATTTTCAGACAAACAATGTAGCTCAAAGTGCTTTACAAGACATCAAAGAGAAAGTTACATGAAAGGAAAAACAATATGTTTAGGCAATAATATTAATAAGTAATAAAAAAAGGTAAGGTCAGATGGCTGGGAGGATAGAAAATATAAAAAAGAACCCAGTTAGGCTGGAGAACAAAACAAAATATGCAGGGGTTCCAAGGCCAAAAAGACCGACCAGCCCCCACCGAACATTCAACCTAACATAAATGTTCTTAAATTAGTCCTCTTTGTTTTCATGCTTCACATGATCGGATTCTGATGATGTTGGTATTGTAAGCAGCTGGGTCACCCGCCTTCATTCCATCAACACGGGGGGCTGCATGGAGCCTTGATTAGGCAGTGGTGGCATAGATCAGGTGGTAATGCAGGGATTCACCATCCCTACTTTATGTGACTTCTGATTGACCCTGAAGTACTTCCATCGGGCAATGCCCTATCACCACAAGTACTCCCGAGTCCAACATAAACGAAGCCACTCTACCTCATCCAAGTGAGATGGAGTTGGGTGGAAGAAGGACAAAGCTTGTCTAGAAGAGTGGAAGGAGAAAGAAAAAGAGAAGAATTGTGTTGTGTTTACATCACTGTCAAAACCTTTTGTAAGGTATTTGTGGGAATTAATCATTTTTTATTGTATAGGAACTTATGTCATGGTGGTTGTGTCTGGGGTTTGGGGTGCAGCAACACCCTTTAGCTTTACATTGGCTTTTTCACACTAAAATATTTAAACTTTGAATTGGAATTGATATTTCTGATTCACTATACTTGGTCTTTGCAGTCAGATGTCATTCTATATCATTTTATATTATTATTATTATTACAGTAATCCCTCCTCGATCGCGGGGGTTGTGTTCCAGACGCCCCCGCGATATGTGAAAATCCGCGAAGTAGAAACCATATGTTTGTATGGTTATTTTTATATATTTTAAGCCCTTATAAACTCTCCCGCACTGTTTATAAATATTCCCGACAGAGTTATACAGCATAATCCCTTTGTATTCTCTTAGATATTAGGTAAGATTCATTGAAATTATGTATATAAACACACTGTTTATATACAGTAAAACCTAAATATTATTTTAAAGATATTGAGTGTCTCCGATATCACATATGTTACAGCCATTACGATAGACAGGTCACCAGCAATAAATACGTACAATGCAAGAAAAATAGTATACAGTAAATGTGTGTACAGTGACACTAAACGAACGTACATGTACTAAGCACTGTAAGAAGAAAATTAATTATGGTTACTCACCAACAATGACACGATGACTTGTCCGATAACAATGAGTTTAATTTTACTGCACAACAAAGGAGAGCGTTACAGCCCTTGTAAAGGAGCCACTTCAGGCGATTGTGTAGCACTGCCGTTGTTCTTCTTCTGGCAGTCTTCAATCCAAATCCCTAAAGCAGATTCCATCCAGACTACTGCCTTATTACATCCACTTACAACTCGTTTTGCACCCTGGTTAAAAGGACGCTGCAGCCGTAGATCTTATATTCCTTTCCTACTTTTTAAATAAAAAGAATCGTAGCCTTCAACAAATCCAAAACGTTTACCTTTTCGGCAATCGTTAACATCTTCTTCTTGCGCTTGGGCACGGCCCCTGAAGCAGTAGCAGATTGTTTTGGAGCCATAATGAAGGGCTTGACTATGCACAAAGATAAACACAAAAGAGCACAACTCTTTACACAGCGAAACACGTTGATGCTGAATGAGCGAGATGAGACTTCCTGGTTAACACTGCATTCAGCACGCAGGAGCTCAACTGCATGCTCTGATTGGTTAGCTTCTCAGTCAGGAGAACTTAACTGTGTGCTCTGATTGGTTAGCTTCTCAGCCATCCGCCAATAGCGTCCCTTGTATGAAATCAACTGGGCAAACCAACTGAGGAAGCATATACAGGAAGTAAAAAGACACATTGTCCGCAGAACCCGCGAAGCAGCGAAAAATCCGTGTTATATATTTAGTTATGCTTTCATATAAAATCCGTGATAGAGTGAAGCCGCGAAAGTCGAAGCGCGATATAGCGAGGGATTACTGTATTCAAAGTAACTTCTGAGATAGTCTCGTTGCTACTTTTTATATCAGACCAAGGACCAAACAAAGGGTAGTTCTATGTGGTGTGTATACATGGTATATGTTTTAGGGGTTTGTAAAAGTGTTAAGGAATTTCCTTACTATGTGGTCTTATTTAAAATGGCTGCTTTCAGTAGTTATATGTATCTGTATTGGTTTATATTTAATATCTTTAAGCTTTTGTGTATTGTATGTGGGATGACACCACTGGTGGATACAACAGTGGACACAATGATCACCTTTTCCATTCTCCACAAGCAGAATATTACATTTGTTCAGCTGCATTTTATTTGTGTGTGTATTTTTATTTTGTAAGTTCTATGTGTTTGGTTTTGTGTAGTACCATGTTTGTGTGTTTTCTAGTACTATGGTGTGGGTATTGTGGTAGTAATGACCGCCATCCCCAGGGTGACCCAAATCTCTAATAGAAAACAGGCAGGAGGAAATACCAATTATCTTTGAAGATGGAGCGCTCCTATAACAGCACACTGCCACAAGATGTAAACAACATGCTGTAACAAGATGCACACTCTTTTCTGCAACTTCAAGTCTTTTTATAAAATAGTAAAGTTTACAAAATTAGATGTGCTATATCATACAAATTACTTTAGGATATACAATTCATAACTATTAAAAAATCATAACCAGAAAAAATCAATTACCACAGTATACAGGGTGGTCCAGATCTAATTATGCAATTATGAAAAGGCAAACACATCTCACCCACTGTTCAACTGACAACCGTCTCCCCGCCATTTTTGAAAGCAGGGCAGGTGCTGCCATCTATCGGCAACAAAAATAATTTTTTGTTAATTATATATGTAATAAAATTAATAAGTTATAATGTAATGAAAATTGCATAATTAGATCTGGACCACCCTATACTTATAATATGGTTTGAATGTGTTTATTAGTTTGTGTTGTAGTGCCAGTTCTTGATTTATAACATTTGCCATCCGACTATGCCTGTGAATCTGTCTGTGTCAGTAGTTTACATCCTGGTATGATGTGTTGATTTATTATTTCTCCTTGTGACAGTATTAGTATATGCCGTATATAATGTTAGCTTCCTTAATAATATATTTTCTGTAGTTTCTCGTGTTATAAATGGATCCGGCTGTCTTGCCGAAGATTTCACCATGGCCTAGCCAGCTGTTTGACATAATCTTAACCACACAAAGTTGATCAAGTTCATGATGGTGTTTGCCATATAATGTTTTCTGTTTTGTGTGGAAAAATTTTCTTAAATTATTAATCTGTGTGTTGTATAAGTTAATTATATCTATGAGACCTTTTCTTCCCTTAGCACTTGGGCGAGTAAGTGGCTTCATGGCTACTTTGAGGTGATGTTGTCTGTGTTTTGTGAGTATTGTTGATGTTTTCCTTGGGAGCTGTTGTAGGTTTGTTTTTAAACAATATATGACTCTGAAGAAATATGAGTATTGATATGGCATGTGTATTGATGGCTTTAATTGTGTGGCGTGCGTTTAGATGTATTTTGAGTATTTGTGAAAAAAATTATGTATATTTTTGTTTAAGAGTATATTTCATTTGTTTGTGTGGTATACACGTTTGTCCTGTTGGAGCCCAAAGTATTTGTATAGTTCACCATCTGCTATGGCCTCGATTCAGTTGTTATTTTTCGAGAATATACCCACCTTCCCTAAGGATTCCCTTTTCTACATTAATAGTTTTACATTATTTCTAATAACTGTTGTAATTGTTTGTTTGTTCCTGCATGTATTTTTATGTCATCCATATAGAATAGATGTGGTAGGATGTATTGTTAGTGTTGGTTTTTGTTTGTGTATCCATATTGTGTGTTGTTTAATCTGTCTGATAATGGGTTGTGAGTGTGGCAGAACCATAGAGAGCTATGTGAGCCTCCCTGGAAAATGTCTTGTCTTATTTGTATTGAGTCTGTGTGTATTAATGTGTTGTGGACATTATTATTTTTATTATTGTTTAGTTGGAAGACCCCATTATCCAAGATATACAAAATACACTGGAAAATACAAAGCTGACAAGCAATAAAAAAACAAAATGTAAAACAGAAGACAAGAAATTTGGTAACAAAAGTTGTCCAAATGCTAGATAGATATTGGAAGTGTAATAAAGTTAATGGGAAAATAATTGGATTAGCTGTAGACATCAATTAGGAGACAAGAGTGGGTTAAATGTCTAAGCAGTTCCAAGGTGCTTTGTGAGGAGCTGTGTCTTGTATAAGTGTCTGAAAAGCAATGGCCAGGAAAAGCTTAGGCAGTCATAGTGATGCTCATTCCACAACTTGGGAGTGGAAAAAATGTAAAATGATACATACTATCACATCTGGTAAGAGGAAAAACAGTTACTGAACCTCAAGAGTTAAGACTACTCCAGACATTGTGAATATTTTGCCATAATGTGATGTCACAGGCTTTTCTTTCTTTTTAATTTTCCTCATGTTTATTCATTCTGCTGTGTTCAGACTATAGTGTGTGTATATATCTATCTATTTAAAGAGCTTCTGTATAAAGCCAAATGTTTCCCTGGGGACAAATAAAGTTCTATCTAATCATCTAATCTAATGAAAAATCATTCCAAGTATTATTTCTTGAAACTGAAGTCATAAAAAACACCACAAACAAACAGCTAAGGAAAATGGCTGCAGTTTAAAGTTTGCGAGACATAACAATATACCAGGTTTCTAGTCATATTAATGAGTAGCAAACTCAAACTATTGATTTTGTATAAAAATGATACCACTGGAAACTAACCATAACTATAAACTTATGTTTGTCGGAAAATATGGGAAAACACGAGTATAACACATAAATACACTATTGTAATATGTCTCCAAAAATACCTAAAACTGAGTATTGTCATTCTTTACATTTTCCCATATTGACTGGATTTTGTTCATTCTTTAGTTTCTTGAATTTACATGACTGTTACAGTTGCTCACTCTCAAATATGCACATGCACACCATTACTAATTAATATTGCTTCAGTTCAGAAAATTCACTTAACCCAGTTAATTTGTATCTTTGTAATATGGGAAGAAATTGGAATACATGATTTTCTGCACCCATACCTGTCCATTTTGCACCAAGACTTTCTGTGAAGCTGGGACATTAAAACATGTGCTTCCTTGGTGGCACTTGCAGATTTACTGCTGTTAGGAAGTCCTCCTCAGAGGTTGAGGAACAACAAGATGCGGTATAATGTATTCTCTATGATTCATTCATGACATTAGTATCCTTTCTTCTTATTTTTTTTTCAGTTTACCATTGCTGTCATTAAGAGATCAAATGGTAATGGACAATTTGTACCTTTTTGTTGACATGTGCTCCTTAGTGGCAGCTGGTAAAAGCTTGAACTGGAAATGAAAATATAATTAAAAGAAAAAAAGGTGGTCCTCATTTATATGCAGGGATCTAGCTTTTAAGCCCTATCAGTAAACTGAGAATTTCCACATATTATATGCACACAAACCCAAGATTAAAATGAGAACTTTGCAGGGTCAATTGATCCAGCAACATCTGGGGCAAAGGCAACTTCACATACTACAAGAAACAATATTTTTCAAAGTAAGTAATTACATTGAACAAATAGTTACATTAAATATTAATCTATTGCAAAATGTATTAAAATTCCATATTAATAAGAAAACAAACAAAGATTAAAAAGTATCATATACTCAGGATTGTGTAGTATGCTTAACATACAAGTAAACAAAGAAAAATTTTCCTTTTCAGATTTTTACACGAATATGCCAATTCTCTTGTATTTTCACAATTCCAAAAAAAGCACATAGATTACAGCACACTTCTGCAGTGTATGAACATTTTGCATATACAGACATTAACTATAGTCAAAGAGAGAAATAAAATACCATTACCTATGAATATCCCATCCCTAAATCCAAATCCATGCATGAATTAATAATAATTGAGCAAAGATCATCCAATGCACCTTCATGCCTGTGACTTCTGCACATTGGACAGCGGAAAGAGAGACTATTAAGAAGTATATTAATTGCACCCGAGTTATCAAATTTTTCCCACTGAGATCACAGATGAGACCGGAAAATAACCATTCCAATTCAATTCAATTCAATTCTTTATTGTCATGTGTAGAAGTAGAAATACCATGTACAATAAATGCTTGCTTGCATGTGCCCCCGCAGACAGTGAACATAGACAAAACAAAACACACACACAATAAATAAATGAATATTAATATGTAAATAAATACAACCAGAATCCTAGGAATAAATAGAGACAGTGGCAGAAGTATATATGCAGGTAGCAGTGGAGGTGACACAAGGTTACTGATTGTTCATGAGACTGATTGCAGTTGGTTAGAAACTGTTCCTGAACCTGGAGATGCGCGTCCAAATGGAATTTAGTCGCTTCCCAGATGAGAGGAGGGTGAAAAGTGACAGTGCAGGGTGGCTGGGGTCCCGTCTAATACGGTTCACTTTCCTGAGACAGCGTGCAGTGTGGATGTCATGGATCACAGGGAGATGTGTGCCCGTGATCTGCTGTGCTGTGTTCACCACATGCTGCAGAGCTCTGCAGTCCTGAACTGAGCAGTTGCTGTACCAGGATGTGATGCATCCTGTCAGGATGGATTCCACAGTACACCTGTAGAAACTGCACAGGGTTGTGGGGGACATCCGGGCCTTACTCAGTCCCCTGAGGAAGTAGAGGCATTGTTGGGCTTTCTTGACTGCTGCTACAGTGTGACTTGACCATATAAGGTCATCAGTGAGGGTGACTCCGAGGAACCTAAAGCTGCTGACCTGCTCCACAGCCTCACGTCCTATGTAGATGGGGCTGTGCTCTGTTGCCTGTTTGCGGAAATCCACAATCATCTCCTTAGTTTTGCTAATGTTGAGGGTGAGGTTGTTGTCCTGACACCATTCTGCCAGAAGTCTGACCTCCTCCCTGTAGGCTGTCTCATCATCCTCATTAATCAGACCTATTACAGTGGTATCGTCAGCAAACTTGAGGATGGTGTTAAAGCTGTACTTAGCTACACAGTCATGGGTGTAGAGAGAGTAAAGCAGGCTCAGCACACTGCCATGAAGGGTGCCAGTGTTGATGGTGATGATGGAGGTTTTTCCACCAATACGCACTTGCTGAGATCTGCCGGTGAGGAAGTTCAGTACCCAGCTGCACAGTGAAGTGCTAAGCCCCAGATCCAGGAGTATGGTGATGAGCTGGGATGGAATGATGGTGTTAAATGCAGAGCTGTAGTCCACAAACAGCGGCCTGGCATAACAGCTCTTGTTCTTCAGATGAGACAGGGTGGTGTGAAGTGTTATGGAGATGGCATCCTCAGTGGACCTGTTGCAACGGTAGGCAAACTGGATGAGGTCCAGACTGTCAGGGATGATATCCTTGATGTGTTCTAGCACCAGCCTCTCAAAGCACTTCATGGCTATGGGAGTAAGTGCTTCCTTGAGTAAAACCATTAATACTTGTAGCTGATAATTCAATTTGTAATAAATTAAAAAATAGTTTTCGCTAGTACATCAAAGAAACAAATTCAACATATTTCTATTTTGATATAAAGATTAACTTAGCTACAGTTGTAGCTATAGAAAATTATATATATATATATATATATATATATATATATATATATTTATTTATTTTTTTGCAAACTAGACAACTGTATAGAGCAAAAATCTAATAATAAGCACAACGGTGGAGATGGAGTGATATTTATTTCTAAAAAAGTGTCCATTGCTTGAACTATAAATTTCAAGAAATTATTTATTCCAGGACATAACCAGAAAAAACAAATAAAAGATCCAACAGTTTTATTTTGACAGAGCATACAGTAAGGGTCTTATCTTGGGAGTAATATATGTTCTATGAACAAAATTATATTGTGCCATCTGGTGATTCGAGTTTTTGGATGTCTTCTCAATGATAGAAAGCACCATTTCCCAACTTGGCATATGTATACCTTTAAAATCTGACTGCCATTTCAAAATGACTGCAAGTGGTCCCATTTTAGTATCAAGCAGAAACACATAGCATGTAGTCCAAGGTCTAGCACGTGGACCAAAGGATGTCATAAAACTTTAAAACCGGTATGTCAAGCAAAGGAGCAGACATGTTTGAGCCAGTTGCTATAATTGAAGCTGTAATTTCAAGTAGTGAAAAAAGGATTGTGGCAAGATATTATATTCTTTGTGAAAAAAATGAAAGGATTTCATTCCTGTACATCCACAAATATCATTTACTAAATGTATTCCATTTCATGCTCAATCTGCACAATGGACAAAATATCACTCAATATTTTACTATAGCATTGTGAATCTGGTGGGTGCCAAAATAATTTGGGACATTCTTCAGTTTGTTTCTCTACCTTATGCCAGACCTTAACTGCAGAAACTACAGAAAACTTTAAAAGTGCAGAGTGGAACTTGAAGTAGTAAAATGATAGAGAAATTAGCAAATGACAAAAAGGCATTATTTTCTAACAGGTGTCAAGAAGGTAAACAGTTAGGGAGCTTCATCTAATTACATTGAGTATATGATAGACAACTGGGGAAAAGATGAGGATTGCTATTTACATGTTAAATATATATTAAATTTACTGAGGGAATTTTGTTATTTATGTTGCACAACATATGATTGAGCTGCGCTATTGCACCTAACATAACATTCTCCAACCTCCTTAATGAAATTCAGGGTTTCAGGAGTCAAAGGCAATCCCTGTAACAATAGATACAAACCAGGAGATAGCCCTAGGCAGGGTTCCAGTTCATTGCAGGACCCTCTCATGCATGCTACCACCCAGAGACAACAGCCATATAACATAACCAAAAGGAGTTTGGGGATGTGGGAAAACCTGTGCAGATGTTGGAAGGACAAGTACAGTGGTTGAAGGTGGAATATGAACTGAATCATTGAGCTAATAGTGTTCCCTACTGCACAACAGTGACATCTGTACATGACTGTGTGTTTTGTAAGACACAATTCTAAAAACAAAAATTGGTTTGAAGCTGTCAGATGAGGAGGATCAGCTGGCTGCCCATTTTCTTTGTATCTAGTGGCAACAGAAAATTCATCAAAAACCTTTAAGGTAATCATGCTTCTGTGTAAAATTAAAGTTATAGTATGGCCAAGTAGAAAATGAAGACTTCAGTATTCTCAGATACATGTGCAAACCTACAAGACCCTGGTATACATAAATGTAAATTTCAAAATTTGTGGTTATTTTATAAAGACAGGAACTTTTAATATATAGGGTGGTCCAGATCTAATTATGTAATTTTCATTATGCTATAACTTATTAAGTTTATTACATAGAAAATCACCCGAAAAATCCCAGGCTATCGAGAAGTGTGTGAATTGACGACATGAAGAATCATCTTCGTGCCGAACTGGAATCATCCCCACATAAATTGAGGCAATCACGGTCTTCATAATTAGATCTGAACCACCCTGTATAATAGGCCTAAAATCCTTTTCATCATAAGATCATATTACACACATTTTGCTAAGCTTATCAGTCTTCAAAAAGATGTTGGACCATTAAAACATTAAAAAAATCTTTTATTTTGTTTTATTCCTCTAAATTCCTAGAAATTCTCCAGTGTTTCACAGTGTCATAAAAATCAATATTCATTTCTTATAACTTTTAAATGCTAAGAAGGACTTAATGTGAGGCAATACTTGCTATGTATTAAATGATTTCTTCTAAACTTAAGTAATGAACATTTTCAGGTTACTTAAAAAAAAGGCTTTTGTTTGCAACATTATAAATGGAGATTGGAGATTCTATTTGTTCTGCATGGACACCTTTTTCATGTGTTTTACTTCACTCCTGTAATGGTTCACAGGAGTTAAAGATTGAAAATAAGGTTGCAAATATAAAAGCTTCATTTAGCATAGAGATAATGTTTATACTGATATCAAAATGACTTTCTCACTGTACTTTATCTGTTCAACAGCACATTTTATAAAATTCAGAATTGCCTTGATAGACCCTGTAAGACCAGCTACTGTTGATTTACCCAAAACATTGGTAATGCTTTACTAAACAACATTAATTTGAACTACTACTGTAGAGGTTCCAATGCTTGAGTACAAAGTCAATTAAAATCAATTTCTGAGTAAGTGAATTAGGCACAAAACAATACAACTCTCTACAGTAAAAGCTGTGGGAGCAGCAAATCTACTTTGATCTTTACAGTCCAAACCAAAGTAATTAAGCACATGTGAAACACCCGGATAAGAGACAATAAGCATCCAATGACAGATACTTGAGAGACCAGCTTAAATACTTGACATAATTAATTAACAACATTGACCTTTTTGTGCATAAAGTGGTGGAGCAGAGGAGAGAGAGAGATGATTTAAAAAGGAGAGAGGAAAAAATGTAAAATTGTGCATGTACAATACAATACAGATGCACATAAATACAGTATATAAAGTACACTAGGCAATATGTAGGAACATTCACTATTCTCATAAAAGCTAGGCATTTGCATTATGTTCCCTCTGGCAAACATCTTCACGCAGTGAAAGCTAAAACAACACGTCACCTAAACAGTTTTTTTTTCCATGTGCAGTTATTCTGACTAATCAGGTCTGAGCTTCTACTCAGCATCTATGTATACCTGTACACTGGACTGCCTGGACATTTTAATTCTTCTATCTCCTTATGCTTTTCTATTGCCCTTGTATACTGTATTATATTTTATCATTTTATATTTTATCTTCTTATATTTATCGTTTACATTCTGTGTTGTCCTTGAATATTGCACCAATACTATCAAGACAAACTCCTAGTACACATTAGTGTACCTGGCCAACAAAATAAATTCTGATTGTGATTAAGTGTGACACAATGGTATGTCTAGTGACCTCTACTGTACTGATGTAGATTTAGTAAACATCCTTTGTGTTCCATGTTTTGAAACAGTCACCAACACACAGCCCAACACTGAAATCGGGACAGTAAGAGTGTGTTTCTTTGCCATTTTTCTTATTTTTTTTTATGTTGCTTATACATGCAAGGGCCAGTGCCTGATCTGCAAGATGGACAGTGACCATTGTGTTATTGTGGGCTACCATAGTGCAAGGTCCTAGCGGGGCCATATAGGGGACTATATTTGTGTGTATGTATGTCCAGTTGAGTGATTGTTAAATGTGAACAACAACACTGGTTGCACCGGTTCCTGTTTGTAAATTGGGGTCTGTGCCTTTAAACAGGTTTACACTGAGGCAGAAGGGCTTATGCGATTTGTAGTTTGTGGTTTGTATGCTCTGTACCGATAAAACTGGAAGAGAAGGATATGGCGGGACTTCTTGAATGTACCATTTTCCTATCGACCCCATCGTCAGCAGCACTTAACCTTTTATTAACTGGGCATTTGCAGCAGAGAAGGATTGTGTTCAACCACTGGATTTAAGGATAGTGGTGGGTTGTTCTTCCTCCCAATTCAGTCCACCGATGCTCTTTGAGAAGAGGTGCGACTCAAAGACTATTCTTCCTGACCCTGGTGGTAGGACTGCATTCACTAGTCAAGTTCCGGGAAGGCAGTTTATTAAAAGGGAGTGTTCCGCACATCTTTCCAACCTTTAAGCACTTTTCACGTTTCCAGAACCTCTTCCATTACCTACAGTAAAGACTTTTTCCAGGACTGTAAATATCCTTGTATGGGGGTTTGTTCGTGGTGTTTGTTGAGTATTTTTGTCATTATTTTTCTTACATGTTTGTAAGCAGTTATCCTAGTAAATAAGGAATATTTATACATTTGTGTGTTGGATGTGTTTAATCTATATGAGCATTTTCCTAAGGTGTTGTTAATATTCGGGTGGCAGGATGGAAATACTGTAGGGCTTAGGTGTTGACCTGATTCTATCCATCTTTGCTACATAAATCTGGTGGCAACCTCCATGCTTGCTTGAAGTTAAAGAGTGCACTACAAGATTTGCTGACTTACACATTTACCCTGACACAAATATTTTGCTCTTTTGCCACATAGATACTACAGATACCTTGGGATTATCACTGTACACCGCTACAGCTTTACATGACTGAAGTCACCAGGTGTATCATGGCAGTTCAGCTGAACAATGCGAAATGTACCAGTTTTACAATCTGTGTCAACATCTCATAACCAATTCACATTGTCATCACTATCTCTTGATTCAACTAATGGCTCAGCTTCGTTTTGTTCTAAAACTGGCTTTACAGCTTTTAATTTACATGCCATTGTATGTTTTGGTTGAAGTCACCACTCCAATCTTGAATAATGATGAGTTACCACTGAGTGGCAAAATGCATAGAATTTTCATTTTTGCAGCATGATATTATTTTTATCCACTACATGGCAGCAGAATTGTGATCGAAAATGTATTTGGGCTTAACAATGTACTGTACATCAAATTATAACAGGAGGATATTTGAACTCATCTTCTGGGAAGAACACCCTGTTCATAAAGCCTGGTTTCAAACCTGGTTATTCCATTACAAAGAAAATGGTCTGCCTGAGCTTAGTCAGGAAGTACTGGGCATAATGCAAAAATCCAACTAACCAAGACTAAACTGAATTAACATGAATGAAACTAATCATATTTTACCATTTTGGAAGTCACTCTGCAGTGATCCCTTTAAGAATAAAATTTAACATGATGCTTATGTCCAGTACTCTTGAAAAGGAAGTGCCATTACACACAGATGTTTAAATTCTATTAGTTACTGTACAGTAGCTTTTTTGATTTATATTAGAATAAGTTGTTGACTTGATATTGTGTTAAATAAAGGGTGAATATGAATTGACATGCTCTCACCAATATTGTTCAGTTTTTGCCTATGTGGAAACAAACATATTTGAATATGTTAAATACAAATCAAACCTCATATTCTCTACATTACATTAACTAAAAAAGTATTCTTCCATTCTCTTCTACATAAACTAAATCCATGATTTGTTTTCACGTGTTGCCAGAAGAGAAATACATTATGTTTATGTTGACATTATTTAATAAGATGCATTGGCAATAGTTTGAATTTGTTTTTCCTATTCTAGATAATTTATTAATTCATAGTAGGGTAATGTCTGCACAGTGTTGTAGTGATTACATTCACTTTGTGTCTTTGTTTGATAGACTCAAATAAAACATTTAGCAAAGCAATGGATCCCCTGAATCCAATATCTTTTACATAATAGAATTATGAAAGAAGACATTAAAGCTATTAACAAGACCCACAGATTTTTTTCTGTAAAATATGCAATAATATATTAGAAAGAACAGCACATTGACCATTTAGCTCAGCTGAGTGAATTCCAGTCTGAAGCTGTCAACTGAAAACCTACAGCTAGTCAATATGAGGCAATGAAACAGCCAGAAGTAAAAGCTTTTAACATCTTCTAGAAGAATACCTTGTGTAATCAATGCTGGTGCTTTCTATTGAACAGAGTGAACATCCACCCAGACAGCTCAGCTCATCCCCCAGCTCAGCAGGCATTTAATTAAAAAGACACACAACTTTAAATTTCAATCAATAACCTGATTTAATAAAAAAAATATACTTTTGCATGTAATTTCAAGTAATTGTTTTTTTTGACAAATTTACCACCCATGTTTTCTATAAATGCAAGCAATTGTCTTGTTTGAAAATAACCCATTGACTGCAAACATTATGGAAGAATGTCAACGGGGTGTGGCTTTTGTGTCAGAATTCTATTTTCAACTAGTGTTATTTTATTATAAAAGGCATTTTTTAGTTTAAAAAAAAACCCAAACTTTCTAGCCACACAAAAGGTCCATTATATGGAGGTTCAGGGTATACTGAAATTATGTGCTAGAATCCATTTTTCTTTGAGTTTTAATTTGGGCGTTAATTTGATCTAACATATAATCACAGTAAGATAGGACTGTAAAGAAGTAATTTCCTTACTAAATTGCTTACTTGATGTAAGGTAAATAAAGCAAAAAATGTTTCAAATTTAAATATTCTAAATTTTTATTATTTTCCCCTGAACAAATAACTCTAATTTTAATTAGAGCTGTGGGATGGAACAATTTGAACAATTTATATTCAAGGACGTCATCATTTCTTAATAAAAAAAAGCATTGCTTAACTGTGTTATATACTGTAAATATGAAAAAAATACTCATGGCAGTGAGGTTGAAAACAATGAGCAAGGTGTGATGGTAGGCTCCAGAAGTTTAGAGAAAGTAGGAAACCACCTTTACTCTTACGCTTTTGGAGACATTACCTTACCTTGATTATTTATGGCTGCCTATAAAGGTAACCGTTGAGCTGTAGGAGGAAAACTAGAGTACATGGAGAAAAACACAAGAAGACAGGGGATGCTATGGAAATGATGGGGTGAAAAAGTTTAAAAATAATAGTTTTGACAACTAAAAACAATATTGGAGCCCCAGAAAAAACACCTATGACAACTGGCTCATCATAGGAATGGCTGTTTCAACCCTCACATTTTACACTTAAGTGATGTCTTGTGTGCATTAAAGTTAAATGCCTCAGGCTTGGATCAATAACATGCAGCGGTGAGGCTTCATTCATGACTTGTTTTAAGGAAAGTGCCATTGAGTGCTCATCATCTTTGGCAGGCTTGAGCAAGCTGGATTGTCACACACTGGTGTTACATCATTTTAAACAATTAGACTTAAATAATTAGACATCAGAATGAGTTATTGCTAATGTCATTTAACATTCTGATCTTAGAAACAAGAATCGCTATGGATGACCATATTCTCCAACAGCGAAGAGAAAGCCCAATGAATGTCATGGTGGATTGCACTAGTGTCTGTAAAATCCAGTTACTACTCCTGCTACCTGGAGCGCTTTACTTTTGCAATAAAACATGGACAAGTTTGTTTTTTCCAGTATATGACCTATTGCATCAGGTCTGCAATGAACCATTTTGCTATAAATTAATTTCAGATTACACAATGCTGCCATTTCATGGAAATCTTAAATTATATCTGAATCATCTCATTGCCTCTAATACAGCATGAGATGGGATACCAAATGCAGTTCACTAGTCACCCTTAATAGAACAATCCTGCATCCAGAAGGGGGGTGCACACTCTTTGGGAAAATGTTTGTTAGCTTTTACTAAACCGAAAGTCTTATAGTACAATATTAAATGCTTCCCTAGTGGTACAGCAGTGATTCTAAGATAAAGAAAGAAAAAAAACACACACTAAAGAAAGAATACACTTATCTTCTTACTCTCACACAATTTTCATAGCAGAGCTACTGACAAAAATGTGCAATTGTGCGGTTCCAACAGTTGGCTCTGGTCTGCTTCGAGAGGGTGCAGGAGGCACAATTCCTATATATGGGCAGGAACAATGTCTTCCATTAATCTGTAGGTAATATCTAATGTTCAGAGCAGTTGCCAGAGGTTTAAACTTATCTCACGGTCTTTGTTTACAAAATAAGAATATGCATTTGCCATTAATGGGATTCATTCTTTGCTAACACAGGGAAACTCTAAATAGCAGATAGTAGAATCTTAGAAATATATTGACCATCAACAAACAGGGAGCACATCACCACTTTTTAATAGCACTACTAAGTTGCTTCTTCTTATCTCTTCCCATCTCAGTTGTGCCTTCTTTTTGTCAGGTTTCTTACAAAGCACTAATGCTTTCTCCTCATCTTATGGAGATGCATTATGCAGATGCATTTATTTATGACCTCAGTTACACATGATGTGTAAATAATGTGTATGGAGTAATTCTCACAGATCAAGTGGCACACTTCAAACCTTTGGCTACAATTGCATATAGAGAAATATCTGCATAAATCCAATACATGATACATAGAAATACCAATAACAATTATTATAATACATGATATTTATATTGTGCTTTTGCTCATGTTAAAATCACTTTACAAAGACAAATACTGTGCTTGTTACTTCAGAACCTGCAGTATGAGGTCAGGGCAGATGACTTGCTTTTACAACAGTAAATGCTTACTCTATTAAAGTAGTATGAGAAAACAATCATTATGATAAGACAATATCCAACATATTAAAGATTGATTTTCTTATTCTATTCAGGTCATATAAATTTTTTCCAAAGATTAACCACAATGCTGTAGTAAATAATGACGACATAAAATATAAGCAAGCAGATCCAGGAAAGTACTTGCATTATTAGGAAAATAATTAAATCCATTATAAATTACAATGCATCATACAACAGATTGTGCCAAAACATGCTCAAATAATTTTAATAAAATGCAACAGGAACCTTACCAAAGTGTTTAAAAAATGATGGCATAAGCAACTAATCATGAAATTGTGAACAGTGGGGATTTAGGGTAGAGTGTGCAGATGAATACAAAGCTGCTTGCATACACATAGCTACTCTTAATGGTGCAGGGATCCTCACTGAAAGTAGATGTTTTTTCAAAGATGTGCCTCAGAAGGTTTAGTGTTATGGCTACTGCTTTTCATATAATCTTTCCATTAAAAAGCAAAGAGACAAAATTTAAGTTTTCAGGTTTCCTAAATGAGCTTGATTAGCATATGCCCTAGAGGTACCTAATTAATGCAAGTGGCTCTGAATAAAATTCAAGAACTGGAAAACTCTATCCTTAAAATAAAGTTTAATGTGGATTCAATAATTTTGAGCAACCTTTCCGATGGGGTAGGTTAAGACGGGAGTTTTTAGACAATAGCTTTCTTGGCAGTAAAGTGATAGCTTAATTGAGGACCAGGGCTAGGGGTCAAAAGGTATGGTGAAAGGATTGAGGAAGTTAAAAGCTATTTATTTAGTTTTGAGTGGTACCTTTTAGCAATCACAAATGATTGTTTACTGCTGGCATACTGACTAATACAATTTACAAGCAATATCTAAATACATCTTAAAAATCAGTGAACAATTTATACAATCAAAACTTTAAGATTGGGTCCTGAAATGAATCAGAACTTAATCCAAGGCTTGTCCTTCCTTGCGGTTGATGCTGCATGGATATGCTGGTCCTGCCACCACCCATGACTGGAGTAAACAGGTTTGAGAAAGTTAAGTGGAAGAATCCTAACTCACTCATTTTAAGTCAGTGGGTAACCGATGTTATATACTACTTGAAAGTGGAAAAAATTTAAAATCTAATTCTCACTTAGACAAACCATACAACATTTTTTCAAAACCTATTAGGAACTAATCAATAACATTTTAGAATAAGTATTTTAATTGAGGAAGCAGATTCCTCCCCTCTTTTTTTTACTCTATTTTTATTAATGTATTAATTTATCTATTTACTTATTTTTATTAGTTTAAAGTTTTACTCTGCTGACCTAGCTCTCTTTCTCATGGGGTTGATTTGTTTTGAACCAAGTTTAGTAAAACTTGGCTTATTTGAATGGAATGTTATTTGTTATTTAAGTGTGTAATATTAGGTTGTACAGATTAGTTCTAGAGTTGAGTTGGGCAGTTACCAGTTTGCCCTTTTATTATTATTTACTTATTTGGCTAACACCTTTATTCAAGGTGACTTTCAATGTTTGAGATACAATTGGTTAAATTTCTTTTGTTTTTCCAACTGGAGCACAGGCAGGAGAAGTAGCAGCATTTGAACCCACAACCTCAGGGTTTGAAGTTCAAAGCCATAACCATTACGCCACATTGCCTGCCTAGAACCCCTTTTATATAAAAGCTTCAGTTTCTTGGTAATCTGGGGAACAGAATAACTTTCAGTTCACAAAACAGCAATAGTCTGGCTTGTTTCTTGAGAAAGCTGTTTCAGGTGGGCCAGTTCTAAACCCAGAATTGAAATCTAGGAGCCTAAGGATAAACAGTTTACTTGCTTTATTGAAAATAATAACAGTTCCGGCTTTGCTAATACAATTACAACGGTTTCTCTAATAAGCAATTGGCATTTAAAAATTAAGGATAAACTAAGTGAGTTTACCATTAAGAAACTGAAAGAATGGTTTCTGAAACTGGTATTTTGCAGTCTTATAAGGGTAATAAATTAAACGCTAGTCATTTTAAGCAGTGTAACATTAGTAATGACTTGGATTTATTTTTAAATCAGTTAAAAAGTATATACACATTTATGTTGTTTAAGACAAGGTTAGTAAGCTACATTAATTATTTTTTTCTAACTACTTCATTCCTTAATTGAGTCAAAAGACAAAGTTAAGTACTATACTTTCAAAAATCATCATAACCTAACACTACGCCTCAAGAAATTGTTTCTCTCAGCTTTACTAAGTTAAAACTAATCACATCTACTAGCAGTGACACACCTCAGAAATCTGTCATTGTTTTATATGAGAATAGTTTTTTAGGTTCAAGCGCAAGTTACTTTCTGTGTATAGTTTGCATGGGTTTACTCCAAATGCTCCAGTTTACTCCCACAGTCCAATGACATGCAGGTTAGGTGGACTGGTTGTGCTGAATTGTCCCTAGTGTGTGTTGGGTGTGTGTTTGTGTGGATGTGTTCACCCAGTGATAGGATTGTATTCTGTTGAGAGATCATCTTTGCCTTGCACCCTGCGGTTGCAGTGGTAGGCTCCAACTGCCCCATGACCCTGCTCTGAATAAACAGATTTGAAATATGGATAAACAGAGGCTTTTTTAACACTATGTTAGTCTCCCATTTTTCTCTTTTACTAATAGTCATGTGAGAAAATATGCTCGAAAGGAAACAAAAACATTTACTTTTTAATTATAAGGCCATTGTTATTTATCTCTTTATGAATCCATTATCACTATGTTAATAATCCGTTTGTTGGGTCCCAATACAGTAACAATTTTCTAATTTCGGTACAAATATTCAAAAGTTTAAGAACCCCTGCATTAATTCATTCGTTAAAATGAGAAAAATAAATAGATCAAAATAAGCCAAACATACAGGAAAGAAAAATCCAAAAGAAGCAAAACTTCTTTCAAAAATACAATAAACCTAAATGTATCTTTTCAGATTATGCTTTAGTCTGCATAAATCAAACTCTTCTTGGAAAGGATCTCTCTTATGATACTATGAATAATAAAGCTGTATATTTTGTCTTTATTTGGGCAGTCTTACGCTTATAGAGTAATATCAGTTGTACATTTAATATATTAATGCACTTTCTCATCTAAGGAAAGCTGAAAAAATGGCACATATTCTTCATTGTCACTGCGGTCTGAATGTATACGACACGCATTAGCAGAGAAAGCCATTTAGTCAAGTGCAGAATTTATGATAGGGAGTTCTGTTTAATATTTACTGCTCTTCACAGTTGTAAAAAACGACCATTCCACCCACTGCATGAAATGACCATCATTGTCTGAAGGCTTTTTAGATGTGACTAGGTTTATCCCCAAACACTCAGACTGCGTTGTAATCTCTAGTTTTGCAATATTGCTTTAAGAGGTTAAGAAGATGAATGTTCATTGCTTTTAATCCTTAACTGTGATTTATGACTCCCTGAGTATCCTTCCCCTGAGCGGTACAACTTTACATTGCACATACATCTGCAAGTAAATTATAGGTTATGTTCAACAGTCTTGTAACATCTTCACCTTCAGAATGTCTTTGTTATTTCTCCACTAAGGCTTCCTTTAGGCAACTGAATAGTTCAAGGCTACTTTCAAGGTAGTGCTTGTGGCATTTAATAAATATACGGGGCTCTGTATTGGTGGAATTTACATGGCTCTGATAATTGTCAGATATCTCATTTTAGATTTGTGTTGTCAACTGGAAAAGATGGCATCTGAAGGATTATAGCATTTATATTCATAGCTATAAATCTCAGTAGGTTTTCTAATGTGTGTACAAGGCCCTCAAATACAGGGCACCAGGGAAATGTTAATTACCTGAGAAATACAGTAGATGCAGAAGCAGTGAAACTGCAATATAAAAATGTTGAAATGTTCTCAATGTTATTTAATACTAACAAATAAATGCATCTGCTAAGAAGCATTTTGTTTCAATGTGGTGCCTACTAGTGCCCTTCAAATTTGAAAGGTGGTTCTCTTTATTTTAGTATTGTAGCACAATGCAAAATAAAAAAAAATGGAACATTTGATGAAGAAAGACGCTTTTGAGAAAAGAACACTTTTTTTATGCTTAGATAGTTTATCTTTTGAATATTTTGAATGAACAATTATGTTGATTACACTGTAAGACCTTATGCCCTTCTTCTATTTCATACAGATCTAGTGCAGCTGCTTTTAGAACAAATGTGGGGGTTTTGCCTGATTTATCATATAACACAGATTTTATATTTTTGTTCAAAATAATATACTATATTAGAATGCTCCCACTGACTTACTGAAAACATACCATGTAAGGTAAGAAAAATGTGCATTCTTCAAATAAGTACATTGTTAAAATTACCTTAATTACCCCTTCTTATTCTTTTTAATATACTGTATATTCCCAGCTAATACTTAATTTTTAATTTTCAAGACTGATCTTAAAGTAAAACAATCCTATAAGTTGTACTGTATTTGCCACTTGTCCACATAAATTAGCATCTGTCAAACTAACTTTGTTGATTAATGTACTTTAGTCCTGGGGGTCCTTGAGGTTGCTTTTTTTCTTTCCAAGAACTACAAAATCACTGATTTCATTGTTTAATCAGCAGGGTCCCTTTTACTTTAGTCAGTGTGACTTTATATTCAATCCTTAAATACTTAAAAGTCTCTAGCATACTTTTTTTTCTTAATTTTTCCATATATGGCACTTAGGAGCAAATCATGTATGATGTCACTTTTAATAATTGTAACATTAGGCAGCAAAATATGAGGCAGACTTTAGTCCATGAATTTACAACTTGACTTATGCTGGGGAATGAAAAAAAAAACTATAGCATTACCTACCGCTACTTATTGCAAAATGGATTGCATCAGACTGTAAGCTCCTAAATTTAGTTGTAGATACAGGGTTGAGACACACCATTCAGCATTGTTGAACTACTTTGGTTAAGCATATGGCTTATAAGGATTAATCAAGGGGCATGTTTTGATGAAAAATGTTAATGAGACAATGTATACATGGCTTTACCTCACCCAGGGCAGCAGGTAGTAACTCCCCCTGGGTTGCAGTATCACCAAGATACCCACGGGGCATCATGGGACTTGGGAGTTTGTTGGCTCAGCCCTGTTGGGTTCTCTGGGTGTTGCCTGGGATTGCTATGGGGACTGGTTTGCCCAACTTCGTGAGGCTCCAGCCTTACCTGGACATGCTCCTGGGAACACTGGTAGTACTTCCGGGGACAATATAAAAGGAGCTGCCTGCCATATCTCAAAGAGCCGGAGTCAAGAAGAAAGAGATGAAGCTTGTTGGGAAGAGTGGAGGAAGCAGAGAGTGAGAGACAGAGAAGAAGACAGAGTGCTGCTGTTCTGTGCTGTATACTGTATTGTTGCTGTTGTGGGAAATACTTGCCAGGGAAGAGTTGTGTCCAGAGTGTGTTTGTGTCGGGTGCTGGGGAGCTGTAGCACCCCTTTGGTGGGCACTATATATATATATATATATATATATATACACATAAATAAAAGTCTTGTAACGTTGGTGGGACAGATCTGAGAGAAAGACAGAGAGAGGCATAGAGACACACTGTGCAGACTGCTTGTGTTTGGTGATGAGAAAGACAGCCCTCACCTGAGATGCTCACTTTCACAAAATTCATTCAACCTTGGTGCGAGCTGTGAATGCACAGGAAGCTGCTCTTTGAAAGCTTTGAAAGGCTTTGATTTGGAAAGACTGGAGTGGAGTGACACAGCAGGAACACTGTGTGATGGAGTGATGGAATCGAGCCACAGCTGAGAGTTAAGATTCATGTTCAGTTGCTGTTTATCCTTTTAAGTCCCACTTTTTTACCTGCTTTTTAATTTTTTTAGTTCCTTTGCTTATCATCTGACAGCTGCTCTTGTGTATTAACTACATTGATATAATTGATATAAAACTACTTTTAAGTAAAAACTGAAGAGCATTTTCATTTATCTGTATGTGTATTTAAAAACTAGGCAATCTAAAGGCAACTTATAAAATTGGAATTGATATTTTTTAAAAAGGTCAGCCTCTCTGACACCACACTTCACAATTTGAAAACCATTGGCTTAGATAGGAAGGGGTGTTAATTAACACCATTAAGGAAAAATAATGCATTATGTCTTTGTAAATGAAATGAATGCTTTAATGTGCAATAGTGTGAACTATACAGTACATGTAAATAAACTTACACTGAAGGCACAAAGGTGACAGGAGTTAGCTAGATGCATTTTTTGTTAAAGCCCCGAATTTTGCTGAATATTAGCTCCAACAAAATTATATATTAGGGAAACTCCAAGGAGGACTTAAAATATGTGGTTTATTTTTATTATCATCATTTGAAGATGGCACTAAGCATCATACCTGAATGACAACTCTGGTAAACTACAAACTCTATATTATGTATTTAGTTTGTTATTATCCAGTATTAACTCTTTTAGGGCTAATTTATTTTCTCCTTTTCTCCCAGGGCTGAATAAAAAGCAGCCCATACAGCAATGATTTCACACACAAATCAACATAAAATACTTATTTATAACAAATGTCACTCTGTTTCATGTTCCATGAGCCTCTACAGTGTGAAAACTCACAGACTTATTATGTACTGTTTGTCTCATCGCTTATAAGCTGAAAGGCACTTTCTGGAAAAAAAAAAAGTTACCGGTCTTTCGGTTTCACTTTCCAAATTGCTTGCATCCAAATCAGCGTTTGATAAGTCAGAGTCTGATTCAGTAATAATACACAAAAAATAAATAAATAATGCACACCGAGTATTTTGCTTTGTCCATTTGTTTCGCTCTCTCGCCCGCCATTGATGACATTCGAGACGTTTCTATTCACACACACGCAGGTCAATGAGAATTAAAAGTCCTTGTAGCATAGAGGGTCTACATATAATGTAATATTGAGCTTTATCAACATTTATAGCTGATTATTGCCCTCAACCCCTGCTGTTGACAAAAGTCGATATCAGGCCTGAAAGAGTTAAAGATCTTTGATTCTCTAGTTGCTGCATAATTGTTTCTCCTTGTTGCAAATGACAAGATCCAGTACATACTTCAAAACTGATATAGCTGTTTGCCGCACTAGTTTCAGTAAAGTTCAGATTTCTGAAAAACTTACATACAGCAAAACTGGTGCCAGGCTGAATCAGCAAGTATCTGCAAAGAAAAAAATGTAAAAATAACCTTTACCTTTTTTTAAATAACATATTAATAAACGATTGTATTTAAAAAATATTACTGTTGTTTAAAACAAATATATTTATTTTACTCTAAAGATGCAGTCACCACAATTTTTACTTAAATGTCATCAAGATAGTGTCACAGGAGGCTGGGGGTGGTACCCAGCTGGGACGCCCAGAAGGACCGGAAGAGGGACTATGCCTCCTCCGGACCACAAGAGGGCAGCCATCCTGGATGGTATGGGGACCATGGGAACAGAGCTTGGAAGCTCAACCCTATAGGGACCCGTGGTCACTGCCAGGGGGCACCCGGATGCCTAAAGAGCCCTGGCCCTCAGCACTTCCGCCACACAAGGGAGTGCTGGCAGTCACTTATTGGGAGGCACCTGGAGCAAGTCCGGGTGATTATAAAAGGGGCCGCCTCCCTCCATTCAATGGCTGGAGTTGAGTGGAGGAGGACAGTGCTCGGAGGAGAGGAGTGGAGGCCGACCAGAAGAGAGACATTACGAGAGAAGGCCTGGACTTTGGGGGTGTTGTGGGTGCACTGTAAATAATAGTATAGTTGTAAATAAATGTGTGTGGTGCTTAAAACAATGTCTACCTGTCTGTGTCTGGGCAGCTTCCCACAATAGATAGAGTTATGAAGAGGCTGATTATGAAAGACTAAAAAAAAAATTAAGGAACTACTATAAATACAGTACTTAAAAAATTCATACTATAAGTTTTAAGGATTGGTGGGTTTTCAAGCATTTTTTCATGTAATTGTTATTATTTCTTTTCCTTTATTTTGCAATTCAGTGGACTTTGAAAAGGTATTTCTGCTTACAGTATTGCCTCAAAGACACAACAGTGGCAAAATTACAAAAAAGAGTTATTAATTGTGACACAAAATTATACTTCACATGCATTAAATAATCATTCAGTGTACCAACTACGTCAAGCTCTGCAAGGAAAACCCCATTGGAATTTACCAAGATAACTAGCTGCTCTGATAAGGAGACACTGTCTCTCTTTTTCACTTGGTTACTTAAGTTACTGTCAGATTTCTAACCATTATCTTCTCTGCATGCTATTGGAATGTGTATAAGGTTTTTATGGTGGATGTTTATGGAAGGATGTAATTCAAAAGTCCCAGGGATCCACAGGTTGGTGGTTATGGTGCTTTAGCATATGTAGGGGCTAGAACCTTTATACCCTTAATATAATATTGTTTTAGTACAATAAACTAATCAGTGTTTAATTCAAAGTTTTGCCAGAGGTCTTCAGAAACAAGATTTTCACAGTGGTTCTCCTGGCATAACATGAGAAATACTAAATTGCCCCTCATGGCTTTGTCCATTCTGGCTATCAATCTCTCTCACCCCTTCACCACCTAATAGCTAATGGGTTGAGCTACAGTCACATCATCCAAGTGAATGATGCAAATTGGTGGTGGGTGAAGTGGCTCCCCACTGTCTATGTAAAGTGCTTTCAGTGTCTAGAACAGCCTAATATAAATCCAACTATCTATCTAACACTTCTTTCACAGATTGATATTGTATAATAGTGATACCAAAACCAAGACTGTATAATATATAACATACAAAAAGGAAAAACAAGCAATATTTCATAATAATAAGTAGAAATAAAACAAATATTGTAACTGAAAGAATATTTCATAAGCAGATAACACTTATGAGGACAAAGGTAACTGAGTATACAGTCCCCAGTTATGTACTGAATGTTTATTGCACTTCATTGATGCTTACAGAATAATGATCCTGATTAAAATGTACATGAATACCAACACATCATGTCCTGGGCGACATACTATATGAAAATAGAGACCAAAAGCATATATTCCTTTCAGATCTTTGCTTCATAGCAATGGAGACACTAAACATTTTGGTGGAACACCCAATTATGTTCACATCAACAACAGTGTATTCAAATGGAAAATTAAACATACTATAACAAAGCACAATGAATATCATAGCACATAAAAGCCTGAAATACACTCATTATTCCAGTAAATTACACATATAAAACAGATGTAAGATGCAGTTAAAATACATTTATGCAATCAGAAAATAAGGTTAGATAGTGTCGCACTGACAAATATTTTTAAGAGTCCACACAGTCAAAACAACCCAAAGCAATTTGAACAAGAGCACCCTCCCGTCCCCAATATAATACAATATGCTACAAGCTCACCTCTCCAAAGATGATATTGATGTGTTTTGAATTGTAACTAATATCTCTTCATTCTCACCTACTTTTGGTTAAATTCTCATCCATAAATAAATATCAGCTGGATCAAATGAAACTCCTTTGAAAGGACCTTAAGTGGCATTTTTAAATGGCAGATCAGGTTTAAATACCAACACATCAGGAAACTGAGCATTCACAAAACAAAGGTGACATCAATAAACATAGCACAGAACAGAAATTTCCCTTACTCTATGCATCAACACTAAAACTATACTCACATGATCCTTACATGCCATGTGCCGTATGCAGTGGCATGTTCTAAAGCTGTTAAAAATTACAATTGTGTCTGTATCTGGAACAAGGATCTTTTGGATGTGGTGAGTTTGTCCCTAACTCTGTGAAAAATTGACAGTTTGTATGTTGATCTAGAGTGGCAGACAGTGCAGAATGTCACATTTCTCAGATATTTAATGTATGCTATGTCTATTTATTTCTGCAGATTGTATTCTTGCACCTGATTGTGTCCAACTGATCCTTTGGCAATTGTTGTCCAAGTAAAAGCAGCAAAGGGATATTGTTATGCTGTCATCTTTGTCTTGATCTTTTATGAGGATATTTTTTACTTCAGTGAGTTCATTACTTGTATGTTTTCTACTTTGTATATTTTTTTATTCTGCGCCTATAAGGGCTAGATTAATTTAGGAAAAGACTCAGTTGTGATTTCTGTAAAGCCAATTAAATCAAGCAAGCTCTTGTAAGCTTGATCATTTGGCTGACAATTTAACTTCATTTTTGAAAATGAGAGGGCAGAGCTAACAGGGTTTATGCCACAAGCAGGTCCTATGCTTCCAGCAAACAACATATATGTATATATTTATTTATTTTGTGCCAATGACCCTTACCACTGATCTGAGTAAGCCCAGACTGCTAATCTAATATCTGATGCTTTTGAAATACAACTGTGATCTGCAGAGGCATCTACAGCATCCACTTAAAATCAGGCATCAAGATACCTGGCACTGGATCTGCTACTGGATTAAAGTTGGAGGGGGACAGTGGGTCTACCACAGAACTGCCAGGTACAAATATGAACCTCAGAGAGAAGGCATAGTGATAAAGAGTCTAGTTTGAATGGTTGGTGCATCATGCCTGGTATTGTAAGAAGGTCTAATAGAGCTTAATGATTTAAATTCACTGTGAATACTTGCAGGGCCATCTGAATGCATGGGTACACTGGGAAGTTGCCCGTGGGTCCAACGAGCATAAGGGCCCCATGCTAATCTATGTATGTTGTGACTTGCTGAGTGGTTGTGTAGGTAGGGGCCCCAGTGCACTGCTTTGCCCGGGGGCCTATAGTCTGCTAAGATGGCCCTGAATACATGCCAAAAGAAGTATAGAATACAGCAGAGCAAGCCAGACATACTTCCTTAGACCGAGACTCTGTTGCTGCTTTTCACTCACAACTTTACAGTCAAATATAGAAACAACTGATGTTAAGAATACAGTAAGTCAGATGATTAATAACTTGAGTATAAGACTGAGTACAAGAATGAGGTGGTATACCTGGCAAAGTGGGGCTGCTGCAAGAATATGACACCAAAAACTACAATTTAAAGAAGCCTATTGTGGACTTTTTTTTTTGTGGCTGGGCTCATTTTTTGTGATGTTTTTGTTTATTTTGAACTTTCGTTGGTTTCTTTTCATTATGTTGGTTGTACTTCGGTGTTCATAGACTTGAAAAATCGGTAGTAGTTATATGCATGCGGCAAATGTCAAAATGTCAATCAAATTTGATGGATGACCGGAAGTCCCGCCCCTTTCCTTTGACGTCATTAATGTGACCTTTCTTTGAAATTGCCCCCACACCCCTTCCTGTTTTTTCCTCAGGAAACGGCAAAGATCTGATTGCCGGATGTCTGATCCTTCCTTGAACCCACTCCCACCCATCCTGTTTTTTCCGCAGGAAACGGTTAAGATCCGTTTGAAGGATGTCTGTCCCTTCTTTGAACCTGCCCCCACCCACCTGTTTGCCCCAGGCCCAGGAAACTATCAAGAGCAGACTTGATGGATGGGTGCCCCCTCTTTGACCCGGCCCCCCTCTTCCGAAGACAAGTTCAGACACGTCCGGGCAAGTTTCTATCCAGACACAGCCGTCCCTGCCACGGCCTCCAGTCAGGCAGCCCAGACCCTGCTGGACCAAGCTACATGTGCCCCGGCATCAAGGCCCTACCTAGGACCCCTCCGTCAGGCAGCCCCTGAGGCGGGGACACCACATGTTGGTTGACCCTTCACTTCTCAGGCACACTTTTCTGAGGACATACACAGACACACATGCTCCTGCCTATATCGCTTTGGGTAAGTCCACACGTTTTAATTTTTAATCTATTATTTAAAATAGCTATCTAACCTTTGATTAATCTAACTCAAAACACCCTTTTTTCCATATCCCTGACAATCCTTTCACAGAAACATCCAGTTGTTGAATTTTCCAACTCACAGAAACAAGGTTTTCCCGCAGAAAGCAATGTGTCGCTTCTCTCTATACAGCAGAATATATGGGCTCTAAAAAGCTGACCTGCTGTTAGCAACCCTGCACTCATGGCTCTCTCTATACAGCAGAATACATAGTCTCTAAAAAGCTGGCCTGCTCTTACTAACCCCTGCACTTTCTCTCTCTACACAGTTGATGCCGGAGAGCAGACAGCCTCTGTGCTGAAAAAATCTGGCAGCCACGCGGCTGCGAGATGTCCCAGGGGCCAAAGCTCTAAGTGTACACGCCGGCAAGGTCGTGTAGTTCGAAATACACGCTGACCGGATCTCTCTGTCTACATAGAGGATCTCGGAGGAGCAGACAAACCCCTTCCTCCCTCGCCCTATTGCCCTGCTCCGCTGACAGATAGACTCCGACACAGGCCAGGAAACGGCCAGACCCTTAACCTGCTGTGTTCAGCGAGCTCATGCTAACCAAAAGATGGTCATAAACCCCGAGAGGTAAAAGCTTTTAATGACCCTAAAAGAAATCAAAGGTGATTTTTAAAAATACTGGACTTTTCAGCGTCCGGCCAAAGTCACGGACAACGGACAATACTCGGATGTCCAGTGAAAATGATGGTCATGCATCTGCGACCCTAATTAACCGAAATTCCCTTCCACTTTTCGGAGCTCGGGCGAAGATCCGGATATAAACTGTCAATACAAGGATATGCATTTATAATGTTTGTCACGCACCCGGTTGAAAGACCTTAAAAAAATACAGCTCTTTTCTTTATAAATTGAGTTGCGTCGGGAACACAAGACCTTTCCCCTGATCGTCAATCGGAACGTCAAGATGAATACAAGCCGTGACGGTGCGTTTTCACAAAATTCTTAATGATTTTTGCTAATTATGGCTAAGACTAAATGAAATTTAATTATCGTTCATACAGCCTACTCTTCAGGACGCGCTCTCGCCCGGAACCACGGTTAGAATATTCATGATTCTTATAAGCGTGATCAAATATGTATTAAAACAGCACGTTGAATTCTTAGTGATTGGTTCAATCCTTATATATTTTTTAGAAATTTACATCAGAGCAGAATCTGAAAATGGTAAGCCTCTTTTAAAATGTTCGCATGAAGTTTGGACCTGTCATGAAAGGGCTTGATGAAAGGACGTGTGTGAGTGCATATTTGAGTATAATTACGTTTGAATCCTTTATTTTTATCTTAGAGGGCTACATCGTGATAGATTCACCGAATGAATGTGTGAAAGAGGATAAGAACCTTTTTTATATTTTAATTTGCTCTTTGATTACAGTGTGCATATAGGTGTGGGAGCAGTCGTGCGCGTGTACACGATTTTGTGAACGCTCGTACGCGATCTTGGGAGCGTTCGTGCGCGTGTACGTGTGCGTGCGTGTGTGTGTGTGTGTGCTTGCGTGCGTGCGTACTTGCATGTGCATGTGCACATGTGCGTGTGTACTAGGGCTTGGGAGCGCTCTGTCGTAAGCGCTTTCATTCATTTAATGCCGCCGAGTAGACGCATCATGTGTAAATGAATAGGTTTAAGAGGTACCTGTATTTATTCGGTTATAGCTTCAGAATCAGGAAGCCCTTTTTATCCATATCGGTGTAGGGATTGCTCTTGCATTTTGGTAAAGTGATTCGGTTAGTTACAAATAGCCTATTTAGGACAAAGGTCTGTCTTAACGCCGTAAAATAGAGATTTTATACGGACAAGCTTCTATCGGAATGAATCGTACATGAAAAGGTGCGATGTGCAATAGAACGTGCAGCTTAAAATCATGAGCTGTGTGTGTGTGGATTGTTTGTTTAAAGAGAGCCATCATTTTGTATGATCCGCGGCAAGCTTTGGAAACTGGGGACTTGTTATATTAGAAAGCGTTTGCCTTTTGTTATTTAGACGATAACCCTTTACAAAGTGAATCAGTTTCTCAAAGGGAATACCCCGGTCCATCCAACCGCCATAAGTATCATTTTAGATATCCGTTTACCTAAGAAATGTATGAAGCATACAGAATTCCAGATTATGTGAAAAGAGGTGATTAACTGAGAAGTTCATAACTATATTTCCAGGGCACTCCCCTCCGGGTATTTTAACGCAAGTGTTGGCCGGATCAGACAATCTAGCCCGGTACCATAATTGGAAGAATCTACAAACACCGCCGCTCTCGGAGACCAGCGCTCAGGATTCACCGAAGCATACTGAGAGCATCATTCAGCAGTCTCCGGTTCGCTCTGATAACGGCGATCAACATTCTCCGGACCGTTCCGAGGTCGGGGAGCAGCATTCTCCGGTGATCTCTGAGCTCAGTTTTAATTCCAATATCCTGAGGTCTTCTCCACAATCACCAGCGCCATCTTATTCTAGTCGCTGGGCCCCTTTGCAGGCATCGCCTCACTCTGACTGAGGATCACAGTGTAGAATTCATTATTCACCCCGATATTCCCTTCGTCCTGACCACCAGCGGAGACATCGACAAAGACTGGAACAGCTGGCTGAACAACTTCACCAATTACTGGTGCAATTTTTAGAATTAGAGGCTCCTGTGTACAACTCCATACCCGAAATGTGTTTATACTTGATGCATATGTATGCTTTTTACATTGCTCTAACCCGTAATTAAAGGAGAAGTTTTATATTACTTTTTTGAAAAAAAAATATCGTTGATTGCATTATTATTATATTTTGTTTAATAATTGCATTATTATTTTTTATTACTTTTATTATTTTCTGTGTTCATAATTGTAGACTTTGATTAATTTTAGGTCATGCCTGAAAGCAGTTCTAGCGGTACCAGCAGTGGCAGTGGCAGTGATACAGACGATGTGTGTGAATATTCTGGAGGGCGTAAAGGTAGGAAAAGACCGTCCAGAGAAAACCTGAGACTATTAAAAGAGATGTCTGATAACCTAGAATATTCTATAAAACCCCCTAAAATCCCCACCCCTCCGCGATCTCTTCAAATTGTTCAATCACCACACCCGGTGACACATCCGATCGACAATTTTGACCTGATTAATAATGCGCTCCAGGTTCTAAATTCTGATGAAATAACCGTAGTTAACGCCTTGTGGGAGCTTTTGAAGAATACCTATTCTGAGGATGGAAGGTCTTCAGGCCCCTCACAACAACCTATTGCCCTAGACACGAATGTAAAATCCCCACAAAGTTCTACCTCTTCTGAGGCTGGGACATCTTCAGACCCTTCACAATCTAATGCCCTAGACACGAATGTAAAACACCCACAAACTTCTACCTCGGGAGTGTCAGAGGACTCATGCTCCTCTGGTGAAAGCAGATCCCCACTTCAAAACTTTTCCGTCGACGACCCGGTAATACAGCCTTCTACCTCAGGGTGCATCAAGGTCCATCTTCAACACTCACCTGCTGATGACTTAACAAGGGCTGATAATTCAGCTCCTCAGACCGGCTCCAGAGTGACTAAACCGTCCGGGGTACTCACAACTCTCGAAATCAACTCTCCACAGCCATCGCCTGCTGACGATTTAACAGGGTCGGATAATTCAGCTCCTCAGACCGGCTCCAGAGTGACTAAGCCTTCCAGGGTAAACTCGAGTCACGAAGCCGATTCTCCACAACCGTCTACCTCACATGCGGACAATCCTTCATCTCCAGACCCGTCAGTAAACTCCCCGCAGCCCTCCACTTCTAGATTAAATAATTTGTCTATAACAGAACGTCCAAAATTTAACAATATCGAGATTAGACATCGCTTCAATTTTTCTGAGGCCTACACACTTGATTCATTCGCCGACATTTTTAATCATATACACGAGACCCTTCAACAAATAATAGACAGCTTTACGAGCACTTTGAATCCTAACGATCTAGTACAGTTAGAATTACGTGCCGATTCTCTCATCCCCGGTGTTTTTTTCCTAACCCTGGCAGGTATGCTTTCTGTGGAGGATTTTTTTAATCAAATTGAAGCACTTCTCCAGAGTCACGCTACTATTTTAGCCGATTTCAGTCTGACGCCAATCGTTCAGGTTGTGAGGGCTCCATCTGGTGGCGGGGGTTCTAGGCGTAAAGCCTGTACCCTTTTCAACGATGTAATCGTTCAAAAGAAACGTAAACATCTATGGATGTCCTTCAACCCGGATGATCAATGCTGTTTTGCCAGGGGTTTGCTGGCTGTATTAAATGTTAGATTCAGAAACAATCAGAAATTGTGTGAACAAGAGGCTCGGCGATTGCACGTCAGGGTCGGATTATCAACGGATCAGAAAGTAACATTTTCAGATATTGAAAAGTTTGAGAGGTTAATGGGAATTAAAATTGTTGTCTGGTACCGGGAACCGAACGCTAGCGCTCTATTAAAATTTGAAGCGTCCAGTGTCTGTAACACAAAGACGGCTTTCCTGTTTTTGCATGATGAACATTATTACAGAATTTTGAATCTAAAAGGTTTTCTGGGTTTTTCCTACATCTGCAATTTCTGCTACACAGGGTATTCTAATCCGTCACGTCATCGTTGTGAGCAACACTGTGACGTCTGTTTATCTACAGACTGTCAAAGGGTTGATGGGGAGGCTTTTCAATGTGCCGATTGCCATCGTTTCTGCCGATCAAGGTTTTGCTTCAAACTACACAAAACGCGCAAATTCAATGAAGACGCTCAGTTCTGAAAGTATCTGTGACGTCCATAAAGTCTGTCCCCTCTGCAAACGGAGATACAGTTCGAAAACCGATTCAAAACCTCACAAGTGTCGACCCAAACATTGTCGCATTTGTAGAGCGGTCACGAAAGAATCGGATGAAAATCATCAGTGTTTTATTCAAAGCTTACCGCAAAGACCGACCCACGAAAAATACGTTTTCTATGATTTTGAGTGCCGTCAAGATGACGGAATACACATTCCCAATTACATCCACTGCATGCATTGGAACGGTAAATCGTGGAGTCGGACCGGGGAGGACTGTGTCGCAAAGTTCTTCTGCAAATATCGACGTCCGAAATTCCAAGAGTACACGTTCATAGCTCACAATTCTAAGGGGTATGACGGTTATTTTCTGATGAAATATCTCGTCGAGAGCAGGCAAACTCCAACTGTTACAGCTCAGGGATGTAAAGTAATGTGTTTTATAGAAGAAGATTTTGAGTTGAGATTTATCGACTCATTGAGCTTCTTACCCATGAAATTGAGCAGTATGCCCAAAGCCCTGGGATTCCAGGCTCAAAAAGGGTACTTTCCCCATTTCTTTAACACCGTTGAAAATCAAAATTACATTGGACCGTATCCCAAACCTAAATATTACGGCATTCAATACATGATGAGCCAGGAAAGAGAGGAATTTTTGTCTTGGTACGATTCGATTAAAAGCGGTACCTTCAACTTTAGACGAGAAATGGCTTATTATTGTAGAAACGACGTGGTTATTTTGAGAACAGCATGCATGAAATTTAGAGAGGAAGTGCTCAGGATCGGTAATATTGATCCTTTTCAGTGTATGACGTTAGCTCCTCTCTGCCTGTCCATGTACAGACAAAATTGCATGCCTGATAATGCAATCGGAATAATTCCGAGCGATCATTACAAAAACACTCACAAAGCTTATTCTAACGCCTCTATTCAATGGTTGATGTTTCTTTCCAACAAGAAAGTAAAGATGGGTTCCTTTTATCTAGACAGTTACGCCGAAGTTGAGGGTGTCCCTACGTCCTTTGAGTTTGCCAGATGTTTTTATCATGGCTGCCCAGAATGCTACGATGCGCAAGCTACACATCCTCTCACGGGTACACCTTATGCCGATTTGTTTAAAACGTTTGACGATAAACTGAAGATATTGCGTGAAAAATTTAATCTGACGGTTAGAGTGGATTGGGAACACCAATGGAAACGCATGAAAAAAGAGGATTCGGAGCTTCAGGATTTCTTAAAACGCTTTGAGTTTCCCGAGCCTATCAATCCTCGTGACGCCCTGTATGGAGGGCGCACCAACGCTATCAAATTATATCATAAGGTTCAAGGCGACGAGCAAATGCATTATTATGATTTTACAAGTCTGTACCCTTACGTCAACAAAACAAAAACCTACCCGATCGGCCATCCAACCTTGGTTTTTGAGGCGTTTGCAGATCTTAAACATTACTTCGGGCTCGTTAAAATCACCGTGCTAGCCCCTCGCAATCTATATTTTCCGGTTCTCCCTTTAAGAATTTGCGGTAAATTGATGTTCACTCTGTGCCGTATGTGTGCAGAAACCCAAACAACCACAGGACTTTGTCATCACAATGATCGGGAAAGGTCTTTAACGGGAACCTGGTGCAGCGTTGAAATACTAAAAGCCTTAGATAAAGGATACAGAGTCTTAAAAATACATGAGATATGGCACTACGAACAGAGCACCGCCGATTTATTTTCCGACTACATTAAAGTTCATCTGAAAGGCAAACAGGAGGCCTCAGGTTGGCCCTCGTGGGCCCAGGACGAGGCATCCCGTCGGCGTTATGTTGATGACTATTTCTTAAAAGAGGGCGTATTATTGGAGCCTAAAACCATCGCCTCCAACCCCGCTAAGAGACAAATTTCCAAGTTATTTCTGAATTCTCTTTGGGGAAATTTCGGTCAAAAACCTAACCAACTGACCACGACATTTGTTAAACACACCCAAGAATTCTTCGATTACCTGTTCTCAGACGTGTATAGGGTGTCCTATTTTGGTTTTGTCAGCAATGAAATCGCTCAATGGAATGGAGATATACTGATGACTGATACATTCTTCCCGGCCCTGTCAATGTGATGATCACCGCTTTCACAACGGCCTATGCCCGCCTAGAATTGTACGAGTTGCTGGAGCGTTTAGGGCCCAGGGTTCTGTATCATGATACAGACTCTGTTATCTTCACAGCCTCGCCCGGGTAGTACACCCCGCCACTCGGGGACTATTTAGGGGAACTCACCAGTGAACTAGATCTTGACGATTTCATAGAAGAGTTTGTTTCCGGGGGTCTGAAAACATACGCGTACAAAACGTACAAAGGCAAGGTCTGCATGAAGGTAAAGGGCATTACTCTCAATCACGAAACGGCTCAAGCGGTAAACCTGTACTCTTTAATGGATCTAGTGCATAGTTTTGTAGAACACCGGCTCACAAAAGAAATAACGGTTCATGGCTCACAGATTCATAGGAACAAAAAGAACCTGACGTTACAAAATCGTCCACTCAGAAAAAGATTCAGAGTGGTGTACAACAAAAGGGTTCTATTGCCTGATTTCACCACTCTCCCCTATGGATACTAAAGAGGGTTTTGATGTTAGACTTCAGCATCCATTCTCGAAAATAGTCTCGGGGCCCTCTTGTTCAGGCAAATCGCATTTTGTGAAAAAGCTCTTGGAGCACGTGGACCATGTGCTTTCTCGTCACCCAGACAATATAGTCTGGTTTTGCAGCTGCTGGCAGCCTCTGTACGACGAGCTGCTAGCCCAATTTCCCAAAATCAAATTTTTGGAGGGGTTACCCGTCTCCTTAAGCGACGATGAACTACTTCCGCCTGATCATTCTAACTTGGTGATCATCGACAATTTGATGGAACAGGCGAGTCATAGCAAAGAGATAGAGAGAGCCTTCACAAAATATACTCACCACAGGAATTTGTCCATCATTTACCTGGTCCAAAATTTATTTTTTCAAGGCAAGAAAAGTAGAACGATAAACCTGAGTGCCAATTACATTACCCTCTTTAAAAATCCTCGAGATAAACTGCAAATTACCAATTTAGCGCGTCAAATGTACCCTGGAAGGGTTAAATTTTTCTTGGAGGCCTTTGTGGACGCTACAAGACAACCTTACGGTTATCTGTTGGTGGATCTGAAAGCCCAAACGCCTGACGAATTTCGTTTACGTACCGGTTTATTTCCTCCTGAATGGCCTGCGGTGTACGTCGTGAAAAGATAAAGACGTTCCATTTTCCAAGTATTTGACAAAGAGCCGGCATGTCATGCAGAAATAAAAGAAATTTCCCTCTGCTAAAGACCCTACATAGGGCATCCTGTCGTCGAAGAAAAGCGTTGCTGAGCGAGGCTCCGGATGATTTAATTTACGCTCTGTCAGAAATAGCTCTCAATACTTTAAAAGGCTGCGTCCCCCTGACGTCTAGACAGTTCAAGTTGCTGAAGAAACATCGTTGCGCCGTTAAAAAACTCGGCACTAAAAAACTTACCGTTAAAAAGAAAAAAACCCTTTTAAATCAGAAAGGAGGGTTTCTCGGAGCCTTATTAAGCGCCGCCATTCCTTTCATTACTAATTTAATAGGTTCGAGACTATAAATATGGAATACACGTGCAAGATGTACCTGGTCCCTCAACAACAAATGGCTCAATGGCAACAGAAAAACTCAGCTTCCACCGACCTTTTAAGCACTACGGAAAGTGAACTGGATAAACAAATGAAATTCATACTCGAATGTAGTGACTTGACCGCCGAAGCAAAAGTTAAACTTTATACGAACGTCTTGCAAAGATACTTGACCTTTGTGAAAAAAGCGGATAAAGAAACCGGTCCTCTGACACTATTGCTACCTGCCGAGAGCAAGGAGGAACCGCAGGGGGATCTCAAAGAGACTCCTAGGGACCCCGAAGACTGTGTGTACGACGCGATTTTGAAAAGTGCACCAGATAAATCAAAAAAATACACTGAAATTATTTTACAGAAAATGTCGCATCACCCTAATACAACCTACTGGAATGGCTTGGGAGAGTTTGTGTTTTGCGGAGAACCTTTACCCAGTACGAATATGGTCGATCTAATGCGAAACTTAACCGCCCGTCACAACATACCGTCCTATCGTAGGCCTCGGGGTTGGAAAGAATTTGTTAAGGCCCTGGCCAGTTTGAACATTCCGACCTCCGCCGTGCCAAACGCCGACACGAGAGAACTTCTAGAGAGCTTCAAACCTTCTGCCCCAGAGGGGTCTGCCGCCTCTATCACTGCCTCTGCCTCGCCATCTGCTGCTTCCGATACACCTGTTGGCAAGAAAACCAAAGCTCGCAAAAAGAATGAATGGATTCCTTATTGAAATGTAACTATATTTTTGTTTAATAAAATATTACATTTGATTATACAGAATGTTTATTCTTTATTAAGATAATTACAGGTCATAGAACTTTGCATACAGGGGTGCTCCTGGAATACTCTAGAAGTGTTCTGAGACAAGGTACTGACAAAATTTTGAACCATATCATCGTTCTTGGTGACCTCATTAAAATACAGGTTCATGATCTCTTGATAAGAACGTCCTTTTCCTCTGTGATGCAGGAAAAAAGTACAGTGCTGTCCGCAGACGCTGGAAAACTAGCTATGAAGTTGACGGTTATGGTGAATAATTTCTTTGCAGTTTCTGTTTAAAAAGCTGTATATTTCCTCAGGAAAATAGATAAAGTCTGGCGGGGCTCTGTAGGAGTCAAAAAATTCTCCAGTTCCGTCTTCTCTGAGATGTATCGCCAGCCAGTGCTCTCCGGGTTGATTTTGACGATGAGTGTTGACGATGATCATGGCCGGGAGCTCCGTAAGTATTTTTTCAGGCAGTTCGTCGGGCAAGCCAACACTCCATAAAACTGATTTTACCGGACATGAGTTCCAAGATCTGCAGTGTGTTCATGCTTTGTTAGTAATCATATAGGAAGACGGCGTACACTATTAGATTCACTGTATGGGGTAGAGGTTGTTGAAAATGTATTTCACATCTCATGTTCCCTGTTTTCACCAAGGAGAAATGGTCTCCGCATTCTTGATCAGGCGTCAAATCAAAGGCAAATAGGGTGTATCCCCGGGAGAAGTCAGAGCGGCTAATGGCTAGAGGCTGGTCTTTCAAATGTTTTCCGGATGCCAACACGAGATTGTAATATTCTCGAGCTGTGTTGTCATTAGCAAAATTGGGTTGAAAGGGCTTGGCTGGAATCTGCTCTCCGTCCAAATACAAGGCCAGGAATTCCAACTGGTTATGCTTGAAATTGAAGGGATTTCTGGCGTAATCCCCAGAAAAGGCCTCATTATCCACCATGCCTATGACCATGTACTTGGGCAACTGCCCCAAGAACAAGTTCTCCTGATTGCTCACACGTATCCCTGCCGGCATACTGAGAACTTTCATATTCACTCTTTCCACGGGGTACTTGGCGTTGGAAGTTGTGAGAGCGTGGGCATGCCCTAATTTCACCGCCGCCGAAACTTTAACTTTCTTGACAAAAAGAGAGGCGGATAAAATGTTTACTTTGTAATGCTCGGCATCTCCGGACATCAGACAGAATTCATTTTTGCTCCGAACCATTTTTATTCTGACGTCCACTCCGTTTAGAATTAATTTTTCTTGAAAAAATAGGTCGGAATGAATAGGCCCGAGGAGTTTTACTGTTTTACCCTGTGCTGTATAACTGTTTCTTTTTTTGAATCCATCATTTGGGCCATCCAAGGCGGTGTTTTCATGTTCGTTGGCCGTATCTTTGTAAAAAAGACCCAAAGCAAATTGGAACTTGAGAGTTTCATTGCTGTAATTTAACAGTTCCTCAAAAAGGGCCCTGTACGGGTAGAGGCTGGAACTCTGTGATATTAAACGGTCTCCGAGGGTCACGTCCACTTGTGAAAATAAAGCGGCTATCGGATAATTAACAAAGGTTACCCTGGCCACGGGTGGCGGTTTAGTTCCGTCGGCATTGACGATTTTGCACCGGATGTGTAGAAGCGTGTTATTCAGATCCAAGTAGTCTTCACCCTTCCCAGTAATCAAAAGCTCTAGCGGCGCGTCTTCAGATAGAGCTGAGAGAGGGCGGACCTCGATGTAGATGCTTTTTTCTACGCTAGTCTGAGTATAGGGTATTGTAAACAAGTCCAGTTCGGATTTCACACACTCTTGAGACATTCGATGAACGAAAGACATTTTGAGTTAAAAAATGTTTTTCGATTTCTTTTTTCTGCGGGCGCGGGACTTATCCTTGTGGCTGAGAGAAGAAAATGATGTAAAAGCTGAATGGCGTGTCTTTTTGAGGATGGGGCCGGCGCATGAACCGGGAGGTCTCTTACGTGTAGTTTTCCTCATTACTAGCAGCCCTTACCCCCCTTGATTTTCTTACATCACGGGAGCCCCGGAGAAACTGGGGAGCCCGCTACCCGCTTGGGCTTCGTAATAATGCACGTAAGGGGTAGGGTCCAGGTAAGATCTCATCTCTGTATTAGTCGTGCACGCACCTCTTAGAGGGTCTGAAATGTAACTTGACTATGACCTTGCCAAATTGAAATGGAACCGGTTTGTTCTGGTCAGTCTTTATTTCAATGGTCAAAGTATCAAACTGAGTCTTGCTGACCAGAGCGTAGTGCGGCTTGTCATAGGTGATTGTGGTAATCTTATTCATCTCGTCCTCAATATGTACGCATCTCAAGAGAGGGACGTAGCTGTCTCCGACTCTTTAATGAGACACAATGTCGCTGTAGACGTACAAGGTATAAAACCCCGCTCTGATATCCGCGGGGTAAGGAGCCTCTTTCGCCAGGCCTATGGTCATGTCCGAATGGGCTCCTAGAATTCTCCCCAACTGCCCCCTGACATGAAGAGTTTCATCCTTCGCGGTGTTTACGACGTAGAATCTTCGTTTCAGAGCGTTGTAGCGGAATCTAACGGTGTGTTCAGGTATCGGTAAGCCTGAAGAACCAGCCTCGACGGCTTTGGGTTCTTTCGACACCGCTTCATTCATCTTAGAGGTCACTTTCTCGACGCTAGAGTAATAGCCTGCAGGTATAGTATAAAACCTGGTTAATCTCGGAGACACCAGAATAAAATCGTTATCCGGTTTGTCTAGGGTGTTCCAGGTGTGAGGATACTGGATTTCGGCCAAACCTACTTCCCAGGGACCCTGTAATTCGATGGGTGCGGCTAATTTGATAGTAAACTCGGCGATGGTATTGTTAGGGAAAACATCTTGGGAAGAATTGCTGGGAAGAACGACGTAAAAGCTTTTTCTCTCCATTGTAAGCACCCGTAAATGAAATACTAATGTTTGCTTCTCAGTATTTAACGTCTTGCGTGTAGCTTTCAGGGATCCAACTGTTAAACTTTTCGGGCCATCCAAGCCATTTCACCAAAATATGCTTTTTTCTATGAATATTTTTTTTCGCCAGAATCTTTTCAATCCTGAAGACGTCCGTACCACAAATCTTTTGTAACTCGGCATCATAAAAGGAACCTATAATGTCTTCGCCGTCGTAATCTTTGAGCTTGTAGACCGGCGGATCCCTCGGGAATAATTCAGAAACGGTAAATACCTCGTCTGAAAAGGTTTGTTCGTATCCTTTGGTAAAAGGATTCTGGTTTTTCGACACTCTCACCGTATCACTGACTTTGAGCTTATATTTTGGGTTTCTTTGGGTTTTAGTTAGACCGTATAAGGTTTTAAAGACTTTCCAAGAATTGGAACTATTCACTTCGACAGGAGCCATTTTTATACCACGGTGATAGCTCAGATTATAAGATTTCACCAAGGCCTGTAACCGGCCTGATAGGACCGGGTATTCCGGGAGCTGAAATAACGCCACATTTTGGTCTTCAGAGTTCGATTGAACCTCTCCACCACCGAAGCCTTTATTTCACTAGCGGTGGTAAAATGTTTAATCCCGTGTTTATTGAGCAGGCTTTGAAATTCCCAATTGAGAAACTCTTTACCTCTATCGGTCTGTAGTTTGACGGGAACTCTACCTTCCTCCAAAATTTCTCGAAAAGCCCTTGTTACTTCTTTACCCGTTTTGTTTTTCAGTACCCTGACTTAGGCATATTTAGAAAGAATATCTATATAAGTCAGCAGATACTTGTAACCTCGGTTATACTCTGCCAAGTTTGTCATATCTACCAGATCGCTCTGCCATTGCCCGTCTATATTGGAAACATACACTTTATTCCTTTTAAAACGGATTCTGGCCGGCTTATGTATCGTGTAGGTGTATTGCCCCGATAACCAGTCGGCCAACTCTTGGTCCCCAATATGGTGACCCACACGCAAGAGAGCTCTTTTCAAGGATTCTTTACCCCCCAAAAGCCCCGACATTCTCTGGGCTGTAATATGTTTTTTCCAAGACCTGCTCCATCGCCGGTGATAAAACAGACACTGACAACACTTAAACATATAGAAAACATTTATTTAGGATTCTGCTTTGCTTAGACTGCTTCAGGTTCAGAAAGACCCATCAGTTCAATCATATCATTAAATTCCAGGTCATATTTAGTCCACAGATTCATATGACCCTCATGATTAATATTAAGCTTACAAAACTCATTTGCCACACGGCGGTTTACACAGTAGGAGTATTCATCCATTTCATAAAATGACTGCATTACAGTGTCATAAATAGAATTGGTATTTTCAAACTCACCCACAGTCTTTTCAACTACTGCGTATATTTTGTGATTCGGCAGTAGAATATTAAAATACCCTAGAATTTTCATAGCCAGTCCTTTCAGCCAAGACTTGCGGAAAATCTTCATAATCTTCTGAAAGCGTCCTACACGGTAGGTGTTATCAGGTTCAAAGAGGCAGGTATGTCTTCTCTGGCTGGGATGGTCTATCTTGCAGCCTTGACATTCTTTTTTCAGATCATAGTAGACAATAATATCTAGCAGAGACGTCATCAGCCCTTTAACAAGTTGGTGGGCCTTTTTCCAGGTTTCAGGCAGCACACCATCCGGGCAATCTATATCTGTCTCAGACCGTTTGAAAGACATCTGTTCCTGCGGAACTTGTCTGTTCACCCACGGCTGTCCTGGAGCTAGGTGAGAGGTATCCGGCTGATCATCATCAACGGAGACTGTGTTATCCGTCTGAGCACCATTAGCGGGGATCGGGTTATCCATCTGATCATCATCAACGGAGACCGGGGAAGACCACCCCGGACCTGGAGAACAGAATCCGCTGTCTGGCTCAACGTCTCTTGTCCAGAGACTGTAATCGGGTCGTATCTTAAGATACCGGAGGTCTGTTTCTCGGTGTCCTTGAGGGACGTCCATCTGGACGGAGTTATAGAAATGGTAAGATTCAGGCCACGAAGCCTCAAGCTTTGGATCCTCTGGCGGGAGCCCTGAGGTTGTTACGCCGCACCCTGTCATTTCAGAGTCTGTAGCGGTCGACATGCTGGGATCTTTAAAAGCTTCAACGAATTCTTAAATAGTTCTCTTTTTTTTTTGGGTCTGGTAACTAACAGGCTGAGTATTTATGGTAAAAGGGATGGGCGTGGCGTAAAATAAAGGAGGGTTTTCCGCTTCGTCATCGCTCAAATCGAGCTATGATTCAACCCCTTAGTCCGTTACTCGGTCACCTCTTCAGTTTGCAGAATTCAGTCCTTGAATACTAAAGGCGGCGGACAGTTTTCCTTGTTGTTGTCTGATAAAAACTGTGTTTCGTACAACTTAGCCCGATCCTCATCTGCCGCTTCATCTTCGAGAACCTCGGCACCAAACATTTTTTAACCCTTCTCAAACGATCCTTCAAATAGACCCTGCGGAACCTACTCTTCACTGGGGCATTGGTCATAGATTCCATTTTTCTACACAGAGTCTTTAGAACCGAAGACGCACCGCTTTTTTATACAGCACTTTCAGAAGGGTGGACGGCAGGGTCTGGATAGAAACTTGCCCGGACGTGTCTGAACTTGTCTTCGGAAGAGGGGGGCCAGGTCAAAGAGGGGGCACCCATCCATCAAGTCTGCTCTTAATAGTTTCTTGGGCCTGGGGCAAACAGGTGGGTGGGGGCAGGTTCAAAGAAGGGACAGACATCCTTCAAACGGATCTTAACCGTTTCCTGCGGAAAAAACAGGATGGGTGGGAGTGGGTTCAAGGAAGGACCAGACATCCGGCAATCGGATCTTTGCCGTTTCCTGAGGAAAAAACAGGAAGGGGTGTGGGGGCAATTTCAAAGAAAGGTCACATTAATGACGTCAAAGGAAAGGGGCGGGACTTCCGGTCTTCCGGTCATCTATCAAATTTGATTGACATTTTGACATTTGCCGCATGCATATAACTACTATCGGTGTTTTGTGATATACTGTAGATTAAAAACTAATCAACAAACAGCATGTTAAGCAAACATAATACAAATCGAAAGAAACCAAAACCAGACTTAATAAAAAATACATAGAAAATAATAATTGAAAAAAATAAAGATTAAGTAAACAGAGAACATACTTGAGCCAAGGATAGCTGGAATCTAAAAGCCACCTTTGACTGAGGTATCTAATGCATTTGCTTCAGTTAAAGACTGAAGATTGACCCATAACAATATTGTCACTTTAACATATTTTTAATCATTCAATAAATTGGTCAAACCACACTAATTACGTGAACTAGTACCACAGTATCCACATATAAAATACACTTCATTATGTTCCATGCAGATCCTGAGAGGTCAAAGTAAATGTGAATCGAATTAGATTTTATATATTAGCACACAAATTATGTTTGTCTTTCATAGTCAAGTTATTATACATGACAAGAATGAAATAATATTTTATTGTAACATGCAAAGGTAGTCATCTAAGAATTTGAAACTATTATTTTGAATATTCTGATATACTTAATATAAAGTTATTAGAACACTTTGATATATGATGGAGGTTGTGATTTCCATGTCTACAAAATGTATGTTCGGTGCCAAAAGTCAACTGCAGTCTGACAAGGTTTCACTACAACTTCATCAGGTGCCCTTGAAGGATGGTGTACAGTATCACATTTGTTGGATTTATGAATTACCAATGAAGGTTACAGAAGTTTCACATAGCAGAATTGCTTTCTATATAGGTGTCTTTTTGATGAGCATCCACAAGCAGTATTGCTTCTAAGAATGTTAAAGGCTAGTAATAAAGTTTTATTTTTTTAAATTTCAATATTCTTTTTGTGTTACTCCTCTGATATTAATGAATTCTCAAACGATAATGTGATGCAGAAATACTTGCATTGTCATATTACATGTAAGCAGAGATTTTTAATTATGCAATCCCTCAAAACAACAAAATTAAATGCATTTTATGGGGTGGAGGCCCAACTTGAAAGAGAAAAAGCATCAATGAGTAAATGCAATTCTTACGGATAAAGACAGAACCAGTATTATTGATAAACAGTGTCAAAAGAATAGGGAGTATGACAAATTACATCTAAGCACCATTTTTTCATCCAGTTCTATCTGCAGGAAGTTGAGACTTAGAGATACAAGAATCTTATCAAACATAGCTATACGTTCTTGAGGGTGACTTTATGAAGTCAGGCAGAGAAGGACATTTTGATAACTTAAGACATCAGGGAATGCTTAAGTGACTGCAGAAAAGAAAAGAATGTTAACCCAGCTATAGATGTAGAGATTGTTACCATAGCAACATCTCCACAAATATTTTTGCTATGCAAACAAAACACAATAATAATCTTCAAAAAGGTATTGACAAGTCAGTGCACTCTGTTTAGGGCAGATTTTCCATGCCTGCTGTGCTGCAACATTTGAAACAGTAAATACAGACATCTAGGACATTCATCATTGTTTTAGGTTATTTCTTTTGATTGGCACTTTTTGTACATCTCTTTGTATATTTTTACATTACTTGATTAATTCTTTAGCAAATAATTTTTTTAAAGTTTTGGTATAATTAAGAAAAAGTACAGTTCACAGAATTAAAAAGAATACTCAGAGCAATGTTTCAGGATGAACAAAAACACATCCCTTGTAGAAAATCAATGTCAAATTTCTTCTGTTGAAGAGTAGAGGATTAAAAACGAATACATGTCAGGGTTTTAAAGACTTATTATTATTGTATTGTTATCTTTTATTTATTAAGAAATGTAAAAATATTTATGCATATAATGTTAGATATTGGAGGAAAATGCAGAAGGCACACTGAAAAAGACAGGAACTCATCCTGTTAACCAAGAAATGTGTCCACCTGAGTAATTCTTTACAAGCCATCTCTCAGCTACCCTATATAGCCTTTACAGATGTCACCAAAGCCATATTGGATGATGTATTATTATCATTTCTTAATACAAGCACTCTCCAGGTCTACCATTAATAAAGTAAAAATCTAGCAAGCAATTATAGTTGCTTAAAAGGTTAGATTCTAGGCTGCCAAGGAGTTAGATCCATACTTCTGTTCTCATCACTGTAATAACTTAGTTTATAATCCTAAGATGCCTTTAGGAGTGCATCCAGGCAGCTGAACCCATGGAGAACACATAGCAGAAAAAAGGAAGTTTTTTTTCCATCCCAAGGAACATTAGCACTAGCAGGAGAGTGGGGGCATAAACCTTCATGCATAAGGCTGAACACCATTATTTTAAGTACAATGTAGGCAATGCTGCTGGGCTTGAATTAAAAAAGTCACCTACTTTGGGACGCAGAGCATTGCACAGATGTGGAACAATGTAAACAGAATTACAAATCAGCAGGACAGTATCATAAATAAGGAGCACCAAAGAAACAAATATTAAAGGGTGTGTTTCCTTAGTGAGAAGTAATTATATTTATCCATGGAAAAAAGTACAAGATATACCATGTCCTGTTTCAGAAAATTGCAGCTCAACCCGCTATATTTTCCAGTATATTCATTCACACTTTAATGACAATAAAGTTAAGATGCCTTTCCTCTGCTCCATCTGTGGGTTTCAATGGTGGCTCAATGACTACCAGCAATGATGTTCAATTTCTAACCGCCTTAATTCACCTTATTTGTTGCAGAGAAAAGCAAGCACTGACATTTTACTTTAACCGTGTAGTCAAAACAACACATGCCAGTGATAAGCTAAAAAAAGTCTATCATTATTTGTTCTGTAAAAGGTTGCACAAAAAAAAAAGATATTATATGAAAAATTCTTGAAGCACAAAACATGTTGATGAGAATGTGGCTGAGAGGCAAGTTTTGATCATCATTCACTGCTGCCATTGGACTGGCAATGCTAGCTGACGGTGCTAAACATGAAAAAGCCATAAAAAAGGCTAGATGAGTGCTGTTTCCTCTTTGTTCAAAAGAATCCAACAGAGGATAACCTCTACCCTAAAAGATGGCTTGTGTATAATCCCCCAGTTTCAGGGAAACACAGTGTCCTGGTGCTGAAAGAAATGTTTCAATAGTTTGCCAGCCTTGTTCTGTTCAGCAAACACCTGACCGCACAGTTACTGGTCAAGGGAGCTACCCTGGCATTGTGAAGTCGGAGAGATCTTTTTGAGGTATTGTGGCCTGTGATTTCTGAATGCAATTCAATTATAAATTAGATGTGTTGTTGTTTAGGTTAGACAGTTCACAGTCAGTATATATTTCCTGGGCCACGCATGGCTGTGAGATTCAAAAGTGGTGTAATATACTTTTCAACCAAGTCATCTAGGTGGTGGGTGGGTCACACACACACCCACACAAATACATATATATAGTCAAATCAGTTTTCTTACTAGAGCTAGCATTATGACTGCAAAGTTATTGACCGCTACTCATACTGACACACTATTCAGATAAATGTGAAAATCATAATTACAGAAAATGGCTTTACCTTCTAGAAATTCTATAAAATTTAGTCTTTTTTTAGTCTTTTTGTGCGGCTGCATGACTTTCCTTGACCAGCAATGCAGAAGTATGTGGCTATTTTCACTTCACCTGATGAATGAATGAGCACCCACACAGAGTATTTCTCTTTGACCCATTTTCCTCTGTGCAAAAAAATCATACTTTTGAGCTCCTGTAGTTTCTCACTATACTATGTCCAAGCTATGGTGCAATACAAAGTAAATAAAAATATTCGCATATATAACTCATCGGTTAATCAGCTGGCATAGATGTGAGACCATCACTTCTTCAGGTAATAATTTATAAGGAGAAATGTCCTCCCATACTGCCTATTATTTTAATGGGGAGTTGTTTCAAGCAGCAAATTCTTGCATGTTATCATGGAGGCAATTCCTGGAAAGATTAAAGTTTATCTATAAGATAAATATAGAGATAAAACTGGCCATTCTGACCTCAGACTTCACAACCACAATTATTCCCCATGATGTCAGAGCTTGCATGCCATCTCAGATAACTGGAAAATAGCTAGAGTGACAGCAAACAATGCAAAAATAAAAGAAAAAATATAGAAAAAAATGATAGCAAAATAATTAGGAAATGTGCTCAACTGGATGTCACACCAAACAGTCTAAAACAATCACAACTATTATTAGAAATAAAGAATAAAGAGTAAGAAAATAAGACACAGCACTAAACAGCGTGAGCTTGGGTACATTAGTGGAAAATCCTAGAAAAGTAATCTGTTAGACATTCTTGAACAGGCTACTTTAATAACAACAATAGAGAAAACAAGGTAAATAATATGTTTTACTTAACTGTAGATTAAAAAAAATAATTTGCTACAGATCCACCTTCAAAATTACTTCTGAAACTGCAAGCCGCAGAACTCAGAACCAATTTGCATAATTAAATGTCAAGCTGGCTAATAGGCTACACCTTCAAAGCAAAGAGTACAGATAAGAAAAGGCCGCTCCAGATACAGTGAAGTCTTTTGTGGAAGTGCTTGAAGCACTACAGTTTCTAATTTATATTAATAACATTGATTCAGACTTAGTACATAAACTTACAAAATCCATGCATAACACTAAAATTAGCGAGACAGCAAATAATGACGAGACAGAAAAATCTAATTGGAAAGAAAGAGACAATCATCTGCACCAGACAAACGCTAGGAAAATTCAACTTAAGGCAGAAACATACAGTGGCATGGGAACTTTAACTATAAAGGACAATGCAAAAATAACCTTTGGAAAACATTTAGGGGTTTAGATTGACACATTTTAATTTTATAGGAAGTGTGCAGAAGCAATTCAGAAGTCAAATATAAAGTTAAGTTATAATTTAAAAATTGTTATATATTAAACTAGCCGTGCCCCATGGCTCCGCCCGCATATTAGTGAAAAAGGACAGTGAGGAGGGCCCTGCCCAGCTCCCCACTCCTGACGTAATGCTTCCCACTCCCCTCAGCCCACAGCCTCTGTCTCATATTAGTGTAAATATATCGCTCCAGCAAGTGAACTATGATTCTTACACAATATGAGAAGTCACAAAATGAACCGGAATGTTCAAGCAAATTATAAGAAAAAAACCCGATATTAGCCCATTTGCTAGCAAAGCGGAGGTAAGGTACACACCCAGATGTTGGAACGTGAATGAGGAGGACCCTGGCGCGCGGGCGGGGGGGGGGGCCGGGGGGGGGGGGGGGGGGGGGCAGAGGTGCACGAATAAATTACTGCTGGAACAGAACTATGATACTTAGCGCGATGAGAAAAGTTGCAAATTATAGAAAAAAACCTGATCTAAATTCATTAAGTAGTTCTCTTGTGAACTACTTAAGTGGACAAACATACAGATAGACAGATGTTAGATTTTATATATATAGTGATGTATGAGTATTATATTTTTCTTTTGTATTTTTACTAACTTTTTTGTAAATTTAGTCTTTTTTCTCAGTCCCTTATTTGTCCCCTTCTTATGTTTATTGTAATGTTTTTATTTTTACCACATCACCCGCTCCCTAATTGTCTTTTGTTGTTTGTCTCTCTTTCTACCCGTTTTTTCAGAATTGTGGTTTTGTTTGCTATTTGTTAGTTTTGGATTTTTGAGTTTTGATTTTTGCTTTAGGACTAAGGATACAATAGTTTGGGATTTTGGCCTTTCTTCAGTTATTTATTTGCTCTCTTTATGTTTCTTTTGAGAAATGGTAGAATTCTTTTGTAATCGTCTCAATTTAGTTTTCTATATTTTGAATTTTGAAACTCTGAGTTCTAGACTATAGAATTTGTTTTGTAATTATTAAAAAATCTTCACAGTTTATTTATCTCAAAGAATTAAATAAAATATATTTGATGCATTTGGACAAGAGGTTTCAGTGGTTCCCCTCTCCTTTTTAAGAATGTAATCCTTTGGACTTTGTTTTGAACTGTTTATTCCTCATTATTTGAGCATTTTTAGATTGTTTTTAGCCTGAAAAACACAAAAACAACATGTCATACTAGGACTCTATAATGTGCTTGAGAGATTACATCAAAAATACAGTGTGCAGTTCTACTCACAAAAGAAAACAAAAAAGCACAGCAGGTCTGGAGCATGAGCAGAGAAAAGTAAGCAAGTGTAGATAGATAGATAGATAGATAGATAGATAGATAGATAGATAGATAGATACTTTATTAATCCCAAGGAGAAATTCACATACTCCAGCAGCAGCATACTGATAAAAAACAATAAAAAACAATATTAAATTAAAGAGTGATAAAAATGCAGGTAAAGCAGACAATAACTTTGTATAATGTTAACGCTTAGCCCTCCAGGGTGGAATTGAAGAGTCGCATACTGTGGGGGAGGAACGATCTCCTCAGTTTGTCAGTGGAGCAGGACAGTGCCAGCAGTCTGTCGCTGAAGCTGCTCCTCTGTCTGGAGATGATACTGTTCAGTGGATGCACTGGATTCTCCATGACTGACAGGAGCCTGCTCAGCGCCCGTCACTGTGCCTACAATAGAGCCTACATTCCTCACCAGTTTGTCCAGGCATGAGGCGTCCTTCTTCTTTATGCTGCATCCCCAGCACACCACCACGTAGAATAGGGCACTCGCCACAAGCATCTGATAGAACATCTCTAGCATCTTATTGCAGATGTTGAAGGACGTCAGTCTTTTAAGGAAGTATAGTCGGCTCTGTCCTCTTTTACACAGAGCATCAGTATTGGCAGTCCAGTCCAATTTATCATCCAGCTGCACTCCCAGGTATTTATATGTCTGTACCCTCTGCACACAGTCGCCTCTGATAATCATGGGGTCCAGGAGGAGCCTGGGTCTCCTAAAATCCACCACCAGCTCCTTGGTTTTGCTGTTCAATTGTAAGTGGTTTGAGTCGCACCATTTGTATTCCTGGCCTAAAAGAGTTCCTATAATCTGACTGGCTAAAATAATTAAACCTCTTTAGTCCTGAGCAGGGGAGACTGCATTTTTTTAAAATACATTTGATCCAGCAAAGATTATTTGAGTGAGTTGAATAATTGAGAACAATTATTCAAAGTTAAGGCTAAGTTAATTTAAAAATAAAGCCAAGAAGCACAACTTCACACACTTTTTCTAGCACAAGCTAATGAGTCATGGAGTTGAAGTAGAAGATGTTGTGAGTCTTTAGAGATAATTGTGAGTAAATGAGAACAGTGGGTTACGTAAATGTGAAATAAAAGTTGTAGTAAGTACCAGGCAAGGGTCAAAACCAGCAGAGCTGAGCAAAAAGAATGCTGGGGCAAGTCAAAAATCAAAGTCAAAGATGAAAAAGGAATTCTGAGCCAAAATTAACCTAGCATTTGGTATATTTGAATCAAAGTTAACTAGTACTAAAGTTTTGTTTGGTTTTTATCCAATTAAGGGATAAACTTTAATGGAATCATGACCTTATTCATATTGCAAGTCCAATGATGTCACACGCACAATAATTGTGATCATGTGAGACAACAACCGTTTTGCATAAACAACTAAAATAATTTTAAAAGTAGACAAATATACTCCAAACAGTAAGAAACCTCCAAAAAGCAGGTTAAAAAATAAAAATAATACTACTAATTCAAAAAATAAGACTTAGTACATGAAAGAAACCTGGGTAACTTTTCAAAAAATGTCTGAATATTAGCACAGCTTACTAATTTTGTAACGTAATGAGCATGATGGACTCTTTTCATCTCTTATGGTACTCCATAAACCTTATTAAAAAAATGGAGGATCCTAAATCACATTTCCTTTACAGAAATAGTCCTTAAGGCTAGTTTAAAAATGTTATATATAAAACATGCCTACATTCCCTCATACACTGCACTTTGCCCTGCAAAATTCGACTCTTGCTGAAAACAAGGTCTTGCTGTGCCAATAATTTATAGGCACATTTATTTAGTATTACCCATTTTATATTTCCCTCCATGTGGAACCTCAAGATGGCAAAGTGAAGCTCTAATATGCTTTATTCTCACTATACCTCTGCAAAGCTCAAGGGCTTGTGTGAAGCTGACAAGAATATGAAGAGAAAAAAAGAAAATTAAAAATAGAAAATACACTGCATGTTTGGCCACAATATAATATACAAATGTAAAAGGTATAATAAAACGATAAGACTCAGATTGAAAGATTAGAAAAAACCTAATACAAAAAGAGCATAACACACAAAAAAAACTTGCTTTAAATGAGTGAAAATATCTCAATCAGTTTGCTATTAATAAAGCAAATAAGTTCATTATTCATTTTTGCTTGCAGTAATATGATATGGAATTTCCTCCCTTGAAAATTAGCTTTGAGCATCTGAATTAAAGAAACATCAGTGATTACATTAACATTAAAAGAATGCCTTTGTTATTGTCATATAAAAGAATAAGAGAGTGAAGTTCAGAATTAACTAATGATTTTCAATTAATAGTTACCTTATACATTGCTCATTTTGTCTCTCAAACTGGCTCCTGCAGAGCTGTTAGATTAAATTAGTTTTTTTAAAGGTTGTATAACCATTTTCATTGAGTAGAGGCTCAAAAAATACTGTAATAAATTCACATGTAAAATACAATACTAAACTTTACAAATTACTGGGCAAGACCTGGATGGTTCTGGTACTGACTGTACAGAGCAGTGGTCATTTTGAATAGAGATAGAATCAGAAGATGGTTAATGATAAGGTCACTTGGTGAGACTTCTAGTTCTAAAGATAGTGATAGTGTAAAGAAAACAAGATGGTGTTGTGGGACAATATATTATTTTTAAACACAGTTAAAATGCATCAAATACAAAAGCCAATGACCAGAATCATTGACCTCTAAAAAAACCAAAAAATGAAGTTTCAATTATTTTAGAGGCCAAGGAGAATCTGTAAAAAATAAAAAGAAACAATTCTCTTATTTAGTCACAAAAAAGTTGGAATTAAATTGTATATAATTATTGATTATACAGAATTTAAATAAAATAACAATTAACAAAGGCTATACTTTTATCTGTCATGTGGTGAAAGGAATCCTGTCTGTGATAGAGTTACTTATTATTAAATTATTTGATTCTCACCTTTATTCAAGTCAACTTACAACAATTGGAAGATACAATAACATTTCTTTTGTTTTTCCAATTAGAGCACAGACAGAAGAAGTGACTTTCTCATGGTTATACAGTGCCATTAGCAGGATTTGAAACCACAACCCCAGGACTTAAAGTCCAAAGCCTTAACCACTACACAATACTGCCAGCTTTGAGAGACCTGCTGCTGAAAGTAGAGCAATATTTCTGTGTCTGAATTGATGACCTGGGTACCAAGGGAATACATTTTTATTTCTTAGACACCACTCTCATTTTGACCATGCACTGTAAGCAGTAGGGCCTGGACAGACTAAAGATGTTTTCATTTTAGAAGCCTAAATCACAAATGAAAGAATTGTCTAAACAAGCCAAATCAATCCAGTTTTCACTTTGCTTAATTCCTTTCAGTTTCCTAATAAAACAAAAGTGCATCATTTTTGCCACTCTAAGTTAACTATATAGGCTACTGTATTTTTGGAAAGTGAGGCTATCTGCAATGTTGGCTGGAAAACATGAGCTGTAAATACTTCAGGACATGCAACATATAAACTTGTCCTTAACAGGCAGTGAACTGTTCAAACGTAACATTTAATTCCAAGTTCAGCATCATCACTTGTTTGTTCTCCCAGTGAAGTTAAAAAAATGATGCTCTGATGATGCCAAAAATCTTGTTTATGTATGGGATGTTCCCTAGGCTTATGGATGTGATTTACTATTTTTTTGGTAAATAGACTGCTTCAATGTGTACTTAGTCTTTTTGTATATGAATTTTCTGCTAAAGGGTGTACCCATAGCCTGCTACTACTTTATTGGTATGCACAAGTACTATACCTATTTGGCAGAGCACAGAGGAAAAAGAAATACATTCTATTTAAATGTGAATGACTGAAGCAGGTTTTCACAGTTAAACCTTTAAGGTTTTTTTTAACTCGGCTGTCTTCATGGCAGTTAATAGCATAGTGCAATGTATCATTTTAAAAGCCAGTTTCCATGCTAATATGTCAAGGCAGGGCTGGGTTTATACTTAAGATAATTAAATAGCACTAAACATTGAAGATGGGTAATACCATTGAAAGAGACTTCTTATGGGACACTGTATTCTCCAATGTTAGTCAAAGCTCCAGAAATTCCAATGATAAGTATACCCAATTCAGAATCCTGCTAAGACTGTATACTGTATATCTGATCTCGTATATCAGATCCTCAATGTCAATTGTTTCCCCTTGGCTTACCTTGCATTTTTCTTCCACATGTTTCAGCACTGCCCTCCTGTCTTTTCCTTTTTAAATTATGTATTCTTTTGTGTTTTTCTATTCTTCTTTTTTTTTTTTTTTAATATTTCTTTCTTGCCTCAAATCTTCCTTTCTTCAGACTCATTCATACTTCTGCTTTAGGCCTCTTAAGGTAAATTATTCTGCCTTGGTTCTCTGGCAGCAAAACTAATTCTTGCTGCCCACTGAGAGACACCTGAGCATGCTACTGTGGACAATTGGTTAGTTTTTTCCTTCTATAATTTAATCCACTTTGAATTACCTGCATCACCAATTAATGTTGCCTCCAGTATCTCAACTGCAACTTTGACTACAGGTGCTTCTAAAAATCCTAGTTTATTGCAGGCCCCCAACTTTGTTTTCTATTAACTCATGTTCTTTTTAACTTTACTGGTGAGGTCTAATTGCTATTCTTTAACAAGCAACTGGCTTGTCCCACATTTTATCACACCTGGCTCAGGCTGGGAGAAGGTGGTTTGGGTCCTTTCACTCATATGTGTCATGATTTAGCCAGGATGTGTTCCATGGCTTATATTTATTCTTCTTTTAGAGGTCTTCCTTGTTGAATGTTATGTATCACACTTCATGTATTTATTGTATTATGCTAAGCTCTGTGTATGTCTAGTCCCAGCGAGCAATCTGATTGGTCAATTTGGTGTTGGTGATGCAATTGAAACAGCCGTACTGAGAATTGTCAGGAGAGAGCAAGGCACCTCAAAAATAACGACAGAGTTTGAGAAGCAGGTGTTATGGAAACAAGCTCAACAGAGGGAGCACCGGTCCAGGGAGTTTCAGACACATAAGAAGAAAGAGGAAAGGTGCTGAAGATACACATAGGGTAAGAGATATCAAATATGCCTTTGTCGAGTAACGAGGCAGCTTTTTTTACATGTATTTTTATCTATGTACCTAAGTGTGATCTCCTGTGTTTCTTATATTTTGTGGGTATAACCCCCAAGAGGTAAGACCACCATTGCATCACTGTGAAGTGACCACCCACAGCCTTTAAAAGCAGGCAAGTAAAGCGAGTCCCATTATGGTTTATTGAAGTTGCTTGGTGGATTTTTGCATTTTTTTTCCTCTCTTTTTGATCTACTAGATTTTAATTATTTTTTACTTCTGTTATTGAATTTAAATTATTGTTTGAGACTTGTTCATCTTAAAATTGTCTTTCTGTCTTGTAAGACAAGTTTTAAAATAGCAGGCACTCTCGTTTTATATTTTTTGAATTTAAAATGGTGTTTCCATTATGAGGTCTGGTTAGATCCAAAGTCTCCCATTAGAATCCCTGGGAATCACTTTCAGAATTAGAAATAAATTCTGTGGCTGTCCTCCCAAGGCTCCCTCTGGTGCCCACAGTTGTCTTTGTGACCCTGCACCCCAACCCAAACATTATTATTGGCTTGAAGAGATAGGGTTGTTAAAAGTATCTCAATATCAATAAGTATTGATTGTAACACTTTCAAAATTGTGTCAATGCTTATTTTTCATGGCATCGATTCTATAGCCTACATTACCAATGCAAGTCTGGTCTGCTCTGGCTTTTGACAAAGGAGCCTCATAAGATGGCAATGGGCATGACTAAGATGCAGCCCCATTTTCACCCACTCACAAGTGTTAATAAGATGGCAGCTCCAGCAGCATCAGTACCTTCACCAGCATGCCTAATTGATAAAGAGGGGAGCGAGAGTAGAGTAGAGAGTAGTCAAATGGGGACAGATCAAGAGGTAGGTATCATTTTTATTTTAAATTATGTAAACGTTAATCAGATAGATAGAACTTTATTTGTCCCCGGGGGAAATCTGGCTTATAAGCTTCTTCGTGTACGGCCAGGGTCCTTGCTTGGCTGGGACACCTCGACACTGGAAGGAGCAGGGGAGGAGATGTGACCAGAACATTATCTCCCCCAGGACGGTAGATGGCAGCCCCCTGGGTTGCAGTGGTGCCTCAGACTCCCACAGGGCTTCATGGGAGTTGGAGTTTGGTACAGCCCTGTTGGAATCCATGGGTGCACCAGGGGCACTCCAACTGCTGCTGAGCCCTGGAGAGCAGGTCTTCCGGGTGCCTTATATAAGGAATCAGCAGACACCACTCAGGGAGTCAGAGTTGAGAGAAGGTGTACGAAGCTTGCTGAGGAGGAGTGGAGAAGAAAGAGAGAAAAGGACTGAGAGATAAAGAAAGAAGCAGAGTGTGCTTGGGCTGTTGACAACACTGAATTGTAAATAAATCACATGTGCTTTTTGTACTTGTGCCTCTAGCGTTTGTCTGTGTCAGGGTTGACTTTCACAGTGTCTAAATTATTGCATTTAAAGTAGGAAGGCAAAGTTTTGTTTTGTTTTTTCTATTGGTAACTTTTCTTTTTGTAGCCGGTTAAATGTTTAATGCATTTAGATGCATATGCAGATCTGCAATTTTTACCTGTGAGTCAGTTTTATTTTGTGTTGTTCATTTAGGGGCAGCACTCTATCTCATCTCAGGGGCTGTAGGGCTCCATCTCTAACACGATTTTCAAGGCCTCACTGTAAAGTGAGCTGCCATAGCGCATTACTTTCTTTTACTTTATTACATGCAATTTTAAAATTATATTTCATCAGATTTACTATGTAGTGTAAGGCACTACAACCTTTCAGGGCTCAACTGGATAAACAGCAGTGCTACTCCTCTATGTGCTCATGTATTCAAAATATTACAGTATTACTGGCTGGCTATTTTGTCTACTTCACAAATGTGGTCTGTGTGAATGCAGCAGTGAGGTATGCAGTATGCAGTGAAGTGTATTTTCCTTCGAGTTGCATCACAAAAATGTGGCACTCAGCTTAGAAATTATTGTTATTTTATGATTTTTTTTTTACTTTGATGACACTCCTATTTTGTTGCAGTTTCCTCCTACTTTTGGAGAAACAGTACTGCAATTCAATTAAATACGGCATGTTTATTTTATTGAATTACTTATATACTGTATTGGGTATGGAAAATGGTGCTGAATTTCAATATTTTTTTAGTATCATATTGAAGTTTGAAATTTTGGTATCAATACAAGTTTAGCACAAGGCCATGTTAACAATAACAAAGCTTCTTTCTAACTTGCAGCATACTGGGGGATTTACCAAATTATGCTGAAATATTGACCCAAGCAACTGTTAAGAGTATTCCTTTTATCAAGGCATCTTAAAAATCTACAAATTGATGAAAGGTAATTCATTGGGTTTTGTCAGGGACAGGCAGAGATTAGAAAACTAGAAAGTAATCAGGAAAAAAATGATTGTTTTAAACCAGTAAAATTAGTAATAAAAAACACCAACAAAATAGTCAAAATTGATGTCAGTAGATCAGTAGCCATGTAAAAAGTCTAAAATAATATCTAGGATCTTAGTTTATTTTACAGAAAAATATCCCAAAACTAGGACACTACAGCTGCATCAATAACATGTTAAATACACAGAGCAACGCAAGTCACCTGAATGGAAACAAGTGGTATCACAATGCACATGCTGGCGGCACCCAGGAGAAAACACACATTCAAAATGTCGATACCAAGTAACTTTTTGGAGGTAAGATCAGGAAAGGGAGCTGAGTGAGAAGGTACATGTATTTTTGTTTTGCCAATATTGCACTTTTGAGAGACCACCTATGACGATTATTGCAGCAGTTTCTCTAAAGAGGTTATTTTAGAACATTCAGAATATCTACACTGTAAAGGACAAACCAAAACGCAAACAGTGCTTAGTTTTTGTTTAAATTCAAACCATGTCTAATTGTTACTGCATAATTCATAAAATTGTCCAGTAAAATAAAATAGACATCACTTCCGGGAACTTATATCTCTAAAATGGATTATGTGGATTAAAAATGTGCTGCAGGCAATTATTCAACTGTTGACGTTTACATACATTATACAGTGATCCCTTGCTATATCGCGCTTCGACTTTCGCGGCTTCACTCCATCGCGGATTTTATATGTAAGCATATCTAAATATATATCATGGATTTTTCGCTGGTTCACGGATTTCTGTGGACAATGGGTCTTTTAATTTATGGTACATGCTTCCTCAGTTGGTTTGCCCAGTTGATTTCATACAAGGGACGCTATTGGTGGATGGTTGAGAAGCTACCCAATCAGAGCAGGTATTATGTATTAAATAAAACTCCTCAATGATATACGATATGCTTCCTGCGCAGTGCTTTACATACTTAAAAGCCCGAATGGCACCTATTGATTTTTGATTGTTTGCTTTTCTCTCTCTCTCTCTCTCTGACATTCTCTGCTCCTGACAGAGGGGGTGTGAGCAGAGGGGCTGTTCGCACACTGGCTTAGAGGATACGGACTGACGCTCCTCTAAAAAATGCTGAAAGACTACCTTTACATTGCTCCCTTTGCATTGCTCCCTTTGCTTTGTCGGGCGGTGCTTCCCATACTTAAAATCACCTATTGATTATTGATTATTTGCTTTTCTCTTTCTGTCTCTGTCTCTCTCTCTGACATTCTCTGCTTCTGACGCACACTCCTTTGAAGAGGAAGATATGTTTGCATTCTTTTAATTGTGAGACGGAACTGTCATGTGTGTCTTGTCATGGAGCACAGTTTAAACTTTTGAAAAAGAGACAAATGTTTGTTTGCAGTGTTTTAATGTCCCTGTCTCTACAACTTCCTGTGTTTCTTTGCAAATCTGTGACCCAAACGTGACAATATAAAAATAACAATATAAACGTATGGTTTTTACTTCGCAGATTTTCACCTTTCGCAGGGGGTTCTGGAACGCAACCCCCGCGATCGAGCAGGGATCACTGTATCCCGACAGCCTAATATTCATTTATAATGATATATTATCTCCCAGTGTGTGTTTGTGTGCTGTATTCATGTCAGACACACTAAACTCCATGTAGTAAAACAAGATGATGTTCTGACCTTTTTTCAATTTGTGAAATTGTAAGGGGAAAAAAAATGCTCGAAATTACCTGCCTGTTATGCTAGAACATCAGGACTTCTTTTGTACCAGAACACTTTCTATTAGGAAATTAGATTATATATTATATAGAATGTACCTTTTATCTGAGTTCTCATTGGTGGGATTGAAATGCTTACTGGCTACTATATGTAAATGAACCTAAGTGATAACAGGAGCTGTTCTCTTAAGGCTAATCAGACTTGCTGTGGAGAGTCTTGCTGCTCATATTGTGAGCCTCCACCAGATGGTATAAATAAAGGATTTATAACAATCACTCAAGACTTTTTTTTTATTTACTAAGCATATTCCCCAACAGTAATGCTTTGGTAAGCTAAAATAGTGCAGGATTTCTGGGCATTGCTCCAAAGACTGCATATTAACATGTAAGGCATTACAAAGAACTTTCATAGGGAGGATATAACTTCTTTAGATTGTCCTTTTCTTATAATACAAAAGATTAATTTAAAATGTGATTTTTTTTTTATTTTGATTGAGCCAGGTGAATCATTATTACTGTGCCAATATAGTCTCTTGATTGATTATAATTTGGCAATGCAAAGTCTGCATATTCAATGTTTTGATAAGCAAGAGCTTAGATTGCCACCACAGAACCACTAATAGTTGTGCTGTTAAGAATGTCCTTTCTTTTTTTTTTAATGTTATTAATTTTATTGTAATCATTCCATACGAATAGATCAATTTTTACAAACAATAGGATTGAAAACAAATCGAACTCCACCCCTGAGAAAGAGAGCGTGGCCAACAGAGTAATACTTAAAGCCTGTAAGCATACCTAAATTGATGAGTTTAACAGGGCAATAGAGATGAATGGAGAAGAAAAAGAAATGCAGAGAGAATTACTCCTTCATATTCTAAAATATTATTGATTAGATCCTGCCAGGTTTTGAAAAAGTTCTGTACAGATCCTCTAACTGAGAATTTGAATTTTTCCAATTTCAAATAGTATAAAACATCGGTTTTCCACTGATTCAAAAGAGGAGAGTTAGGATTCTTCCAATTTAGCAAAATCAAAATAAGTTTGCGTGCCAAAAGTGTAGTGAATGCAGTCACAGTTTGTTTGTCCTTCTCCACTTTAAACCCATCTGGAAGAACACCAAACACAGCTGTTAATGGGTTAGGAGGGATTGTGACACAGAGGCTGTCTGAAAGGCACTTAAAAATTTGGTCCAAAATGATGTTAATTTGGTGCAGGCCCAAAACATGTGACCCAGTGAGGCTGGGACTTGATTGCAGCGTTCGCAGGTTGGATCTTGCCCTGGAAACATTTTGGACTTTTTTAAGCGAGACAGATGTGCTCGATAAATAATTTTGAGTTGAATAATTGTATGCTTTGCGCATATGGAGCTCAAGTGAATTCTCTGCATTGCTACCTCCCACTCCTTTTCTGATATATTGATTAAGAGATCTTTTTCCCAGTGTCCTCTTAGATCTTTGAAAGGGAGGGTCTGTAAAATAATTTTATATATTGCAGAAATGGTATCTAAGTCCTCGAAATTGAGCAATATTTTTTCCAGCATGGAGCAGGGTGTGAGATGTGGAGAATCTGGCAGGTTCTGTTTGACAAAGTTCCTAATTTGAAGATAGTGAAATAAATGTGTAGCTGGAAAGTTAAATTTGGAATGTAATTATTCATAGGATGCAAATATGTTGTCTATATAAAGATCTCTAAGCAATTTAATTCCAAATCTTTACCAGATATTAAACACTGTATATGTTTGCGAGGGTTGAAAGAGGTGGATCTCTTGCAGAGATGTGCTTTCTGACTAACTACAAAACAGGGTGAGGCTTTTTTCTTTTACACTAGGAGAGGATGGCTTCCTACTGTCTTGAAAGAGCAGAGAAACTGACCTTTACCATGTACACTTACTCGAGTATAACAAGGTGAAAAGCCACTTCTGACCTTTCACTGTATGTCTAGTCAGTTGGTGAGATTGGTGAAGGCAAAAAAGAGAGACAAACAGAAAGAGAGATGAAGCTGGGGAAGTAACCGTGGACTGCTCCAAAACTGGTGACTGGTCAAGTGAATAAGCCACCTAACTAAACAGTCAGAGTAACACCTTTATTACACTGGTCAGTTGTGATCTTAGGGTTTTATTTTGTTGTTGATTTCCTTTGATACCTTTTGTTTTCCTGTTGTGGTGTTAAAAAAACAAAACATTTTTTTTTATTATTCCTGGATTTTTGGCAGATTCATTCAAGGCTAGAGCTGACTTAATGTGTCTTCTCTAATTCTGAAAATAAACACCTTTTGCACATAAATACAGTATGTGATCAGCTTCAGGCAGACATGACTGAATACTCTCGTGGGATAAAAACAAAAAAACAAAAGTGATGTTAAATGAGTAGTTAACTCCACACTATGTGCCTTGGGAATCAATATTAATCTATGTGTACCCTGAGGGCTGTGCCTGGCCACCTGTCCTATTAAAAAAGGCATAAAGTAGTAAATCAAACTGATTGAACTGCTTGCCTTGAGACAATGATAGAACACTGCCTCCTGGAGGCCAGTGCTATCATCAGGCAGTAGACTAATATCTCTGCTTAAATGTAAAAATGTTAAACTTCCCTGGAAATGCTGTAGGTTATTCTGAGTGGTGGCTGCTATTATTTGACTGCCTTTCCTTGCTGTGGTTATGTTGTTTATATTTGCTATGCCCAATGACAATCACATGGCTCGAACGTCTTATGCCATCATGCTACACCTATTTAAGATGGTGGCACAGAGCAGAGTGTTATCTAAAAAACAAATAGACTTTGTAGTGCTAGACATGGGAAATGTTTTAATGTCAGTGACACAATTTTGGTAATTTTCTTTCAACTTTGATTCTTGCTTAGTATTTGGCCTCTGGTTATTAGTTTTGTTAGCATTTTCTGGTTGTGTAGACCCTGCATTTTACCTTTATAACAATTCATTCTACTCCTAAGAATTTATCTCCATCTCACACGTATTTTCTGGCTCAGATTATACTCTGAAAGCCCACTTTGCAAAATTCATCTAGGCAAGCCGATGGCAGCAGCTGCTTCTCCAAGGACTGAGTATATACATTAAAAGACAGCTGTCCTATGTCACTTTGTGTCTGTAAAAAATACCTATTCCTTTATCCTACACTTTACTCCAAGGATGATCCCAGGATTGAAATTTAGGTGGGGATTTAATCTTACTAGGATTTTTTGAGTCTAGAATCAGGTGTTAAGTTTGGGTGGAGGATTAATGGCAGGGAGGAAATATGGATGGTAGAATGTAAACGTGACAGAGGTGCAGAGAAGGAGAACTTTTGGAGATGGGAAAGTGAAGGAGCCAGACTGAGCAAACAATTTTGTAGTTAGATTCACAGGGGCCACAAAGCTATATTTTCCTTTGAATAAACCATCATGCTTAATACTTTTTTGTTCCTTCTGACATTTTCTGACATTTACTACATACTATAAAGAAACCTTTGTGGTGCTCCTCCCTTGAGTTTAATAATACTTATTTGTGCTTACCAAATCCATCATGCATATAATTGGGGTTCTGTGGTTTAGGACAGTAGTTTGCCCTCTAACAGTAGGAATTTCACAATGCAATATATTTTATAAAAATATTTAATTTCTTACCTATATCAGAGGCAGAGATGAGAGTAACTGTTAATGATGTCTGTAAAAAAAAACCTATTTAAACACAAACTGTAATTGCAGTTCTTGCTTATTAACTGTGAACAGGCAGTAACAGCATGTCTATATTTTTAAGCCAGACCAAATGACCTTTTCAAATGACTTTTCAGCCATGAATTAATGGAAAATAAATATGCAGATATTCAAGGATGTTTCAAATGTGAATTTTGGAAATACTGTTTTATATTAAACAAACAAGCTAATTTTGTATTAACAGAGCATTTTAAGAAGACAGTTTATACAAATAGAGCTGCCAAATGTATTGACTTTGTGCAGCTCCTGTTAGCTCTCCATATAAACCTGACAAACCTCTCTTGAGTTTTATTGGAGGTTCATCTGACTCTTAAGCTCATGAATTTCGACAATAAAATTTTGAGCACCTAAGTAAGAGGACATAGGCCGGAAAAAATAGAGCAGTGCTGTGCTGTTCGTTACATAGTGTTTCCTTTAAATTAGACTGTACATTTATAACATTTATCACCACATTTCTGTTTAAAACTTCTATTGTTTCTTCAGTGTCTGGCATTTTATATTTTGACCTGTTTTATTTTTTTAATTAAAAAAAGAGTCATTGGTTTTATAATTGTGTGTTTTTCATTGTGGTATCTTATGAAACTTGTGTTTGGAAAAGGAAGAGATTACCTTGGATTGATTTATTATAAATTAACAACATTTGATGTGAAGCAAACATTGACTAATTAAACAGAAATTGTTTTGGTTTTACATAGATGTTTAATCTCTTTGTTGTTGCTATTGTAGCTTCTAGTGCAGAGATAGTCTTAGAAGGAAACAGTGATCCCAGGCTTTCATTTTTACCAACTTTTAATGAACGTCTTATAAATGACCTGGAAATTAATTGTTTCATTAATTAGGCTTGGTTGGATTTAGAATTTTAATATTTAATAAAAAATCTGGAAAGTTCAAGCAATCTATGTCTGTACAAATTTTAAAGAGTACAATGTATCCCGAAACAAGCATGGGCAACTCTATTATTACAAGTACAGTAGAAATTTTATTTTACTTTCTACTGCTTTACCATCATATAGTTTTTTTTCTTTTTATGTATAGTGACTTGATAGATCAATTATAACACAGAAATGATTATCCTGAAACATCCATCCATCCATCCATTTTCCAACCCGCTGAATCCAAACACAGGGTCACGGGGGTCTGCTGGAGCCAATCCCAGCCAACACAGGGCACAAGGCAGGAACCAATCCTGGGCAGGGTGCCAACCCACCGGAGGACACACACAAACACACCCACACACCAAGCACACACTAGGGCCAATTTAGAATCGCCAATCCACCTAACCTGCATGTCTTTGGACTGTGGGAGGAAACCGGAGCGCCCAGAGGAAACCCATGCAGACACGGGGAGAACATGCAAACTCCATGCTTGGAGGACCCGGGAAGCGAACCCGGGTCTCCTAACTGCGCCACCGTGCCGCCCATCCTGAAACATATGCATATAAATAACTAGCAAAATACCTGCGCTTCGCAGCGGCGAAGTACTGCCTTAAAATTTTTATTAAGAAGAAAATTAAACCTTTTTAAACTGAGGGAAAATATATCAATAATTATTTGTTAAGGATCTCTTTGTATACCACATTGTGAGTTCGGCCCTCCGGTTGTAATATGACCAAGCTGTGCGCTAAGCTTACTCTTAAGCATGCAACGTACAGTTGGCCATGTGAACAGTAATCTTGTTTCAAATCTCACAGCTTGGATTGCCGCTGTCATAATCGGTTTGAGTTTCATGGTTTGTTTCAATTACGACAGTATTTGTAGGACTTGTGTTGAAGAGACATTCAGCATCTGTCAAGCGTTGTAAGTATACAACCAGTTTCATCGATAATTTCCCATACAGCTTTTGAGAGTTTAAACATTTATAAACATTAAAGTGTCCACTACTGAAATCGTCACCTGTGAATCTAAGATGTTTAAGAGGCATTGCGGTTGTCCAAAGGTGTAAAATATTTGGCCATTTCGGTACACTTGAAAGCGACAACCGAACAATTCAGCGGCAGCCATCAACTCGCATGCAGATGCATAGGTGAAGGGCTTAAGCATTTCACTCTTATAGTGCTCCTGTGTAGTATAATTATCTCCTGTACCGTCATCAGTCCACACCTTGATCCTGTCCCAGTCATTCAATACATAAGACACAATGTTCCTCTGGATATCAAGAGTGAGCCTGATATGGCCGTGCAATATGTAACAAAGAGAATGGGAAAGGTAGGTGCCATCTCCGGTCATGGAAACCACTCGGTAAGTGACAGTTCTTTGATCGATGGTGATCACCTCGATAGACATTTTAATGTGGGTACGATTGGAATGATAAAGGAAATGGGTACCTGAACAATGTAAAGTAAGTCTAAAATACCTACACAATAACTATAATCGTAATAAATGAACAATAAAACAGCAGAGAAGCCGTGGATTAAATAAAAAGGCTGTAGTTATCAGCAGGGAGACGTGAATCCCGTGGCGAAGCAAGGAAGGGAATGTAGAGACAGGAGCGACAGATGGCCTTATATAGGCAGGCAGCCAACAACGTGGGAGGCAATGGGATGGGGGACCCAACGTCGCCTCACACGGTGACCGAGCTGCAGGCTATGGACATATATATGTATGTAAGTAGGATTCAGTTAGCGTTGGGAACTCGCGTACCAAATTTCTTGAAGAAACTAATTTTGAAATGTGATACTATCTGTCTATTCATAAGCTGAGAATGTTCATTTCCTCTCAGTTGCTACATACATACTCATAAGCCTTTGACCCTTTGCTCTTTGAGGACAATTTGACCATCTTTTATGTTCACACACACCCCTACAATAACTTCTACAGGATCATTTTGAAGTAGCAAATTGATATATTATGCAGATGTTTAGGATGGTGGACAAAATCTGTATATGCAGAGGAAACCCACATGAACATCAAACAAATGAAAAACATCCAAATAGACATTTGATTTCAGCTCTTTAGCATTTTTTATGACAGCAGCGTTAAACACTGTACCATCACTTTACACCAGCACCACCAATTTACCCTCAGAATACTTCTTGGGTTACCATCAGAGAGGGGGTCTAAGAAGTCACCATCAGCTAAAGGTAGCCAATGCAGATCCAGTGCTTCCATAATCCTGGTAAACAAACAAAAAACAAACACATTACTCCTCAATTTCCCCAATTGGATTTCTTTTCAAGATGCAGAAGTTAAACTGCTGTTCTCTGGACATAACTGTACTTGGTCATTATAGAATTTTTCTGATAAAATGTGTGGGGAACAGCCCGGACACAGACAGGCAGACATTGTTAAAGTCACCACACATGCTTTATTTACAATATATACAACACAGTAAACTGCACACAACCCTGTACCCCTGCACCAATCACCCTCAAGTCCAGGCCTTTTCCTCAATCCCTCCCCTTCTGAATGCCTCCACTCTTCTCCTCCAGGCTTCATTCTCTTCCACCTGACTCCAGCTATCGAATGGAGGGAGGCGGCCCCTTTTATATCCATCAGGATGTGTTCCAGGTGCCTCCCGATGAACTTCTGCTGGCATTCCCTGGTGTGGCGGAAATGCCGGCTGTGCACCCGGAAGCACTCTGGGTGTCCCTGGTCTTCTTTCCCCCAGCACTCCCTGGCAGTGACCACGGGCCCCTATAGGGTTGAGCTTCAATGCTCTGTTCCCGTGGTCCAACCAGGGCGGCTGCCCTCCCGTGGTCCAGAGGAGGCATAATCCCTCCTTTGGTCCTTCCGGGCATCCCGGCGGGGTAGCACCCCCAACCACTCATCACGAATGCTAATAAACATCACTAAAGTAATTATATACTGCTTTTAAAGACAAACAACATACATAACTCAACTGTTCTAAACATGACATAAAAATAATTCTGAAAATGATACTTCAATAAGAAGGGAAAAAACAAAGCAAATATATGTTTTAATCTTTAATAAAAAAAAGTCTGTAGCATAAAACACCAAAAATCCTCAAAGCAATAATTTTACAAGAAAATATGAAAGAAATGAGTAACAGATATATAGAAATCAATTAAAAATAAAATAATATAAATAAAATCATGAAAAATACAATTATATAATGAGAAAAGAAATTCAAAAATGTACTGGGAAACATTAACAATTAATGACAAAACAAAATGGCCTTCTCTAGAAAGAGTACAACGATTCATAAACAAGAATAATTTAATAAAGAAGAAACTATTACAATGATCAGTTGTACAGCATTAGAAAAAGGGAACTTGGTAAAGGAAGAGGCAGATACCAGAGGAATGCAGTTAATAAGCAAAGATAATGAAGAGCCACGGGACAGACTGTACAATATAGCTCTTGTTTAACTACCTAATATGGTTTTGTTTAGTTCCTGCCTGGGCACAAGATCAACACAATTGGAAGAATTTTAAGTAAATTTTAAATGCCATAAAATTCCTGTATAGAGAAGTAAGTCTAAGTAAATCAATGAATAGCTTACCCATTGTGTGTGAAAAGCCATTGTACTGCTAAAGTTGAATCATGGGGTAATACAAAGGATAACTGCTTGCTTTCTTATATAATAAACAAAACAAGGTAAAGGAGTATTATATTTGAGATACAATCTATCTCAGAATACCAGGTCTGTTAACCAGCTTTTAGAAACAAAGGTGAATGACAGTACCTAACACAGCAGCCACCACATTACATATCAGGGGTGGCCAACTATGATCCTGGAGAGCCATGATGGCTACAGGTTTTCATTCTAGCAATTTTCTTAATTAGTGATTAGTTTTTTGCTACTAATTACCTTCATTTAATTTATTTGCTATTTAAGACTCAGACCCTTTAAATCAGGGCTGAGCAACGTCGGTCCTGGAGGGCTGCAGTGGCTTCAGGTTTTGGTTCCAACCCAATTGCATCATGATAAATCATTCATTTCTAATGAAGCACTTATTGCCCAACTGACATTTTCTGGCTTCATTTTAATCATCTCGCTTGTTAAGATTTAGAACACTTAATTGCTTGTTTTAGTCTGAAACCGCTGTATGCATTGTTTTAACTGCTCTTTCTTAGCAATAAGATGGAAATGACAAAGGAACCAACAGTTCTACATGTCTCCATTTCCACCCATCATTCACTATTTGGTTTGATTACATACTCAAAGGAAACTGAAGAGAAAGTGAATATCGGAAAATTACTCATCCGCTTTAGGCTTCAGATTACTTGGATGATACATGTGTCATAAGAAAGGAAAAAAAAACTAAGATTTAAGAATGAACTGACATGATAGAGTTAAAACAATAATGAGCCATGAAATTAAATAAAATCTGTTATTGGTGAATCTGACTTCTAATTAAGCAACGGGGTTGGAACAAAAACCTACAGCCAATAAGGCACTCCAGGGTCAGAGCTGGCTACTCCTGTTATATATTCTAATTTTTGTGTGCCAACTATATGTCATTTTTGAGACTTACTACTTATACATTTTTATATACATCAATATAACTTAAAGGACTGAACCTCTTGTGTTCAAACAGCTGAGACAGCCACCTGTTGCTCCTCCTTTCAGGTGATGACATTAGCTCTCTTTAGTAGCATGTTCACATCATTGATGCTTGCCTACAGCACCTATGTAGATGGAGACACTCATGAGGTCCTTTCTTCCTTCACGCCACTCAGGTCTGCTAATGAACACCATTTAGGGATACCACCTCTATATGGTATCAAATCACAATCCAGGCTGTGTATCTCCTAAGTAGGTGGAGGGAACTGGCAAATTCCAGTCAAATGGCTGCCTCCCTCAGTTTGTTTTAGAAGCATTTCAAGATTCTCTTGTTCTGTGAACGTCTTTCGAGTTGATAACCGTTTGATGCTTGTTTTTTGGTTCATGGTCGTTAAGAAAAGAGTAATTAGTCTTATGTTGTTTCTGTTTAATTTAAAGCCCTTCACTTGTGATGGTCCACACCTCAAAGTCATTATGCCTAATGCACTGCTTCAGTTTAAATAAATACGAGAAAGCATTAGTGTTGCACGCTCAAGTTTAATGAGTACTTTAAACAACCCTTCATAATGCCAAAAACATTAATATAGCAGGTTGATTCCCCCTCAGGGATGTAGTTAGTTTCGTTTTCCATCAAGGTAGGCCATTAGGAAAATAAGCTTCCCATTATAAGGCTTAGAACATTGCTCAGTAGGAGTCAGTTAACCTGGCTCGGTGGTGGTGAAGGAGAAAAGGGTAAGTACAAGGAAAGGTTGCTAGCTAGAGAAACGTGCTAATCACTTAATAGTTAGAGAGAGGCCGAGTTGGTCATTGGCTAGCTATTCTGTGGGAGCTTAATTTACTCTTATTAGTCTGTGAAGAATCCTGAATTTCTGTGAGCGAATGAGCTTTGTTTTCGTTTGTGGATGTAGCACAGCAATATTCTTGTAACTTCTTTAAGGGTACTTTTGGCCCTTGACTCCGTTTGTTTCAGTTAGGTTAACGACTCATTTTGTGTTTATTTTTGCTCACTTTTGATTCTTGTATATGTTACCAGCAATATATGAAATTCAGGCTTTGTATAGAATGTCTAGCATTTTTGGGAAAAGTGTGAAATATCCAAATTATTTTAATATTATATATACTTTCCCTGGGCATTGTATGTAATACCTAGGCATTATATAGAATGACAAATGCTATTTAGGCAAAGTATTAAAAGAGAGTCATGAACAGGCTTTTATTGAAAAGACGTATATGGAAAAGATAGAACTACAAAATAAAGGACTTTCTTATTGAGGAAAACAAGAAAAAATAAAATATGAACCTACTTGTTGCAACAAGGAAGGAAAAAAAATATGTTAAATTGCACTGAAATGCAAATGAGGATTTCTCTGTTTGAGGCGAGTGTCGAAAGTCACGTGACATTAGAAACGTCATTAGCGAGAGTATTTTATACTTTGCCGGTCTGTCTTTTGGCATTGCATAGAATGCCTTGGAAATGTGTGAAATGTTAATCGTTTCATACTATGATGTCCAATTTATTGCCTAGGCATTCTATACAATGCCTGTATTTCATATATTGCCAGTAACATATATACCACTGGATTATATTGGGATTACTTTTATTTTTGCTTCTTTTGTACTGTACATATTTCTACACAAAAACTGTTTTTAAAAGACTGCTGTAATAAAACAACTTGTTCTTTTAACTTTCATCTGACTTATTTTTGACTCTATGTCACCTTTTGTCCCTGTCAGTCCCACACTACTAGCAGGACACTTGCTCCCCCAGGTGGCCTGTGACAATCATTACACGTCTTATTTAAGGACACTAATTATTCTCAATGAGAAAACAAGTATAAAATGTTCTATGTGGTATTGCTACAACACAGTCTAATTTAGCTTTAAACTGTACAACGTGAGCATTTCTGTCAATTTATACTGTTAAAACTGTACCCAGAAAAACATCCAACTTGCAGGAGAAATCACTATTCATATGCTTATTTAAATTACATGTTTTGTTGATGCTTCAGGCTTAAACCCTAGTGGAATAAAATCTTTGCCAGTCTGTCTACAGGATCGCAATAAATTCTATTCTGTTAACAGCTTTATTTGGAGTAACACCCCTCGAGGCATTGCTAACATGCTGTTATTGTTGAGATTGCAGTTGTGTTTTTTTTGTTTCATTTTTTAAATTTATCCTAGCCAGGGTTGCCAGGTCCTGAAAATATACCCCAGCCCAATGACAGCTGAAAACCCACCTAATGATGCTATGGGCCATCCCAGTGAATGATGCTGTTGATGACTGGGAGGGAGTTTTGGCACTGTCTACAACAGGGTTGAGTTCCCCTTAAATTTTACTGTTTGGATGGCTGCATGTACCCTTTGAAAATAGCACTGAAGAACGCACACCAACACATTTTGATTCTTAATCTTTAATCGCTTACCCCAATTACGATCAGTTACGGCTTGTAGATGATGCCTGGGAATCAGCAATTATCTGAGAGCCCAGAGCTATTTTGCTTCGGCATTAATTAGGACTACTAGCAGTGTTCTTGGGCTCCCTTTTCTGTGTTCTCCCTCTCTTTGTGAATTTTATAGTTTATTAACCATGTAGTGTTTTTGATTACCTGATTTTGTTTTTGATATTTAGGATTGTATATTTTTTTGATTTTGTTAGACATTTGGTTTTAAGGTTTTTGGCATGCTGTTTATTTAAATATATGTATACTGCTTTTTGAACTCTTTTTTTTTAAATTTTGAATTCTCAACTTTGCATTTTGAATTTCTGGATTTTTGTGAAATTAATATTTTGTATCCTATTTAAAATCATTGGACATGTTTTTATTTATTTACTTTTTTTAAGGTTTTGGGCTTCCCATTTGGTTCAGATAATAACACATCATGCACAGATAAAGGAATCTTAAAAAATCGACAACTATACCATAGACATTTGAGTATTATTTTATTTAAGATAATAAAAAATCAATTTAACCAGCAAAGAAAAACTTTTTTTTTCATTTGCATTACAAATGCCATACATAACTACCATAGCATGCTGAACTTTTACTTACCCTCTGATCATGCCAGTATTTGAAAACAAGTATCTCTTACTAACTCTCTCTTTTGCTAGGTAAAGGTAACGGTATCAATATACAGTAACCATTACAGCTTATAATTGCAACAAAATACTGGTTTCTAGTATATGCTTTGCAAGGATACTTTGAAGGTAATAAAAAGGGGGAAAAATTCACGTAAGTATTTATCATCTATTTTGTATTTGACCCAAAGTAAACCCCCCTCAAGGTGACTCATGCTCAGACATACCCTGATATGTATGGCTTTGATCTGTTATTTATTTCCCAGAATCTCCAAAGTGGAACACTATAATAGGTCTTTATAAAATACATGCACACCTAATTAACATAAGAAACAGTCTTTCTAGAAACTTATTAAAAACAAGATTGGAACTTAATGACTGATTGGCTGTGTTCCACAAACAGTAACACATGTTCATGTATGTGTCTATTTTAAAAATGTAATTTTTTTAAAGATTTGCTTCAAGCAAAGTCTAATTACCAGTGTGTTTATGTTTTACAAAAAGCCACACTTCTTTCAAGCAATCCAAAGCAGCCAGCCACTATGGTATTTTTTTCCTTTTAGTTTAAAGCAGACAGTCAAACATAAAGACTAGTCAGTCACCCTATCCTGGTGATTCTTGCAATTTTCTCTTTCAAGCAGTCAATAACTACTAGCCACCTTGGTTTAATTTTTTGAGAGTAGATTGTCAGTTAACAAAGCATTCAATTTCACATTGGGACAGAATACAAGTGTTCAAGTTAAGGAAGAATATTACCTTTGACTAATTGAAAAAATATCTCAGTAGACACATGTTATATGAAAAAGTGTCTTTTGTTTAATATTATCACTTGTTTTGCTCATCATTGTCCAACATTATCAATCTCTACGGTATTATTGTACAAGCGCCACACTTATGATCACTTTTATTTTATAAAGATATTTTCTTATGGATAATGGAGGGTGTTAAACCTGCTACTATTTTGTAAAAACAATGTTTTGTTAGAAGGATGACACAATGTACTAAAGAATAAAAAAGATAATCTTATTACTGTTCTGGGAGGCACTGTGGTGCAGTGAGTAGAGCTGCTGTCTCGCAGTTAGCAGACCCAGGTTCACTTCCCGGGTCCTTCCTGCATGGAGTTTGCCTATTCTCCCCGTGTCTGCGTGGGTTTCCTCCCACAGTCCAAAGACATGCAGGTTAGGTGCATTGGCGATTCTAAATTGTCCCTAGTGTGTGCTTGGTGTGAGTGTGTGTGCCCTCCGGTGGGCTGGCACCCTGCCCGGGGCTTGTTTCCTGCCTTGCGCCCTGTATTGGCTGGGATTGGCACCAGCAGACCCCCGTGACCCTGTAGTTAGGATATAGCGGGTTGGATAATGGATGGATGGATTACTGTTCTGTATTCTTATTCTTCTTTCAGCTGCTTCCATTAGGGGTTGCCACAGCGGATCATCTTTTTCCATACCATGATCCTTGCGCAAGTTATGACTTTCTAATTGTACTAGTTACTTACACACCTTAGACCTCATTTATGAAATAACTATACAAACTGCTTTGATAATAAATTCTGTGGATATGATCAAGTATGAAAACTCACATGCAAATTGGGGTTTATTAAACCTGAAACTAATGTAAAAACCTTCTTAATAAATATGCAAATTCAAAAGCATACAGAGAAACATCTCTTCATGCATGTGCACTAGAATGCCACTACTTGGTCACATTTTTTTTTTCCAGTTGGGAGACTTTCTCATAACTGTTTTCAAGAAAACAGACAATCCTGGCTCACCAGCAAAAGCATGGGCTAAGAAACAGACGGTCTGAAATGGACTGGAAGAACTCAGACATCAAAATATTTTGTTTGGCATGTAATGACATGACTATTAAGGTAAACAATTTCAAATATTAAGCAATGAGCTAAACACAAGGATAAGGGTATCAGTTAAAAACAGAAAAAAAAAATCATTTTAAAGTGCTGAATGAAAAATTGAACTTTTGAATCAAGTGGTTTTATTACTCATACAGTCAGGTCTATAATTATTTGAACAGTGACACACTTTCCATAACTTTGGCTTTGAACACCACAATGGATTTGAAACTAAACAATCAAGACATGACTGAAGTATAAACTTTCAGCTTGAATGAAAGGGGTTTAATAAAAATATTTTATGAGCTGTTTAGAAAAGAGCTCAAAAGTATTTGGACAAACTAACATAATCACAAATATAATGATCATTTTCAATATTTGGTGGAAGATCCTTTACAGTTAACGACTGCCTGAAGTCTGGAACCCATGGCCATCTCCAAGTGCTGCGTTGCCAGTACTTTACTGCAGTCTGCTTGTTTGTTGGACTTTCTGTCATCAGTTTTGTCTTCAGCAAGTGAAATATATGTTCAGTTGGGTTGAGGTCAGTTGATTGACTTGGCCATTGAAGAATATTCCACTTCTTTGCCTCAAAAAGCACTTGATTTGCTTTCACTAAATGTTTTGGCTCATTGTCTATCTGTACTGTGAAGCATTGTCCTATCATTTTTGTAACATTTGGCAGAATCTGAGCAGATAGTATAACCCTATACACTTCGGAATTCATCCTGATACTTCTTCCAGCAGTTATATCATCAATAAAAACTAGTGACTTACTTCCATTAGCAGCCATGCATGATTATGCCATAAAACTGCCTCCACAATGTTTCACAGATGATGTGATATTCATTGGATCCTTAGCCATTTCTTCTCTTCTCCTGACTCTTCTCTTTCCAACATTCTGGTATATATTGATCTTAGTTTCCTTTGTCCAAAGAAAATTGTTCCAGAACTGGACAGCTTTTTAAAAAAATGTTTTCTGTCAAATTCTAATCTGTCCTTGCTATGTTTGAGGTTTATCTTTGGTTTGCACCTTGTGATTAATCCTCTGTCTTTACTTTCATGAAGTCTTCTCTTGATTGTAGACTTTGACTGTGATAGATCTACCTCCCAGAAAGAGTTCCTGGTTTGGCTAAATATTGTGAAGGGGTTCTTTTTCACCAAAGACAGAATTCTGCAATCATCCAGAACAGTTGCCTTCTGTGGTTTTCCAGGCCTTCTGGTGTTGCTAAACTAACCAATGCATCCCTACTTTTTAAGAACGTACCAAATGGTTGATTTGACTGCTCCTCATGTTTCTACCATTTCTCTAATGTGTTTGTTTAGTTTTGTCAGCCTAATGATGGACTGTTTTTACTTGCATGGACAACTCTTTGGACCTCATATTGAGAGTTCACAGTGATAGCTTCTGAATGCAGATTCCACCCTTTGAATCAATTCCAGACCTTGTACTTGCTTATATATACCTTTGGGCCCTAAAATGGAGAGATAGGGTTGGTGGTAGGCAGAAAAGTGTCTGTTATTCCTAAACAGCTAAATATGAAATTTTGGTAAACCTCTTAAATTAAAGTTGAAAGTTTACACTTCAATCACATAATGATTACTTTATTTCAAATCCATCATGGGGGCGTACAAAGCCAAATTATGAAAATCATGTCATTGCTCAAATACTTATGGAGCAGACTGTATATTTTGCTGTAAAACAGTTAAGTGATTATTTAATCATAGTAATTTTTTTCTTTTTAGATAATAGTATGACGCTTATTACAAATGGCAGTGACATTAGAAATCGAAATAAGGAAATATTGCTTATGTACAGAAATGAATATTGTAATCATATGTTAGAGGTTATTAAACATTAAAAAAAAACTTTTTCAATAGAAGTATTACACCATCTTTGAAGGGAATGTCCTGGGTGGGACAAAAGCTAAGAATTATGAATTTCTGAACAGTTTTGGGCAGACATTTTTAATAAAAACCTGAAAAGATTTTAAAGAAATTAGATCATCTTGAATACAGAGAAAGGTATAAATCTGTGTCATCGTTGTTGAATTTGTGTGAAAATATAATTTTCTTTGTTAGTTATATTTTAACTTTGTGTGTGAGTGTGTTTTTAGATATGTTTGACTTTTTCACACTTGATGATGAGTGGCTCAGGAGCTTCCAAGAGCCGTCCTTCGGGACTTCTACCATTCTTCTTCATACTTCTTCTTCATACTTCATACATTCTTCATACTTCTACCATTGTCCATCCTTCTTCCATTATCCCACACTTCAGAGCTCTGCTATGTGCAATCATGATATTCCAGTGGACATCCAAGTTCTCTGTGAATGGATTTCTTGCATCAACTATATTTCAGAGAAAACATGTAGACAGACTGAGAGTGTCTTTGCTCACTATCAGTCAGAACTTGCCTGCTGTCATGGATGCTGCCATTTCGAACTTTCAGATAAAATGCATTTTCACTTGAGTTTTTAGCAGCTAAACATAGGTGATTTTTTGCCATTTATTTACCAGTGTATATTATTATATAAGAATATTTAGAGTTGCTCAGTATGCTCAAAAAATGATGAAAATGTGTTATTTATTGGCAGGCTGTTTTATAAATTATTCATAAGAGATTTTAGGAAATAATTGTATGTTTAAATTTAGGATCATTCTATGCACATTGTTATACATGAGTCCTATAGAACATATTCTTCAGTCTTTGCTGAGTTTACTGTTAGAGCTAAAATAGGTAATACAGAAGTTTTAATGGGTGACTTTATTATTCAATTAAACATGCAAATAACTTTGTAATAGTTCCCAGATTACAAAGGTCCAATGCACTTTCATTCTAATATGTTAGAAGTAATTAACATACATTCAAAGCATAATTTCTCTCTCTCTCTCTCTCTCTGATTAATGAAACCAGGTCAGATCATTATTTAATTACTTTTGGTCTCTTCATACCCTTGTTAATAAAAGCACAGGTAAGAACTAAAATAATACCTTAGTTTTATATAAAAATTCATTGCAACTTCCAAAATAAATATTGAAGGATATACTGTACACTACTAACTTCCAGAAGAGCAAAAGATATGGCACAACCAAACTGCCCTGAAAATCTGAGTCTATTCAGAAGGACCTGTACTGGACTAGTGACTATAAGACTTTACAAATAACCATCCTTATTTTTGAAATTGACTTTAAATAAAGCAGATCCTCTTTGAGCAAACATGGATCACATAAACTGAAAAGTAATTCATCACTGCCTTAAATTATAGTAATGAAAACTAGATCATACATATAGGCCACCAATACTTTATGTTTACCAGCCTATGCTGACTATCATGCATGTTATAAATACTTATTAGAGAAAAATACAATTATTTTAGGCAAAATATAACCTGACAAATAAGAGTACCGAGCTGTTGTGTTACGTTCCCCCCTAATATTAACAGCAAAAATATTTTGGTTTTCATTTGATAATAAATTAAAAATAATAACACCTTGGCTAAAGCCAATGGCTTGGCAGAATCAATGGCAGCTTTCTGGTGCACAAGGAGAAGATATTGTCAGCTTTCAGCTCCCTAGGGAAAAAATACCTCATCAGCTTTTGAGTTCCAGAGAGACTTTCCGAGGTGTTCAGTCATTTTGGAGAGTGAGAGCAGAGCTCCTGTGGTTGTTTCCTCAGAGTTCCTGAGACTTCCCTTGAGAGAGTGCCTAGAGAGTATTATCCAAAGGGAAATGGAACACCTCCTGGCTCAAAAAGTCTGCAGAGGGACATCTGCAAAGATGTTACTTCAATTCTAATTTACACCTTTGTTATCAGATGAAAAAAGTGTAGGCATATCCTAGTACAAACTGGAGTTCAGTCACTTAGTTTGGAATATAAGTTGGGGTTTTGCATAACTGGATTTCTGTTAAATCTGTTGCTTCATTGGGCCTGTTGTGCCATTAAAGCCTAAAAGAATGGACAATGCCCACTTTGTCCTTCAAGATACCACTTGCTTGTACCAAATGCTTGCTTTTTGCATCTGTGAAATCTTATGTGAAATGAACTTTTGGGTTGATTTCACAAAATTGTATGTGAAACAAAACTGTTGTTTTGCTCATTGTTAATTATAATTTTAATGGAAAATTCAAGTATAAATTTTGTGAAAGCAATGATGTTAAATTACAAAAAAAATAACCTGAAAAGACCATTCCTGAATTATGCTGTGTTGTCTGTTTTCAAAGGTTTGATTCAGTGTATGAGCAGAAGAGTACATGCGGTACTTAGATAAAATTACCAGAGATATACAGGTAAGCACAGCTGAACATGACAAAACAACTTTCAGAAACATATTTATGTAATTATATACATGGCACAAAATAATAGTAACTGGTTATTTTTATGTAATTTATTACTATCACTACTACTGCATTTTTTTGTATAATTTTTTTTTGGTGTCAAGCCTCATGATTCAACTAAACAATATATCAAATCAAAAACTAATGGAAAAAAAGTCGTCTTCTATACTACAATTGATTAGTATTATTAGCTAAACCTTCTCGGCAAAAAAATGATGTACTAATAGAAAATCATAAACATTTTGACATACGCATTTTAGGAGGGCATAAGCATAAAATCTGCCAGTGGCTGATAGTGTATGGTTAAAAGGTCAGGGAGTTAATTGTGTTGGAAAGTGACCTAGGTTTACAACAAGCATATTGATGATATTAACCTCTACGGTCAGGTGTAGTACTTTACTAATGAATCCTGAAACTAATGGATCACATTACTCATTCTGGACTGAAAGACTATATTGGCAATGTGAGCTCAATTCATTATATTTTCTCCCTCAGCTGATTGGTCTTTTTCATGATTACCTTTTCTTTCAGTTTCACATATTGATCATAGGAGCCCTCTTTTAATGATCTATCATTCATTACAACTATGTCCACAAGAATATTCTTTTTTAGAATGACTGCCAGCAAAAATGAAGAATGCATTAATTCTTTCCAGTGCAGTTACAATTTTTGCTGTTTAAGATATTCATTGCTCTCCAGAGAAATGTAACATATTTATACATTTATTTTTTTCTACAACCACTAATTCCAACAAGAATCTTCTTCAATTGATGTGCACATTTACTCACACAACAATGATGACACAACCAGAGTTATCGGTGAGATATCATAGGGCACTGAAGTAACCCTATAAAATATGCAACCCAATGAGAACCTGTAAATTACACACAGCCAGGGACTGGGTCACAGTTTTGAAGCCTTAGCCTGAGAGCTGTAGGGAGGCCACTGTGATTCTCATTACATAAAAATATATAATGATATATATTTGTACCCATGAAGAGCATGGAGGAGCAGGTGAGTGGCTGGAGTTTTACTATAAGTATTAGATCATACCAGCTGAGCATTTAATATTCCATTATGCTGTTCCATTTTTTAATTTATGAAAAAGGATAAAATAAAATTGCCACTATATTGTATTATATTTAAGAAGGTTTTTATAAATCTGATTTGCAGATTTGTTTCAGCAATACCATCTTACAGCATTATTCATTATAATTAGCAGTGCTCATTTAGTAATGCATGAAGGACTGTGTTTGCTTCAAGCAACTCAGGAGTATATTCTGTGTGTATGTAAGAAAACACAAAGCAATGGAGCTTATTAACAAATGGGAATAGACCATATCAAGAGTCAGCATTCATCTTTTGATGGAAGATTCTCTAATATATACTGAAGGGGTATAGAGTTGCATTCTGTAATGTAAGATCATGCATGCCTATTATAAATGAGGTCAGACAGAAGATACAGGGGTATGGGTCTAGTTAGGCTTCCCAGGCCTGCTAATAGCAGCAGCCCAGTTATGTATCTCCCATTTAATATATAAGAGCTAAATTGTTTCAATTATTAAATGTTTATAAATATTGTAATATATGTACTCCTATAAGATCTCTTTTGAACAGTTAAGAATGAAGTCAAGAAAGATGCATGGAAGTGGAACGTCTTTGTATCCATGTGCCAGTGTTGATAAATAACATATGCTACTTAAGAAGATACCTCTGGATGAGCTTTCTAATTAACTTAAAATCAGCACCCCCTAAATGCAATATAAGGATAAAATTTTCATTTGTGAAAGAACAGTTCAATGGAAAGAAGAAAAAAAAAATTATTTGAGACAGATGGTGAAGTGGTGATTACCGTTGTGGAGAGAAAAAGCATGTACCCTTTAAAAGTGTGAGACTCTAATAAAATAAATCAATTGAAGAGGGTTCCTACAGCAGTAAATTACATGTCATCTACTGAAAGAAGTCTCCCTGAAGTTAAGAAATACACCCATCCATTTTCTGAAATGGCTTTATTCGTTAAAAAAAGATTCAGGGACCCTATCCTGGTTGCATCAAGTGCAAGCAGGAGCATTAGTGGATCATGAAACACATACACACATGAACACTCAAGATTAAATTAGATTAGACAGGACTGTATTTGTCTCATTTTAGAAAATGTCACTTTTTACAGAAGCTTAATGAATAAATAAATGCATAAATACTATAACAAGCAAATATACACCAGAATTACTAAAAAGAGAAAACTTACTTGGCAAATGATAAAAAAGAGTAGTTACAATCACTGTAAGACATTATAAAGGTGTATTGTCATTGGTATAAAGGAGTCCAAATAGCATTGTTAACACACCTATGCTGAATATTTGTTGGCTGAAAGTACTTAACACTAAAGTGGCAAAGAAAGGATGTGCAGCATTGTTTAGAATGGCCATCAGTTGTGTCTTCATTCTCTCCTCTGCTGCTACCTCCAACGTGTCTCATAACTGAACCTTATGCAGAACAGACTGGCATTACCCATTTTGCTAATGCCTGGAACACAATTCCTTTGGTTTAAAAGTTGCTGCTAGTCACCCTTAATGTCAGGTTGAGTCTTGTTCTTCCTAACACAGCATCTTTGGAATGCAGGCTCTGCACCTTATCTGATAAAATGATCAGTCACCATGTGACATCCCAGTACCGTCTTCTCGTGGTACCAGTTGAGTATTCACCCCTACCAAAGAGCCATAACTCCATGATTGACAACCTTGATGAACAAAACTTTGCTCCAATAATCAACCAAAAAGAATGTGCACTTAAGAAACTAATGAAAATAACATCTAATCCTTCCTCTAAAAATCATTGCCAGCCCAAGATCTAGGCTCTCTCTATCAAGCTCACTGCTCTCAACCTACTGATCTCTCTAGCAAGTATTCCATTGTCTAGGGTTTGTTTGCAAAACCCTAGTCGGAGCAATACCTTTTACCCCAAAGGGCAATGTTGTGTTGGACCGGGAGAATGGAAGACCTGTCTCTATTGGAGTTAGACAAGGATGGCATTAGTCCAAACCTTGCTAAGGAAAAGCCAGTGCATAAGCAATAGAGCGACTAATGTAAACGCCATGCATTCATCTTGCTAATGACAGCAGCTGACTGATCACCTGCTGCCAGCAGACATAACACTGTTAGGGATGTTGTATGAACCATGAACAGAAAACGGCAGCACCTCCCACATCCAGAAGGTGTGACTGAACAAAGAAATAAAAGCACACTGAAGATCTTGCCACATGTGCAGACAAAGCCAACTAGGAATGGAACAGAACATCACTTACACCAATCAACTAGTTACTTCTGCTTTGATTCCAAGATCTATTATTTGTAACTGAGTAGTTAGGATAAAGCCATCTAATGTATTATGGTATTGGTATCATTGTAATTGAAAAGTAATAACCTTTGTGAGGTTCTTAATTGTTATATGTATCTCACCCTAAATCTAGCAAGAAAGCTCAGAGCTACATTTCATACATATGCACACACAAATAGAATTATCGTAGAGATATTGGAAGTAACTCTATACGTTGAAGTAACTCTATAAAACATATGCAATGGTGTATCTACAATTTCCTCCTTTGATTTAGGTGAGCTAAGGGTGCCAATTTAGTAAGTGGCCAAAGTTAGAAAGTTGTGTTATAATCAAATCAACATGGCTGATAAAAACAGCACCATCAAACATACCTGCTATCACTTATTTTCTAACACTAGAGAACATTATGCTTTCTCAGGTTCATTATTACTCAGACAACTAGTACCACTTTGTATATCACATTTATGAGATGGCCTGATGAATTCCAATGTGATAGGGTGTCTCTTGAAGATGACTCAGGGTCTGCCTAGCGTTTGTCATTGATAACAGACATTGGCACCATTTGTTTTTATGTTATATTTTGATTTTCTTTGTATTGTTTATTCATTTTGCTATTTTGTGTTACATTATACAAAGTACAATACAATACAATACAGTTTATTTTTGTATAGCCCAAATTCACACAGGAAGTGCCACAATGGGCTTTAACAGGCCCTGCCTCTTGACAGCCCCCCAACCTTGACTCTCTAAGAAGACAAGGAAAAACTCCCAAAAAAACCTTGTAGGGAAAAATGGAAGAAACCTCGGGAAAGGCAGTTCAAAGAGAGACCCCTTTCCAGGTAGGTTGGGCGTGCAGTGGGTGTCAAAAGAAGGGGTTCAATACAAGTATACAGAACAGAACAAATCCTTAATACAGCATAATAATAAAAATTTTAGAAGTACAGAGCAGAATTTAACAGTAGATGATATCACATAATAAGATTTTGATATTTTTAGAGTGCTGGAGACCTCAAAGTGTTTTTGTTATTTGCCCAGTGCCCTTTATCTGGTGCCTAAAGAGGTGGGGGTCATCTGATGATGCAGCTGGGGGAGTTCCCCAGATGTTTAAAAGCCAAAATGTGTTTGATCTGCTTCAACACTGCATCTTGGTTTCTGGATTCCTCTGTTTTATTAATGGTTTTGACTCCAGTTCCAGTGCAAAGTTACTATTTTTGGTTTGCTGATTGCTGGTTTTGTTTTTGCTAAAGATTTTTGCCTGTATTTTTGTTTTGACTTTGTATTATTCTTCTTTTCTTTTAAATACATCTTCAAGGAATATGTCTGTTTTTTCATTTGGTTCACTTTCTTTTTGATATTGATGGACATTTTTTGAATTCACTGAATTTTAAAAGTGTCAGCCCTATTTTGGGAATGTGCAGGGTGGAAAGCCTGCCTTTTAAGTTTAGGGTAAGCCAGTCCGGGCATGAGGCATTTCCAGTAGGCCTAGAAATAATTAAGATAAGGTCTGGCTTTTTGCATGGTTCTTTTCCAGGTCAGCACCACTTTTTATTTTTCATGTTACAAAATTCCACAACACATGGTAACACCAAAAAAAAAAATCAAGGTCCAAGCAAGTCCTGGAAAGATTCTGTACTTAATTTATGATGCTTTAATTGCATGTTTCAAAAGCTATAATCAGTCAATGTCATGCTGATTTGCTTTGGCTTTGGCGAAAGTCAATTACAGAAAAGAAGTAGGAAACTGTTGAACTTCCCCCTTCTACCTCACAACATTTCCCTCACTCACACTGCATGGCTTACAAAAGGTGTTCTGTAAAACTGTGGATTCAAAAAGATGTTATAGCCACTGCATCTTCTAGAAGTGGCTCAGTGTAACTACCAACTACCATCTGTTCCTCACTCTGATGGGCTATCTCTGCAGGATGAACTAATCTAAGGACGAAGAGGTCAAATCAATAACGGGAGAGTGGTTGCACAAGACAAAACAAGTCTCTTTGTGTTTACAGGTATTTTGTTGAAAAGCAAAACTTGTTCGATTTACACTCAAAACCTTTTGATCAGCTCTGGTTGCTTTATTTATATTGACCTTTTTTAATTTAGCATTCCATCATACTACCCAGAAAAATAAAAGTAAAATCTGTTACTCTGCTCTTTGTACCTTCCCACTAATGTAATTAGTTTCTGTTCTGATTTTGCTTTGAACACATCCAACTGCTTAGGTCTCCACTTCTGTTTTCTTCAGTTACAGTATGTGGTGGCTATGCCCAAAATGTTGTCAGATAGTAAAGAAAATGTTATCAGGTTAAATTTTAAACCAAGTAAAAGACGACTTGATAGTGCTAATTTGATGCCACTTACACATGGCAGCTTCATTTATCTTTTTTTTTTCTTTTTATTGGAAATATACTGCATTTCATCATGTGGTTATTGTGTGCTAGCTGAATCTGTTTTTTACTTGTTCCAATTTTTTATCATAGAATTGGAATATCTTAATTCTTTTGTATTTTTCATTTTTTCTGCTAAAATTCATAGTTCGTATTCAGAAATATCATTGGATATCTTTTATAGAAAATGAGCAAAAGATGCTGTGATATATCAGTCTTGCAGCTGAAATAGAAGAGAGAGGCTGGAAGTTAAAGCTATGCCTGGATGAAGCTGGTTGTGTGGGTTTTGTTGCCAGCTCAATGATGAGGATTCTAAAGGAGGTAGGAATTACAGGGCAGGCCCTCAGAATTTCTCTCTGACGCAGACAAAATTAGAAGTCACTGGCTGTGCATAAGAAGAAAGGATACCATCTGAGCTCCTAAATGATCACTAAAATAGATCAAAAAAAAGACTGTAAGACAAACTCGGATCTGATCAACCTGTGGTGGTCCTGCCTTGGGCAGAGTGCATCTTGTGTATAAAAGGCTAAGGCCCAATGACGCCTAGAAACACAATGTGTGTGTCCCAAACCAAGCCACTTTCTAAAGAAAATAAACTCCACTCTGTTGAAACCTTAGGGATTCTAACACCTGGTTCTATAAATCAACCTTAGAGATTGCATTTACAGATCAAATTTAGTCAGGATATCCTCTTGTAGATTAAAGATGAAGTTTACATTCCCTTTGAAATCATTATGATGGGTGTTATTATCACAGGCAAAATATTTTCATATTCTAATGAGTTATTTATTTCATTCCTAGGTAGTTACTCAAAATCTGAATAATCATTGCTTATGTTTATCTTTCTTGTGAATCCTCATTCGTTTTTTGCCTTCCATGATTATTTTTATGAACCATATGCATGACTACTATGGTTTTTAAACTGATATGCTTTTGTTTACTAACATATGAGAGAACTCATACCTCAGTATACAGCAAATATAGAGGCAGCTAGTTTGCTGGCAAGCTTTGCCGCAGCATTTTAGTAACTTACTACATTGCTGCCCTCTAATGGACCCCCAAAATAATGTTTTTTTTTTCCTTTAGTGGCAACAGGTTGAGGAAAATATGCTTTAAAAAGACAATCTGTAGTTATATTATTGCAAAAAAACTACTGCTGTTTTCAAATAACTAGATTAGTTGCAAAATGAAAATTTTGAAGATAATGATATTGATTAAGATAGTGTCAATTACTTGAATAACGTGGAACCAGTAGGTTACTGATGAGAATAGCTGCCCCAAAGGCGTTTCTTTATCACAATTTGTTCAACTTGTCAGGACTGTCAGGACAGCAGTGCATGGACATTCTCTTGCTCACTGAGCCCAAACAGTCACCAACTACCAAATTTGTTCTGTGCAATTAACGTAAATGAAATATGTTATACCAGTAATGGCACACTTCACGATAATGTTCAGTGAATACACTTGACTTGAGCATTCATAGTTTTCATAACTCTTTCTCTATATGTTTAGCGTTCGTTTGCTCAGAGGTTGATGAACTTGCTGCTTCATGAGCAGCTTTTCTTCACCCTAGCAGCCCGCTTCTTCTCTTCTTCGTCAACATCTGTTCACGTTAAAACTGATTAAGTCAGTGTTTGTGTTGCAATTACTTAGTACATTTTCCTTAATGTTTCACTTAAGCTGGCACTTGAGGCTTAGGAATGATTTAAGATATGAAGAGGTCGGGGTGACAACGTGACAAAGTGACAACGAAGGTGGTAGGGATGAGAACAGCACCCTGCTGACCGCTGCCGTGAGCTGATTCTACAATAAAATAAAATAAAAATAAAAAGAAGAATAACCTTGGAGGTCAATCATCACCCCGAAAGCAGATAGTAGACGTCACATAGTATATGTATACCAAATCTCAGGTCAATAGAATTTTTATTATTATGAATATCTTCTGAAACCTCACCCAACGGCCCACATTTTATCTTTGACTTTGTGCAAACTGTTTGCTAGCACTGTAGCACAGAAGTAAATACTATTGCCTCCCCAGATCAGGGGTGTAGACATGATTTCTGGATCAGCGAATGTCCAGGGGTTTTTATATATTTTACCTGTACCTCTGTGGGTTTTCTTCATGTTTTCCTACCAAAAGGTTTGTGTGTGATGTTAACTTCGATCTCTGGTAAGGCCTGCTGTGGATGTTTGATAGTGCCCTGCAGAGGTCTGGTTTCATTTCCTGGACTGGTAACTTGAATGCTACACACCTAATGCTGCTAGGAGGGACTTTTCATGCTGCATTATTTCATCAGCCAGTAAGGGCCTTCATCAACTTTGAAAGTCATCCAGAACTTGATTATAAAGACTACTTGCAACTATTTTATGTTTCCATGACCCTTAAATAGTTGTCTAAATGCTTCCTTATCTGTCTCATATAAACGTAACATGTGGCAAACGATCAGGGATCGGGACGCCTGAAGAAGGGAAGGACCGGTAGAGGGGCAATATCTCCCCTGCGATGCAAGAGGGCAACCCCCCTGGATTGCATCGGGGCAATATCTCCCCTGCGATGCAAGAGGGCAACCCCCCTGGATTGCATCGGGGCCACGGACTTGGAGCTTGGAAGCTCAACCCTGTTGGGGACCGTGGCCACCACCAGGGGGCGCCTGGGTGATCCCGGAGCCCTGGACTGCAGCACTTCCGCCACACCAGGAAGTGATGCAGGAAACTCATCAGGATGCACCTGGAGCACATCTGAGTGCAACATAAAAAGGGGCCGCTTCACTCCATTCGGGCAGCCGGATTCGGGAGGCAGAGAACAGAGCTTGCAAGTGGATGAGTGAGGCTGGCAGAAGAGAAGAAGTAAAGTAAAAAGGAACTGAGTTGTTGGTTTGTTTGTGATTGTGCACTGTGTGCTGTAAAGGAAAAGAAGAGCAAAATTAAAGTGTGTATTTTAAGGACTTGAGTGTCCTGTGTCTGTCTGTGTCGAGGCTGGTCTTCCACAAACGTAATATTAATGTCCTGAACAAGCAGTCTTAGTAGCTCATGAATTAACAGAATGTCATTATATTCTGCTGGTGATAATGTGCCTAGCCAGGCATTACTAAGGAAAAGGAAAATAACTCTGCATCTATTTTTAAGGTGTTATAAGAAAGACAAGAAAAGAAAAACAGCACTTATGTTTTTTTCTTTAAACTTTTATTATGCATGTGGTGATAAATCTGTTAGCATTCTAGCTCTGCATCGATAATGCTAGTGCAAGGACACACGTGGAAGCCTGTGGAAGTCTACGCAGCCTTACTTGAAGTTTGGCCCAAATACTAGTGGCTTGTATTGGACAGAAATAGCAGAGCACTTAGTCTATTGTTTAAAGTAGTGGGGATCCTGAAATAAAAGAAGGCAAAAATATACAGTGATGTTTGAAGGCGGCAGTGTGCTCTAGCTTGATGCCCAGGAGTGCTTACACACACTGCACTGAAATGAATAGAGGCATTTCACAGGCGTGACATGTCATGCAGCATGGTTGTGCCAACATCATCAGCAATTGGCTGGAAGAGATAGCATGCACTAAGACTGGTCGGCAAAATCGTGCAGAATATAAAATGTACTTCCTGCCTACAGCTGTTGTCTTCTGATCACTTGGTGAGTATGATGGGCAGTTTATTACAGAGATATTTTACAGTGCAATAAATCATTGTGGCTTGTGCCTGTTTTTGTATATTTTTTTTTTGTATTTTAGATATCGCCTAGTTATAGTTTTTGATTGGTAGAGGTATTTATATAGTTTAAGGTGCACTTTTGTCTTTTTGTAAATACATTTATTTTTTTCCTTTGTAAATATATTTGTGGATTCTACATATTTTTTAGGACTGTGTTATTGTGGAGTAGCTTCTTTTTAGGATATCAGGATTTTCACTGTAATTACTGTCTTGAATGGTGGTCACTTTTCTTCTTAATTAGTTTTGTGTGTCATTGCTGTTGGGCTGTAGTATATCAAAGCCCATAGACTCTGTTCTTGTTTTGTTTTTGCTTGCACCTGTAAATAAGCTGCACCATTTTTGTTAAAACCCCAGCATTTCTGTCTTTATTTCTTCGTCATACTTCCCTCCTACTGGTTCTATTTAGTCCCGAACTGTAAGGATGCCCATTGTGTAGTTTGGTGCTCACAATCCTACCACAAAGGGTGTCACATCACTATAAAATTGTAGGATAGAAACATCACTCATCATTCTCTGAGTTCATTCTCTGACCCTTTTTCATCAGTTATTAGGTTACGTCAAGTAAAAGTGCAACCATGAATTTGTGAACCAATTCTGGATGACAAAATGCCTTGTACATCATTTCTCTTATCAAAGGGTGTCCTTATTACCACACCCACCAATCTGGTGGTGCCCATTAAACTAGCAAATCTTTAGTTTATGAGAGGAAACTGACATGCCTAAGGAAAACTCACAGAGATATATCTGCATAGACAGTGATTGGGATGGGAATCAAAGCAGGGTGTCTGAAACATCAAGGCAAAAGCATTAACCACTTTGACATGCCAACTCAAGTTATTGTAACGTTTCACACACACAAATCTTACAGAAAACACCATTTTCTCCATTATTATTATTGTTATTAGCTCTCTGGAAAACCAGTTACTGTATAATAGTATTCTCATTTGCTTTATGAGACTGGATGGGAGAAAAAGGTGTCATCATAATTTAAAGCATGCACAATAGAATTACATGTTTCTGCCTTAAAAGGTACAAATTATTCAAATAATAATAATAAAGCACTTGACATTATGCACATGATTGCTTAATTGAAAAAGGCAAGAAGACGTTATGTGTATATACAGTAAAATGTATGAACAAGGGTTAATTCCACACACTAACAGTTAGAAAACTGTAATTAAGCTTACGTCTATTACACTTCAATATTTTTCACAACTGAAGTGCCTAGAATTAACACATTTTCCATCATTTCACACCTTGATGCAGCTCCCTGCTCTGTTTATGCAAAATATGTTAAACATTAAACAGTAAAGAATATGAAATTAAGGGGAAAAATCACAGTTGTTGGATATAATTATTCTGTTATCTGTCATTTTCTGTTTTAACACTTCAAATACACTAATGGTCTTTAGGCATGATTTTATTATGACTATTATTATTGTGTACTTCTTAAAAACGTTAATGGACACATATTTTGAAAAACAGATATGGTTTCTATTAAGGAAACAGAAAACACTGCACAGAGCTCATTTTTAATAGAATCTACTGTATAAGGAAGGGTAGTGTAAATTCTTTTTTGAAACACAACACATTAAATAAAACTTATGTTATTCATTTGAGATTTCAAGCACTTTTTGTTCTACCGTTGAAGTTTAATAATTGTGTTACAAGGATTTTTTTGTTAGGACATTTCTTTATATTTATTTTGATGAAACGTATTATTCTATGCATCTTTTGGGTTTTGTGTTTTATAATTCGTCCAGTGGGCTAAAAAAAAAAAAAGCTGCAGAAAGTCAGAGAACTGGGATTATTTTGAAATTCTATATGAATATCATGACACATAGTAATCCTGGCTGCTGTCTCTTTCAAAAAAAGTCCTGCAGACTTTATGGCAGGATGATCATTACCAGAACATATTCCATAATCTTTCAAGTAGCCATTGACTACAAAAAAACAGTTATGGGCTTCTCTACAATTAAAGAAATTTATTAAAAAAATAATACATTAAAAAAAAAAGTAAAAATAAAAAATCAACACAATGCAACATACAACAGTTTCCATTAAAACAGATAAACCCAGAAACCTTATTTAGGTTTTAAGAGAGCAAACCATGATTACAATTTAAAAACACTCATTCATTCTTGGAGTCGTCGATGTTGCCAACAGGTGGCACTGTGGAGTCCCAGAGCTCATCAGGAAGTGGTGAAGATGGTGAACCTTGCAGCCATATTGTGGCACACCTCAGTTAAAGGCAGTCATTCACCATGTACTCCAAATTCTAAAAAAACTAAAAAGCCCAAATTCCTACATGGGGAAAAAGAAACTGGTAAGGAAGTAGCCATAGAGTCAAATCCACAAAGGCTTACCAGACTCACCTGACCAGTCAAAGTCAGAAATACACCACAGGAGATTTGACACATTTGGGATGAGGGCAGAAACAGTGTTATATTGAGTACTGCTAAAATTAAAACTTTAGGCTGAATTTCAATGCATCAATAACTACCCACTACAGGGTCATGGGGACCAAAGCTCACTTGTTGGTAAAAACCAACACCAAACAGAGCGCAGGATGGACACTATCACACACTTGGCTAGAATTTTTAGAAAATCTGTTTACAAGTAATGCATTTATGTGTTTTAAAACAGCGTATTAGAGCAGTTTAAAAAATAGCAATAAACAAAAAAAAAATGTGTAGATCCACAGACAGTACTATTTTACAAATAATAACGTTCTAATAACATAAAAAGAAAAAATCTAAAAATACTCCTTTGCAAAGAGGATGCTTTACTAACTGTATTAAATACACTTTATTCATTTTGTCATACTTATCTGTACTTCATTATATAATACTATTAATTTCAATGCTATAAAGTAAGCAATTTTCAAACACAAAACAAAAGTATATTTAAACAAGGACTCCACCCAAGATATAATCTGTATAGTAAATATAAGTATCATATAAGTTATGTTACTTTTCTGAACAGAATACGGTTATATAAACCAGAAAATTGATAGGCATTTGGAAAACTTAACGATGCTTTAGCTCCATGCAATTACACGTATCATAAAGTAAATTGTGAAAGTCATTTTTACTGTAATAGCCATGTCTCTTCAACAAGGAAATCAACATGAAATATCTTGCTTCAGACAGAAGAGCCTTCACATGTAGTGAGCAAATAAATTGGCATTGCGATCTGTGCACCTTGCTTTTGACATTTCATTTTTTCTTGCATTCAGATTGGATTATGGAGGAACTTATTAGTAAAGTAGGGCTGTTCGTTGAAACAGAAGCATGTTCTTTCTTTTCTCATAAGTGCAACAAAGTGATGACATCCTTTCGGTGTTTGATTGTCATGCCAATCTTTGTGGCTACTGCTTTATATGTTTTCAAATGTGTTCATGAAGAGTACTTTATCTTTTCCCTAAAGGAAATTCATTAATGATGTACAAGGCAATCCTTCAGTCACTGCTTAAGTCATAATCTCTTCAGATAGTAGCTGTAAAGCAGTGTGTGTTGTCAGATTTACAGTCATTTTTGCAATCAAAAATGTGAAAAGTTAATGTTTTACAAAGCGCATGTACTGTATAACATAACTTAAGCATATGTAAGCAGTTTCAGGTTCATATAAAAAACACAAAGTGTACAGCAAGCAAGAACACAGTCAGTGTTGATCAAGGAGATGATGAACTGAACAACGCAAGTGCTTATTTTTTAATGACACTTGGTCAAACATTTACTGAGGCATAGTTTGCAAAGCATTTACTTGGCACAAGCGTACACATGCATGTGGCACAAGTTCTATAAAAAAGACAGAGATTCTAATGCAAAAAAAAAAATGATGAGCTGAGTGTTAGAAGAGATCAGAAAAGAGTGCAGATGGACGTTTTATTGAATTTTATACGAGACTTAATATTTATCCACTATTATGGTGTAGGATCTCTGTGATCTGCTTTGATAATGACAGTAGTTTACCAAAAGACATGTATTTAATATGTGATAGATAAAATGTCTTCTTCTAAACTACTTTCATTTAATATGCTACTCTTAACTTTTGTTTCATAAACAACAACAACAATATACACCTCATTCAACAATAAGTACAATATCCAAAATGTTCTTATGTGTGCTGGCTACTTTCTTGTAATGGCATGCAAAAAGAATCCACATCAAGGAGTCAACAAGGGTTGAACTGTTTTTATAAATCTCCTGGAACTCAGTATTTCAATGTTAAACTGGTGAAAAATGGTATAGTTTCATAAAACATAAAATGCACCAGCTAATATATTTTTTAATCTTAAATGTTGCTTATCCAAAGCAGTCAAACTTAATAGGAGGGAGCACACTGTCCTTTGACTTTTAATGTCCGCCTGTCCATTGCTGCAATAATATTTGTGTGGTGCTTTGGAATTACTGCATGTAAGTCATCTTTAAAAGATGCCAGTAAGGGCAAAGGTTGAGCGGGATAATATTTTATTTGGATCAAGGGCACTATGAAAGATAACGGTTTAATATGTCTTATCACACTGCCTGCATAATAAGGCTGGAGTGCCCTAGGGTAAGGTTAGCTGTTAAAAAATGTTTATTTTGCTTTATTGGATGCTTAAAGTCTATACATAATAAGAAACTGACTGACTGTGCAGTCTTTTCTAACAAGAGGGTGGGCTGTCTTCCACTTTTGTTTTAAATAATGGGGTGCCACAAACTGCAATAATACATTTAAATAAAATAGCCCAAATATTTGGCGTGAACACCAATATGTTTTACACTTTAACTGGAGTATTATTTCTAAAGGTTACTGCCATCCGTAATATTAATCAAATGTCAGTGTTCACGAATCGGCAGAAAGAGTTAAAATGCTTCACAACTCGGATTTGGATGAAATGTTTTTCTCACTTTGATCTTCCAAGCTACACTGTCTAAATATTAGAAGATGACAGAAAGGTTTTGCCTTTTTCTTCTGACAGCATCTCCCTAATGTGTTTCTAATTTCAATTTGTATGTCAGAATAGGTGAGAAAAAAATCATAGCTAAGAAAGTAAAACTTATTCCTAGAAAAATACACAGCAAAACAATAAGCTGAAAGGTATTTTCAGAAGTAAACCTTTAGTTGCTAAGGCACTATTAGGGAACTTTCAAACATTTCTCTTTAAAAAGAAAGACTAATTTTTCCTTTTTTATAGATAGATAGCAGGTACTTTACTTGTTCCAAGAGGAAATTTAGCTTTTATAGACACCCAAGGAATATATAAATATAATAAACAAGAATGACAGCAACACACTCAAACACACAGGAATTACAAAAAAAAAGAAAGAAATGTCTCATTTGGCTAAAGATAAAAAAGCAGTACCAATGAAGCGTTTTAAAAACAATATTTCCATATGACATTTTTCTTTAACCCTCTCCCCAGCCCTCATCAAATTTTAATAGAGTTCGGCTTTTTTAAAATAACATACTCCTCCATGAGCAGAGCACTAATGCCATGGTTAACACTACTTGTCTTAAAGCTCCAGAGGCCTGTGTTCAGACATGTTTGAGTACATTTGGTACAGTCTCTTCACCTTTCCTCTTTTCCTATGTGAGGTTATTGGTTTCCTTCCATATTCCAAAGATGTGCAAGTTAGGTTGAATTGTGAGTTTGAATTACTCTTGTATGACTGAGTCTCACTTCAGAGAAAATGCCAGCTGTAGTACACTGGTGTCCATACAAGCTAAGCCCTTGTCTTGTGTGTACATCTTTCTGGACAAGGTGTAAACCCACATGACCCTATATAGTGTACATTATTAAATTAATGAAACAATGAATATTTTTTCCTTTTAATCATCTGAAATTTTCATAAAACAGGAGATGATATCTATGTAATACAGTATATGAATATATAAATATTGCTTGGAAAAATAAGAATGCTCTATGCACTTTCCTGAATAGCTGCTGGAATCCATAAATACTTGAGGAAGGAGATAACATGCTCTACTGTCATGTGCACAATTTTTCATACCTCATGGAAATTTTTTCTTCCAGTCCATGACTTGCCTTCTATCCTCTTGGCCAAAAAACGGCCATTTCCTGCCCCTTCCATGAAAATCCCCATCTTAAGACTTCCAGGTCTTAAAAAATTCTACAGTGCTGGAATAAATAATTCCTCCAGCAGCTATTTTGTCTCTGAAAATTAAAAACTACTTGAAGTAAACTGTTCTTGGGCAACTTGCCCTTGTCAACAGACAAAAGGGTTTAGGAAATGTTGACAAGAGAATCTCTACTATCGTCTAGTAATTTTGGGGATGTGGAAGGGCCTTCATTGAAGATCAAAGTGTGCAATTGTGTTTCCTCCACTAAGTTCTGTTTTGTGCAGAACAAAGTATACAAAAACAGCTGTCTATAAAATGGGCCTCTAAAGACAGTCCTCTCATTTACTGTTCATTTTAGGAAATTCTATTCTCCCCTGACAAAACCATTTCCTCCATGTCTCCTCTGATTTTACTTTTTTCCTCTGACAAATCTCATTCTTCTCTCGGACCTGTGGCAAAAGCTTTCTCCTTCCTGTTCCTTCCCCCATGACCTCAAACACATCACTCTTTCCTGAAATCTACCAAAATCCTCTCTTTTCTGTTTGCTGCATCCTACAGGGAAGCTCATTACTACCTCTTTCCTGCAATCTCCTGTAAGATTCATAAATAATGTAAGCCAAAGGTATTGAACATGTGGGCATGGATGCTACTAATGAATTTCTTGACTTAAGCAGTTAACCTGCACAACATTTTACAACCAGCGTATCATTTGAATGAAGATTATTTAGCCATCAATACTTTTTATGTGAAAAGTTTTATGACACTGCAATCATCTTCTTTGTTTAAGCTATTTATTCTCTTTTTGTATGTATTCAGACAGAAATACATCTCATCCAGCTATTTGTTCCCATTGCCTGTATAGGTTCTCTTTGTAAAGGTCCATGCTCCAGAATTCTTAAACACCAACTTTTTATCTAATTCACATTGTTATAATTCCTGTCATAAAAAAATTATTTGTGGATCCGGTACCGCTCCTTTTACACCACTATAGATCTGTACAACAACTGCTTAACTGTGCTCACTCCCCCCATTATGTCTGTTGATCTCTTCCCATCTCTTTTGAACAAGATTCAGAGATACTTAAACTCCTCCACTTGAGGCAGCAACTCACCTCCCACTCTGAGAGGACAGACAACCTTTTCCTACAGAGTACCATGGCTTCGTATTTGGAGATCCTCATCCCTACCGCTTCATACTCGGTCACAAACCATTCCAATGCACTCTGGAGTTAACAGCCTGATTAAGGTAACAGGACTACATCATCTGCAAAAACAGTGATGCAATTCTAAGGCCACCAATCTGGACACTCTCCCTTTCAATGCTTTGACATGAAAATCACAAACAGGATAATAGACAAACCACAGCTAGGTCAGAGTCCCAAACCCACTAAGAATGGTGCTTACTTTTTTCCACAGCTATCACTATGATTATACAGGGACTGAATATCCCTTATTAAGGACACAGGAACCCAGTGCTCTCCTAGCACCCCCACGCCCCCACAGAATTCCTCATGGGACACAGTTATATCCCTTCTCTAAGTCCACAAAACACATGAAGACCAATTAGGTATACTGCTATGTCCCCTCCAGGATAGTTCATGTGGGTAAAGAGCTGGCCCACTGTTCCATGTCCTGGGTGGAATTCATGTTGCTCCTCCTGGATTTGAAATTCCATGACTGGGTGGAACCTCCTTTACAGTAGCCTGGCATAAGCTTTCCCAGGGAGGCTGAGGAGTGTGATCCTGGATTGTTAGAGCACACCCTCCAGTCGCACTTTTAGAAAAAAATGGAGACCTACCCCAGTCTGCCATGCAAGTCCAACTATGTCCAGAACCTTCAGCTTCTCATCCACTCACAGGGACTTTCCACTGCTGAATATGGTAACTATCTTAGTGACATCCCTCTGGTAAATGGCCGTTGATCATCCATCAGCTTCCTCCTTCCCAGAGGGTATGTCTTTCAGGTTCAGGAGCTCATCAAAGTTTTCCTTCCATTGCCAGATGATATCATTACTCTGGATTAGCATTTCTGAGAACAACCTGAGTGAAGCTCTGACTTCCCTTTCTGAACTTCCTAATGATTTACCTGAACCTGTTTAAGCCTGTTGAGGCTCGCTTTCCATGGAGTCTCAGTACTCCGCCCACACCCAGTTTTTTGCTTCTCTGACCAACAAAGCCATTACCCTATATGTAAGGACTCCTTCTTCAACCTGGTGGCAACCATCACCTCCGGTGCCCACCATTTTGTCCTTGGGTTGCCACCTCACGGTCTGGGCAAGGTCTATTTGGATATTATGTCCCCAGACTCACCTGGAAAATTTTTGAGGTGGCCTGTTCTTGTTTTTCTCTATTTTGGAAAGCTTGTAATAATATAAGTAATATACAGTTAGTCAGTCATTACCCAACCTGCTATATCCTAAAACAGGGTCACGGCGGTCTGCTAGAACCAATCCCAGCCAGCACAGGGCTCAAGACAGGAACAAATCACCGGGCGTGGCACCAGCCCACCGTAGGTAATATACAGTACATTCCAATATACAGTACATTCCTATATTATATGTATCCTATCAAATGCTACAGGAGGGCTCTGCAGAGCATTCAGTAAGAAAACTTTTGCTTTTCTTCTAATTCTAATAGAAATATCTGATTTTCTTAACTTGTTGTCTGGTTTTTAGCTGTAATTATTAATTAAACTCTCCTTTTAGAAGCCTGTAAAAGCATTCAAGGGTAATTATTATATAGATTAAAAGCTCTTCATCTGCTTAAAGCACATAATTCATTTTAATACCATAACTAAAGATTTAAATACAATTATTATTCATTAGCTTTCAAAATTCACTCGCTGGCCACAGAACAATGAAGATAAAAAAAGATTTGAGCAGATTATACCCTGGTCTCCAGAAAAATAATGATCAGTTATACGAAAGGCAATGGAAACTGTTGTAACCCAGAGATTATTTTTCAGAGAATATGACTCTTTAAGGATTAATAAACCACCTTAAAAATAGACTTCTTAAATTTTTATTTGCTTCATTTGATAGGATTTACAGTCATTATGTTACAGCCACAGGGGATGCACAAACCAGTGTGTTTCTTTGTGCTGGTCCCAAGCCAGGATAAATTGGGAGGGTTACATCAGGAAGGGCATCCTGTGTAAAATTTTGCCAAATCAAATATGCGGACAACAATACAAATTTCCCCGGGTTAACAACAACCACCACCAATACTATTAGTCAACAGGGTGCTGGCGGAAATTGGGCTACTGTTGGCCGAAGAAGAAGAAGGAGAAGAAGAGGGGGGAGACGTGTCCGGAGGCAGGAGGAGAGAAGGAAGGTAAAGAGAGTGGAACTGAGGGTAGGAACTTTGAATGTTGGCAGTATGACTGGTAAGGGGACAGAGACAGCCGATATGATGGAGAGGAGGAAGGTTGGTTGATATATTGTGCGTGCAAGAGACTAAGTGGAAGGAGAGTAGGGCCAGGTGGATTGGAGGTGGATTCAAATTGTTCTATCATGGTGTGGATAGGAGGAGAAATGGAGTAGAAGTTATTCTGAAGGAACAGTATGTCAAGAGTGTTTTGGAGGTGAAAAAAGTGTCAGACAGTTTAATGATTATGAAGTTGGAAATTTGAGGTGTGATGATGAATGTTGTTAGTGCATATGCCCCACAGGTTGGGGGTGCAATGGATGAAAAAGAAGATTTTTTGAGTGAGTTGGATGAAGTGATGAACAGTGTACCCAAGGGACAGAAAATGGTGTTTGGAACAGATTTCAATGGACATGTTGTTGAAGGGAACAGAGGAGACAAGGAGGTGATGGGTAGGTATGGTGTCAAGGAGAGAAATGAAGAAGGTCAGAGGATAGTGGATTTTGCCAAAAGGATGGACATGGCTGTGGTGAATACGTATTTTAAGAAGAGGGAGGCACATAGGATGATGTACAAGAGTGGAGGAAGATGCACACAGGTAGATTACATCCTATGCAGAAGAGTCAATCTGAAGGAGATTGAAGACTGCAAAGTGGTGGCAGGGGAAAGTGTAGTTAAGCAGCTTAGGATAGTGGTCTGTAGGATGATGTTGGAGATCAAGAAGAGGAAGACAGTGAGGGCAGAGCCAAGGATCAAATAGTGAAATTTGAAAAAGGAAAACTGCAAGGTTGACTTTAGGGAGAAGGCGAGAGAGGCACTGAGTGGTAGTGAAAAATTAGCAGACAGTTGGGAAACTACAGCAGATGTAGTAAGGGTGACAGCAAGAAGGGTGCTTAGCATGACATCCGGACAGAGAAAAGAGGAAAGGCAAACCTGGTGGTGGAATGGGGAAGTACAGGAGAGTATACAGAGGAAGAGGATGGCAAAGAAGAAGTGGGATAGTCAGAGAGATGCAGAAAGTAGACAAGAGTACAAGGAGATAAGGTGCAAGGTAAAGAGAGAGGTGGCAAAGGCTAAAGAAAAGGTGTATGATGAGTTATATGAGAGGTTGGACACTAAGGAGGGAGAAAAGGACCTATTCTGATTGGCTAGACAGAGGGACCGAGCTGGGAAAGATGTGCAGCAGGTTAGGGTAATAAAGGATAAAGATGGAAATGTACTCACAAGCGAGGAGAGTGTGTTGAGCAGATGGAAAGAGTACTTTGAGAGACTTAAGAATGAAGACAATGAGAGAGAGAAAAGGTTGGATGATGTGGTGATAGTGAATCAGGATGTGCAACGGATTAGCAAGGAGGAAGTAAGGACAGCTATGAAGAGGATGAAGAATGGAAAAGCCTTTGGTCCAGATGACATACTTGTGGAAGCATGGAGGTGTTTAGGAGAGATGGCAGTGTAGTTTAATATAGAGAAGGCCAGAAGGAGTTGCATTGCATCTTTGTAGACCTGGAGAAAGCAGATGACAGGGTGCCTCGAGAGGAGTTGTGGTATTGTATGAGGAAGTCGGGAATGGCAGAGAAGTATGTAAGTGTTGTACAGGATATGTACGAGGGAAGTGTGACGGTGGTGAGGTCTGTGGTAGGAGTGACGGATGTATTCAAGCTGGAGGTGGGATTACATCAGTGATTGGCTCTGAGCCCTTTCTTGTATGCAATGGTGATGGACAGGTTGACAGACGAGATTAGACAGGAGTCCCCGTGGACTATGATGCTTGCTGATGACATTGTGATCTGTAGCGATAGTAGGGAGCAGGTTGAGGAGACCCTGGAGAGGTGGAGATATGCTCTAGAGAGGAGAGGAATTAAAGTCAGTAGGAACAAGACAGAATACATGTGTGTAAATGAGAGGGCGGTCATGGTGAGGATGCAAGGAGTAGAGCTGGCGAAGGTGGATGAATTTAAATACTTGGGATCAACAGTACAGAGTAATGGGGATTGTGGAAGACAGGTGAAAAAGAGAGTGTAGGCAGGGTGGAATAGGTGGAGAAGAGTGTCAGGAGTGATTTGTGACAGATGGATATCAGCAAGAGTGAAAGGGAAGTGTTGCATAAAATACAAGAGCGTACAGGTGCAGTTTGTCTCAGAAAGGCGTTTATTTCCGAACCACCAATCCCGCCAGACACTCAACCTCTAACCCCAAACACTTTACGGCCAACAAGAACACACTGTCGTAAAATGTACATATTGCAGACATAACATTTCCCCCCTACCCCACCAAATACAGTGACTCCCAGAAAAACATAACATAAGGCTCGAACTTTCAGAAGTAATTGAAATTGTACAGAAGTATTTTTTTTCTCTTTTTTTTTTTTTTGTGCGCTTCTTCCAAAACCCAAAGGTCATTCTAAAGTCTGCTTAACTGTGAAAATCAGTAAGGAAATCTTTGAATCTGGCTGGCCGAGTTCTGATGCGTTCAGGTCTGGAGATGGTTTCAGTCAGAGGTTGCAACACCTCAGGATCCACATTCTGCATAGGGACCAATGATCCTGCAGTTGAATCGAGCCACTCTGCTGTAAAACCTGAAGAGTCACAGCTCGACACTGGTGGTGCAGGTACCTTGCGGAGGTGGCTTGCATGGCATCGGGAACCATCAGCCAGACAAAATGTGGCAGGTCCTAGTTGGCTTATTACTTTTAAAGGAGAAGACCAAAAAGATTTCAACTTATGTTCTTGATGTGGCCTCCATACCCTGACCCAATCTGATACAATTATGTCTGGCATTTTCACCCTGCGTGACCTGTCAAAATGTTGCTTCATTTTATTCTGGCTTTTGTACACCCTGTTGTGTGTATGCATTGCAGTGGGCAAAGCTGGTTGGGCACGCAGACGATCCAGTGGAAGCTGAAGTTCACGACCAATCATAAGAGCTGCAGGTGAACTGCCTGTAGTTAAGTGCTGTGTAGCTCTGTAGTGAAGAAGTGTCTGGAGAAGTGCCGAAAGAAATGTGCATCCATCTGCCAAATGTGCTCTAATGCCATTTTTTAAAGTTTTATTTAGACGCTCTACCCCCCCATTGGCCTGAGGGTGGTAGAATGCTGTGCGGTGGTGGCGAATTCCTTTACTCATCAAAAAGCTTGTAAATTCAACAGAAGTGAATTGTGGACCATTATCTGTTGAAATAGCCACTGGCAACCCCCAGCGAGCAAAAATGGACTCCAAAAACTCGATCACAGCTCTGGCTGTAACTGATCCAACTGAGGCTACTTCTGGCCACTTAGAGTGTAGGTCGTATGCCACAATAAGAAAACGCTGATGATGTGGAATGCCATGTAACTCGCTGCAGATGTCTAGCTGTATGTGTTCCCAAGGCTTAACATGCCACTGAACTGGCTGCAATGGGGGTGTGGGTGGAGGACCCATTTTACCGCTAACAAGGCAAGCAGGGCATCCTTGACCAGAGCTTCAATATCAGCATCAATCCCTGGCCACCACACAAGGTTGGCAACATCATTGCTTAACACGGACAATACCCAAATGGCCCTCATGTGCCATAGCCAGGACTCGTGCCTGGAGAGACCTTGGAACTACTGTGCAGAGACCACGAGCAACACAGCTTTCATTCCAGCAAGTGAGTTCATCCTTGACACGATGGAATGGCGTCACCTCAGCCGGTACTTGAGTAGGCCACCCCTGCCTGATAAAAGTACAAAGCTGAGTGAGCACAGGGTCTTGCTCTGAGGCCTGCTGCAGCTCTTGGAGTGACACCGTGGCCTCTAGAGGTGTGTGAAGAAGCTGAACAAGTTCAGGCTTAGCAGAATCAGGGCAGGGAGTCATGACTGGAGGTGCTGAGAACCGAGACAGTAGGTCAGCCACCACATTGTGGCGCCCGGGAGTATACTGGAATTTAAAATTGTACTTCTGGAGATGCTCTGACCAGCGGTGCAGTCTTAGTGGCCTGTGACCAGAACCAGATATAGAAAGCAGTGCAGTGAGAGCTTGGTGGTCAGTTCTGAGTGTAAATGCATGGCCATACAGATACATGTGCCACCGTTCGCAAGCCCAGATACATGCCAGTGCTTCTCGCTCACTAACTGAGTATTTCTGTTCACCTGGGCTAAGAGCTCTAGAAGCAAATGCCACAGGTTTCTCAGTCCCCTCCTGAATCTGAGACAGTACAGCCCCAAGAGCAGCTCCAGATGCATCACAAGTGACTAAGGTGGGACTATTGGGGTCAAAGTGTGCCAGCACAGGCGGTGAAACAAGCTGAGCCTTTAGTAACTGAAAAGCCTCTGTGCAGGCTGGAGTCCATGCCCAGGGAGCATCTTTCTTCAAAAGTTGACGTAAGGGTACAGTAGTGGAGGAGTATTGCGGCAGAAAACGTAGATAGTATGCAGTCATACCCAAAAATGAAGCAACCTGTGCTACTGATGTGGGCTCTGGAATTCCCTGAATTGCCTCTGTGTTAGATTGGAGTGGGGTTAAACCATCTGCAGATAGTCGGAAACCCACAAATTCAATTGAAGGTGCAGAAAACACACATTTATCACCATTAAGAGTGAGATTATGCCTGGCCAGAGCTGAAAACACTCTTTTGAGACACTCATCATGGGTAGAGGTTGTGGGACCATGCACAACTATATCATCAAGATAAATGACAACCCCTGGAATCCCTGCCAAGATGGTTGACATTATCTTCTGAAAGCAGCTCGGGCCTGAACTGAGTCCAAATGGCATTCTAGTATATCGAAAAACCCCAATGTGAGTGACAAATGCAATCAGGTCTCGACTGCTGGGGTGGAGTGGCACCTGCAGATATCCTTGACAGAGATCTAACTTTGTAAAGAAATGAGATCCATAAAATTGTGTAGTTAGCTCCTCTGAAGTTGGCAGAGGGTATTTGTAAGGAATGACTGCCTTGTTTACTGCTCTTAGATCGACACAGATTCGTAGTTCCCCTGACTTTTTTTTTGCAACAACCAAATTGGAAATCCATGGGGCAGCATTAATAGGTTCTATAATTCCAGCCTCTAGGAGGCGTTGTAGTTCAGCAGATACCCCATCACGAAAAGCCAGTGGGATGCGGCGTCGTGGCTGGATGACAGGAGGCACAGTGAGATTTAGCAAAGGCTGGTGATGAAAGGCAGAGAGACAGCCAAGTCCATCAAAAAGTGATGGCCACTTCTGTTGCCAAGGGGAGCAGACATTAAGAATTACAGATCCACTAGTGTCAACAAGGGTAAAACCAAGGCTGTTATAAGATCCACGCCCAAGAGGTTGGCACCATGGCGGGAGACATGAAATGTGAATTGTGGAAGAAATTTAGAACCATAGCGTACTGACAGCTCAACTGAACCCACAATGTCAATCTTGGAGCTGGCATAGCCACAAAGAGTGGTGACTGGAGCAGATAGCTGGAGATCTGGGAAAAACTTCTTCTTAGTCTTTAGATTTAACAGAGACACTGTTGCCCCAGTATCTAGCAAAAGCAGAAGGCATACGTTGTCTAGTTCTACTGTGCAGGTTTTAAAAGATGTATTCCTAGATGTCACATTATGAATTGTCACAGGCTTTGACGATGCCGGAGAGGAACGGCAAACTTTCGCGAAGTGATTGGCCTTATTGCAGCGCTGGCATATCTGACCCCTGGCCGGGCAGCTCTGCGCTCTCATGGAGTGTGATTTAGAGCCACAAATTCCGGAAAAACGCTGGGGTCTTGGAGGAAGCTGTCACGTAAGCTGCACACTGGGATCCTCGTTGAAGTTGTCCGAGTCTTCTGTGCATTGCAGTGCTTGAGCCGCGTCTCCTGTCACTGCTGAGGAAGCAGGAGATGTGCCGAGTTTGGCGGCGAACTCCGCGGCAGACTCGATCTGAAATGCAATGTGGATTGCCCGTGATAGACTTAAATCATCAGATTCAAGCAAGAGCTTTTCGCGGACTTTTGGATTGTTCGTGTGCTCAGCCAATTGATCCCTAATAAATTCATCTTGCATGTCTCCGAACTTGCATAAACTGGCTAAACCCCTTAAATTGGCCACGTATTGGTGAACCGATTCGCCTGCCTGCTGTCGTCGTTTACGAAATAGGATTCGGCAGAGAATAACACTTTGCGAGCAGGAGAAGTGCGTCTCCAGGAGAGTCACAGCAGCTGAGTATGTGGCTGCGTTCCCCAAAGTCTTAAACACGCGCTGTCCCTCCATTCCCAGACAGTGTAGGATCAAAGCTCTTTTGCGCGCTTCACTTACATTTTGCAAATCAAGAGCCAGGAGGTAAGTTTCAAAAGACTCCAGCCAGCGGGACCAAGGCACTGCAGGCTCTCCAGGCAGGGAAAGAAAGTGAGATGGTGGTGGAAGTGAAAATTCAGCCATCCTTGTCACCAAACTGTTGCATAAAATATGAGAGTGTACAGGTGCAGTTTGTCTCAGAAAGGCGTTTATTTCCGAACCACCAATCCCGCCAGACACTCAACCTCTAACCCCAAACACTTAACGGCCAACAAGAACACACTGTCGTAAAATGTACATATTGCAGACATAACAGGAAGGTTTGCAGGACGGTAGTGAGACCAGTATATGGGTTGGAGACGGTGGCACTGACCAGAAAGCAGGAAACAGAGCTGGAGGTAGCAGATTTAAAGATGCTAAGATATGCATTGGGTGTGACAAGGATGGATAGGATTAGAAATGAGTACATTAGAGGGTCAGCTCAAGTTGGACGGTTGGGAGACAAAGTCAGAGAGATGAGATTGTGTTTGTTTGGACATGTGCAGAGGAGAGATGCTGAGTATATTGGGAGAAGGATGCTAAGGATAGCGCTGCCAGGCAAGAGAAAAAGAGGAAGGCCTAAGAGAAGGTTTATGGATGTGGTGAGAGAGGACATGCAGGTGATGGGTGTAATAGAACAAGACGCAGAGGACAGAAAGATATGGAAGAAGATGATCCACTGTGGCGACCCCTAACGGGAGCAACTGAATGAAGAAGAAGAAGATGTTACAGCCTTTAAGCTTACACTGTGTGAATCTGTAGTTTAGTTTTCCTGTTATGTAAAAAACAGAGTAGTTGTTTAATGTCTAGGCACTAGTCAAGATTCTCTGAATAATTTGGAATTTTCATTTGTTTGAATGTAAACTATACAATTTACAAAGACTTTCATGATATATAATGTTAAATTACAGAGAAAGTTAGTATACAATCTTTGTAATACAATTTTATTGCATCTAATGCTACAGAGAAGCTCTGCTGCAACATTTTTAGTAAGAAAACATTTGCTTTATCCTATATAAAAGCACCTGTTTCTTCAATCTACAAAGCTAATTGAAATTGCCTATAGTGCTGTGAAGTATCTAGTGCAGAACACAGAAATGAAGTTAAAAAGTAATACATCAATTTCCTTCTCCACTGATCCATGGAAGACATCCTGTTGACCTTCTCAACTAAACATACTTCCTTAATTTGCTAGGAAAATTTATACCTACAATATATTTCCCTTCAGCCATTGAATCAAAAATTATTCTCAAGTTTATACAGGTTGTTCTACACAATGTATTTCTCTTTACCTTTTATTACCTTTCTGGTCATGTTATTTTATCTTATATACTAACAATAAAAATCACTCATAGATGGATATGAATTGTGTATATCACTATTATATATATATATATATATATACATATATATACTGTGTGTGTATATATATATATATAGGATGGCAATGGCAACTTTTGTGGACATATCAGTAACATTTTCCTACTGACAGGTATGTCTTCAGATTATGGAAGATTTTTTAAAAAACATTTTTATACTCACTTGGTGGCAGTGAATTATACATGGCCCCTAGCTACCCATTCTAATGGACAGATGACTCCTTGATTTCTGTCACAGGGATAAATGGGATTATTAGGGGGACATTGCTCCTGACACTTAATGGTTTCACTGGAATATTCCCAGAAATAATTTCATACCAAGGCACAAAGCCCTTTCTGGCCATAAGACCATTTAATTTGAACTTGGGAGAGCTGTTGTTCACAAGAGCTCTGCTGAGGGTAGAAAAAGAAGCCAGAAGTGATGAAAATGAGTTCTGGGAGTATAGGAGGTATTTAAAGTTGTGTTTGGTAGATGTCTTTGATTGTGAAAGATCTTTGCAGTCGAAGATTTGTTGTTCAGGAAGGCCCAGAGTGGCTTAATTTTTTTTTTAATTTGCTGCTTGCTGTTTATTTTAACTCTGCCTTGTGTGCTTTCATTTTGTGTAAGAAAACACATTTTTTTAAACATTTTGGATATATTATTTTTCTTTTTGGGATTTGAGGACAACTCAGGAGGAGCAAAACTGGTCAGAAACAATAGCAGTTTATAAGCTGATTTTTGAATGTGGCATTTGTCATTCTTCATGTCTTCTTGTTTGTTGTTATGAATGACTGTGAACATAATATGCAAGTGTATCACAAAGAGAGCTCCATTAAATAAATCGATGATGCCTTTAAGTAGTTGTTATGAAGTTTAAGGTTTTGGAACACAAAGAATCAGTTAATGATTTTTATATCATTTTAGACTTGTTTGTAATTTTTAGTGTTGTACTTTTTGTTTATCATTTTATATTCCATTTCTAATGAGGATCACTGAAGTTTTGTGAGTCCATTTTCGTTATTAGGAACACCTGCTGCCAATCACATGACTCCCAGAAGTTGTGACACATGACTTCAGGTGGCTGCCACCATTTAATATGCTGGTGCTCTGGTATTTGTCCAGGATTGTTTGTATATTCTCAAACAACTTTTCCGGGTTATTGGTTTTTATTCTTAGGAAATTTAGAATTTTTAACTTGTGCAATTACTATACAGAATGATTTGTTGTTAGCATTATGGATTTAATTTAGATATCCTGGCTTTTGACCTCAGCTTCTTTTCTGTGGTCCCTCTTTTATCTCCTTTTCCAGTCTAATTTCTCATAACCTGTTGCATTATTTTTGACAGAACATTATTGAACTATGATCCTTTTAAGTCACTTGTTGTGGTGCCCCATGCAATGGCACTGTTGTACAGTTTTAGCTTCTGGACACCAGGTGCCATAACTGAACGACGGGACAGGGATGGGAGAATAGAGACACAGACAATGATGACTGCATAAAAAAACAGAACTCTGGCTTATTCCAGATGTGCCAATAATATTTACAGTAATGCCTTGCAAATATATACAGTTCAATGCAAGAACATTAACAAAAATAAGAAAAATAGCAGGGGAGAATACGCAGGCGCTGGCTGTTTGCCGCTTCTCCACACTATATTCATTATTTAAGTGTTTGTATTACTTGAATGTCGTTTGATTTTAGCTGTTTTCTGGATACTATACAGAACTTTAGCATTTAGCGGCTGTAATTTTCTGCTAATGCCTTACAGCGTTTAATATCGTTGCTTTTGGGAGAAATCCTACCTGTGGCAGTTGTTGGCTCGACTTGCGTTGTGTCATCAGCGCTGGCCTGTATCAGTCTCAAACTGACTGATACTGACTGAAACCACCTGAGTTTTCTGTGGATGGCATTTGGGATTTCTTGCAGAATACCTCTTAATGTTGTGATCTGAACTAAGGCTTTTGGAGTCGATTGCAAACTGGCCGCATTTCATCCACCAGTGTTCTGTCTGCTATTACATTTCCTGGATGTCAGCTCTGTCGCTGGGGATCTTGGTGATTGTCTTGCTTCTGGAGTCCTTTGCAATTTGCACCACAGCTGTCCAACTGTGCACATAAGGACTATGGCTGACTATTTACATCGGGACCATATCTCCTCCACATGCTTCAGTATCTGCCATCGCAACTGTTGGAGCTCAACAACCACAGCCTTCCATTAGACATCACAGTCAACCCTAACCCCCACAGGGGGTTTGGTCGGCGGTTTGTTTACGTCAAGACCTGGAGCTCCATTCCTTCCTTGTGGTCAGCAGTAACTTGCTCTGTCGCAGCCTGAACACATCATCTGAGCACTGTGGGGTACAGCCAGGACACAGACAGGTAGACATGATGTTTTTACACCACATACGTTTATTTACAATATAATATTTACAAAGGTGAGCACAACCCAGTGCCGCAGCACCAATCACCCCTTTAAGTCCAGGCCTTGTCACTATGCCTTTCACTGTCTCTGGTCCGCCTCCATTCCTCTCCTCCAAGCTCTGTCCTCTTTCACCCGGCTCCAGCCATTGAATGGAGGGAGGCGGCCCCTTTTATACATGAACGGATGGGCTCCAGGTGTTTCCCGACACTCCTCCGCGGACACTCCCCTGTATGGTGGAAGTGCCGGCTGCACACCTGGAAGCACTCCGGGTGTCCCCAGTCTTCTTCCCCCCAGCGCTTCCGGGTGTGCTGAGGTCTAGGGCTCCAAAGGCACCGATCGCCCCAACATAGTCTGGGGAAGGCGCAAGCCCTCCTCCAGTCCTCCTGGGCGTCCCGGCCGGGTCGCCACCCCAGCCATCTCTGACACTGCCCCTCCACCAGCAAAGGCCTATTGGGTGCAGCGGCACATCCCATGAGGGCAGGTTCCCAACGAAGTGGGTCCTACTGCGTGTCCGGGGTCTGTTCCTGCAACATACAGAAAGACAGACGCAGAGCCCCTGTCCAACCGGCACCCCGCGACTTGCCTCTTTGGCACCCCCTCCGTGGGTTCCATGCTCCTCTTGTTGGAGCCGCTCGTGCCCCCATAGCCTCAGCCGACTTCGGGGCACCCCTCTGCCTCCGCAGAGGGCGATCATCCATTGGATGTGAGTGGCCTACCTCACGTCCTCCCTTGTTGGAGGAACCAGCATTCCTCCCTCGGTTCCTCACTTTCCTCTGGGACGCCTTGACGGTCTAAGTCTCCTTATGGCAAAGAAAGAGGCCCCTTCCCGTCTACGTCCCTGTAGAACGACACGAGGCCGCCGCTGGACCTTGGAAAATGTTGTTTTGGTTTATCTTCAGGATCACCTCAAAAAATTCAATCTGTTTGAAAAATTTCAATCTGGTTTCCAAACTTCTCACAGTACAGAGACAGCCCTGGTCAGAGTCACCAATGACTTCCTGATAGCTGCTGACCAGGGCTCTCCATCACTTCTTATCCTGCAGAACGTTACAGCTGCATTTGATACGGTTGATCATAATATTCTCCATCATCGTCTTCACTATATAATTGGACTTTCTGGCATTGCTTTGGAGTGGTTCAAGTCCTATCTTACAGATAGGGCTGAGTATGTGGCCCTGGGGGACGCTAAATCTTGTACCCACACTGTCACCTGTGGGGTCCCACAAGGATCAGTCCTTGGGCTTACCCTTTTTAATATCTTTAAGCTACCCCTGGGTCACATCATCCGAAAGCATGGAATTTCATTCCACTGTTATGCGGATGATACACAGCTCTATGTGAGGCTGGATTCAATTTCTCTTGCACCTCCATCAACTCTTTCCTCTTGCTTGGATGAGATTGAGGCTTGGATGTCCAAGAACGTCCTCCAGCTGAACAGCACCAAAACTGAAGCTCTTTTAATTGGCACCCCCCATCAACTTCGTTCCTCTGTGAATTGTATTTCCTTTTCTGACCATACTATTACACTCTCCCCTTCTGTTACAAATCATGGGTGTCAAGTTAGACTCCCATCTGTCATTTGATATACATGTCCTTCACCTTTATAAAATTGCATTCCTTCATCTCCGAAACATAGCCAAACTCCGTCCCTACCACTCCCTCTGTGATGCTGAAAAGTTGGCCTTTGTTTCATCCAGGCTGGATTATTGTAATGCACTCCTCATCGGGATCCCCAGAAAAAGCCTTTAAAAGCTCCAACAAATTCAAAATAATGTTGCAAGAATCCTGATGAGGGTGTGGAAATATGAACATATTTCACCAATCCTTCGGTCACTTCATTGGCTCCCTATCCACTTCCGTATCAAATACAAACTATGTTTGTTTACTCACCAGTGTATCCATGGAAATGCTCCATAATATCTGTAGGAACTCCTTATACCACAATCCACTGCAAGAAACCTGTGTTTTGCAAATACCTACCGACCTTCACCCCCCGATGACCAAACTTCATATAATGGGTGACCGAGCCTTTGCAGCCACTGCTCCACGGCTCTGGAATGCTCTACCAGACAGCATAAGAACACAGCAGACCATGGGCTGTTTTAAAAAATAACTATGACTTTTCTATTTAGGAAAGCTTATTAACAAGAATGCTATAATTATTGTTGTTTTAAGTGTCTATAAGCCTGAAGACTGGTTAAAATTAGAGTTACATTTACAATTACAGCAGCCCAGATAAGCAGAGAGCTGAGGAGACTTTGTGGCAGCAAAGCAGTAGGTCCAGATGGAGTATCGCCATGACTGTTGAAGGCCTGTGCATTTGAGCTAGGGAGTCCTCTACAGCGCATCTTCAACCTGAGCCTGGAACAGTGGAGAGTCCCGAGGCTTTGGAAAACATCTTGCATCACCCCAGTCCCAAAGGTATCACCTCCTGGTGAGCTGAATGACTTCTGACCTGTCGCTCTGACGTCACATGTGATGAAGACCATGGAGCGGCTGTTGCTTCACCACCTGAGGCCACAGGTCCGCCACTCCCTCGACCCTCTGCAGTTCGCATAGCAGGAGAAGGTGGGAGCGGAGGATGCCATCATACATGCCACACCGATCCCTCTCCCACTTGGACAGAGGCAGTCATGGAGTAAGAATTGTTTCTGGACTTCTCTAGCGCCTTCAACACCATCCAACCTCTGCTCCTTAGGGACAAGCTGACAGAGATGGGAGTAGATTCATACCTGGTGGCATGGATCGTGAACTATCTTACAGACAGACCTCAGTATGTGCGTCTCGGGAACTGCTGGTCTGACATTGTGCTTTCTCCAGTCCTGTTCAGCCTATATACATCGGACTTCCAATACAACTCAGAGTCCTGCCACGTGCAAAGGTTCGCTGACGACACTGCTAACGACACTGGGCTGAATCAGGAGTGGGGAGGAGGAGGAGTATAGGAACCTAATCAAGGACTTTGTTAAATGGTGCGACCCAAACACCTACAACTGAACACCAGCAAAACCAAAGAGCTGGTGGTGGATTTTAGGAGGCCCAGGCCCCTCCCAGACCTCGTGATCATCAAAGGTGACTGTGTGCAGATAGTGCAGACCTATAAATACCTTGGAGTGCTACTGGATGATAAATTGGACTAGACTGCTAATACTGATGCTCTGTGCAAGAGAGGACAGAGCCGACTATATTTCCTTAGAAAGTTGGCGTCCTTCAACATCTGCAATAAGATGCTGCAGATGTTCTATCAGACTGTTGTGGTGAGCGCCCTCTTCTATGCGGTGGTGTGCTGGGGAGGCAGCATAAAGAAAAGGGATGCCTCACGCATGGACAAACTGGTGAGGAAGGCAGGCTCTATTGTAGGAATGGAGCTGGACAGTTTGACATCTGTTGTGGAGCGACGGACGCTGAGCAGGCTCCTGTCAATCATGGAGAATCCACTGCATCCACTGAACAGTATCATCTCCAGACAGAGGAGCAGCTTCAGTAACAGACTGCTGTCACTGTCCTGCTCCAAAGACAGACTGAGGAGGTCGTTCCTCCCCCACACTATGCGACTGTTCAATTCCACCCGGGGGGGGGGGTAAACGTTAACATTATACAATGTTATTGTCTGTTATACCTGCCTTGCACTCTCCACCTTGCATTTTTTTAACTTGCACTTCATTTTTATCACTGTTTAATTTATATTGTTCTTTATCAGTATGCTGCTGCTGGAGTATGTGAATTTCCCCTTGGGGATTAATAAAGTATTTATCTATCTATCTATCTATCTATCTATCTAAACCTTGGTGGTCTGCAGTTCAGTTTTATGCTGCTAGGGTGTTTGCCTATCCAATCTTTGTTTACCTCTTCCTGGGATCCCTGTGATGGTCCAGGTAGCATCTTGAACCCAGAACCATCAATAGTCATGAACCAAGATGAGCCAGGTAAATGAGGACACACAGTCAACAAGAAGTTAATGCAAAAGTGTCCAGTACTTTTATTAAAATCCAAACAAAAATGAAAAGTGTTAATATTGCGATGCAACAAATAATCCATCAATAATCAAATAGCCCATTATAACCAAAATATCCAGTGGATGTTAAAAACAATAAATAATTAAAATAAAACAGGGTTAAAATTCCTGGCAAGTTCTTCCTTTAAAACAGACACAAGCCCCAATGCCTCTCTCAATAATCTGGTGTCACCTCATCTTATCCCATCAGGATTTACAGCCTGAGGAGACACCCACCAACAGGGTTTGGGGTTCGTGGACCTACCAGCAGTCTACTGGCATCTGTAGGACACTCCTCTGAATCCCACGCATGTCCCCCTCAGCCAGTCCGTTAGCGTCTCCCGGGAAACTTTGCTCAATTGGACAGCTCTTACTCATTTTTGTTGCTCAGTCCGAGTACCCCTTCACCAGCCCCACACTCAAGGGCAGGACTGACCACCTGTCTCCATTGTTCTTGACAAGGGCTCCTTGCCATTCTTGTCTCTTTCTTCTTCCTATAATCTCAATTCTCTCTTAGATCTGATCTTTCTCATTTTTGAACTGATGTTTTTTTGTGTGATCTTTTTCTTCTCTGATCTACCCCTCTGCCGTGAAGGCTCCCTTTATACTGCCCAAATGGGTGGTTCTCTGCCTACTCTGAGGTGTGAATTTGACAACTGACTGATCCACTTGCATTTGCATGTGAAAGCATCCTAGTCGACTCTGGAGCAGTGCTGACATGCACACATTCACACTCGTTCGGAGCCTGCACACTCTTGGAGCCAATTATTTATTTAAAACCACACTTCCCCATGGACCTCTTATCACAATCCCCAATAGCAAATAACTTTGAGTTATGCACCCCACATTCTCCTTTGATCAGGCGTGGTGTCACTATTTTAAACCTTCCTCGCCTCACGTGCGCACGTTTGCAACCATGTCACACCGGCTGTTCATTCACCTCTTCAGGTAAGTTGTGCGGTAAACTTTCATCTGCTTTCTTTCCCTACGTGTGTTCCCTCTCTGCTAGCAGCCTCTTACTCGTAGTGCTATGCTCTTGCCTTCCCACAGTGGCTTCAGGTGTGTGTGGAGATAAACCAGCGGCATCAGACATGCACCTTGGCATGGTGCTGGTTCAAACCTGGAGAAGCACTCTGATTTGCAGGTCTCTGAGTAAAGGGGCAGCTCGGAAGGTGGACAGCATTGCCCCACCACCACATTCTCACTCCCTGGAGCACATGATACACTAGAGATACCTTTAATAACGGCTACTTTTAAAGTGTCTATGTACTCAGCTTATAATACTTGTTTCTCTGTTAGATAGCTAAGATGGAACATGTGAGGTTCGTATATTTTAATTCAGGGGACAATAGCCTACAACACCTTTAGTGCAACACTGTTACAATGTATATGCAATAACAATAACAACAGCATGTATTTATATAGTACATTTTCATACAGAAGTGTAGCTCAAATGCACTGTAAATGTTAATAGACAAATTACAATAGACCAAAGAAACTCTATAATGACTATTCAGAAGTTGATATACTGTATCATTGCTAAAGTCTACAATCAAAAGAAAACTTCCTGAAAGTGAATATAGAGGGTTTACCAAAAAACTGCAAACCACTGGTAAACCTCAAGCATAGGAAGGGCAGATTAAACTTTGCAAGAAAACATTTTTAAAAAGCCTGTCCAGTTCTGGAACAATTTTCTTTGGTCAAAGGGAACTAAGATCAATATACCAGAATGCTGGAAAGAGAAGAGTCTGAAGAAGAGAAGAAATGGCTTATGATCCAATGAATACCACATCATCTATGAAACATGGTGAAGGCAGTGTTATGGCATGGGCATACCTGACTGCTAATGGAAATTGGTAACTAGTGCTTATTTTATGATATGACTGCTGGGAGAAGTAGCAGGATGAATTTTGAAGCATATAGGGCTATACAATCTGCTGAGATTCAGCCAAATGCTGCAAAACTGATATAACAATGCTTTACAGTAGAGATGAACAATCAGCCAAAACATACTGTAAAAGCAAACCAAGTGTATTTCAACACAAAGTAACGGAAGATTCTTCAAAGGACAAGTCAATCAACTGACCTCAACCAAATTGGACACGTTTTTCCCTTGCTGAAGACAAAACCAATGGCAGAAAGTCCAATAAACAGGCAGTGCCTGAACACAGCTGCAGTAAAGGCCTGGCAATGTATTACTAGGGTGGAAACCCAGCACTTAGAGATGGGCATGGGTTCCAGTCATTGACTGCAAAGGATTTTTAATCAAATATGTAAAATGATCATTAAAGTTATGATTAAGTTAGTTTGTCCAAATACCTCTGAGCCCCTGAAAAAAGGGGGACTCTGTATAAAAATGCCTGCCATTTGTAAATGGCTCATACAATATCTTTGATAAACCCTTTAAATTAAAGCTGAAAGTCTACACTTCAATCACATAATGGTTGCTTTATTTCAAATCCATTGTGGTGGCTTATAGAGCCAAAATTATGAAAATTGTGTCACTGTCCAAATACCTATGGAACTGAGTGTAGTTTAATAATAATGTTAGTCACTAAAACAAACCCAATATGACATTGCCCTTCACTGAATAATGTTTAATAAAGCTCTTTACTGTTACTCTGATAGTTTCACATTTAAAGGACTGTCTTTTTTTTTCCTTGGGCTTTTCCAACTGTTTCATGATCTGTTTTGGACCTGTGATGTCCAGGCTAATGTAGGGAGATATAAGCTAGGTGAGTGAACCATAGCACATTACTGTACAAGAACACCTTACTACACAGCCTGTAGATCAAGCCCCGCCCCTTTTGGTAGGCTGCCATTAGGACAGCCCCTGAACACAGCAACGTCAGCTGTGGAAATAACTAAGACTGGGCATTCAGCCCCACCTTTAGACATCCATTCCCACCACATTGTGCAGGCTGTACTTTGGTGTACTTGGAAGTGTACCAAAGTAAAATTTGCCATTTACGTTTGAAAATTTAGTTAATTTGAAGTGAAAATAAGCAGAAAATATAATCTACTCTCTATATATAAAATCCTAAGTCTAAAATTGGACGATTTTGTGTTACGATTTTATGTGACTTTTTTTTGTCATGCTTTAAATCAGGCTTATTTTAAAACGTACATATATATGTTTAGTATCATTCTTTTCAGAATTTATCAAACTTTAATGTGATGTTGTTAGATTTTCAAATTCTTATTCTGTTTTTAAATTATAAACTAAAATATCAAGAACTCACGTCCCACGAGACGAAACTTTGTACCAACAGATTTAAACACACCCGGAGCTGGAAATAAAAGACAAAGAGTAGATGACTTTGACAGGCTTTTAAATTTTCAAAGCACCGCGCAAGATGCAGATTACACGGCATGCCAGCAGCAGCAGCAAGACAGCAGCTGATCGAGCAAAGAGGACGTTAAAAAAAGCTTTGTTTCCCATTATATCACAGTTTAATATGGGGTTTCGAAGGAGCGACTGCAACTCCTTGGGGTGCGTTCAGCCCCCCTCTTCACAACATGAGTGGCAGAGACGCAAAGTGGCTGGCACATAGTGCAGGCAAGGGGGGTTTGCGAGCAAAGCAAGCGGGGGTAAGCCCCCTAGTAATCACATAAAGCTGAAATATTAACAAAATATACTTGTGCAATAACTGACTATTTCTACTTTACTGTACAACACTGTGTAATAGCATATATATTGATAAATAATTTGAAATTTTCCTAAATTCCAGAGGCTTTAACAAAATGGTATAAATTGGGTCCCTCATTTGTTAATGGCATCCACATTAATGTTGTCTCCCCACCTCTGTGTTGGTTTTCAATGGATACTTAAAGTACTTATGGGTGCTTCGTGCCCCAGTGCCTTAGAAAGTGCCAGTGTGGGCAAGATATTCATAAAAGTTTATAGAAAATGTTTTTTAGAACACAATTTTGCATGGCAAATGTATAGATAACATGCTTGTGAGGAAATAACTGCAAGTTGAAAAATATAGAACTTATCCTTTAATTTTTCTTCACACATCCCAAAGATGAGTGTGTTAGGTTAAACAGCAACTCTAGCTTGGCTGGTTTACAGTGTACAGGAAAATGCCCTGTAATGGATGGATGTTAAAATTCAAGATTGGACCAGAACTTGTGACACAAAAATGTAATAATCAGGCTCAATTACTGAAAGAATTTATTTTTAATTTATTAACAGATAAAAGTAAAGATTAGTTTACTTCAGAGGAGGAGAAATTTAAAAAATACATTGTAAAAAACAATTTTTCCTCTAAAAATTTCAAAATTCTAAGCCAATTTAAAGATGATAATCAATTTATGTAGAATTAATTTACTGAAATCCTACATTGCATTTTCACAAATTGTTTACATATTTACACATTTATTAATCTGCTGTGCTAATCACTTCACAAACAAAGCAATCAGAAGCCTCTGCTATTTTTTCAGTTTTGGTAATAAACTTTGTATAAACATTTTACACATAATTCATAGTAATGGAAAACAAGTTTTCTGGCACATGCTTCTGGGTGTAAAAAAAAATCCATCTACTTTCATTTTTTTTTCTTTGAAATTCATTGTTTCTGTGTGGTAAGCTATTTTAAAGCAGAAACACAAAGTTTTGTCCAGTACACTTTCTTAGAGTTGGCAGAACTTGCAAAGAAATAAGAATTTTTGTCAGTTAAAATAAACTGAATTGCTGCTTTCAACTTGAGCTTTGGTGGAGTGGAGGGAAGTGTTGGAATAATTTTTGTCTCCCAGGGGAATGGCTTCTAGGAAGAAGTGTGTAATATAGAAATAAAGAAAACAATGAATTGCATAAATAAAAATAAGCCCAAATGAGAGTGACATACTATAAGGAAAAAAGACCAACAATGTTTAAGAAATTACATTAGATAACATTATTGTAAATCTGAAATGAAAAGAAATTGCATGACTGCCATTATTATGTTTTACTACATAACAGAATGTGTATTGAATTTGTCATTCCTTTTTATACAGTTGTGGGAGGATGGGGCACAAAATGTTCTGTGGAAATTCTCAGTCTGTAAAGAAGAATTATGATACCTTCAAATTTTTTGCTCTAATAATATATATTATTTTGATATGTACATTTATTGTAGGGTGCATATTGCTACTGCAGGTAGCAGTTTATCCAAGAATATTGTCAAGCACAAAGATGTTGAGACAGGTAGGTCATTGTAAGACATAAGCACAGGACAAGAAATACATGCCATCCAGAGGCATTTGCCTCAGACACAGAATTGCTCACCTACGTTTAGCTTTTTGTAAGTTACATCATTCAGAATTTTATCTCAAATTTGTGCTGCACTGGGGTTAAAGATTAACCTGTAACATCCTCTTTGCAGACACTGACTGGTTTTTAATTGTAAACCTAACAAAAATCAACAAGAATTTGAAAGAAGGTGTGCCAAGAGGGCATGGTGGTGCTCACATCCCTAGTGCTCCCAGTGTAGGCTTTGCATGTTCTCCTTGTCTCTGTGTGGGTTTCCTCCAGATGCCCCACTTTCCAAGGGTATGCAGGTTAGGTGTATTGGCAACTCTAAATTGGCCCTAATGTGTATGTGGTGTGTGAGTGTGTTCACCCTGCAATGGACTAGTGCCTTGCACCCTTTGCTTGCTGGGATAAGCTCCATCCCCCCATGACCCTGCTCAGGATTAAGCAGGCTTAGAAAATGCTATGGTATGGTATGGTATGGTATAGAATGGAATGGTGTGGTGTGCCAGTAGTTTGAAATATTGTTTAAGTACAGAATATAACAGTTTTCTATGCAATACTGTCTAAACTTCACACTTCTTGCTATTTTTCTGCATTTATACATACACATATACATACAGTGCTGTGAAACATATTTAAATGTTTTATGGTTTTCAACCAAACTCTAATTAATAAATTAGATTGATAAACAAATAAACCTTTTTACGTTTTTACTTTTCTCATGTATTAAATAATTACACTTATCTACATTATCTGTGTGAAAAAGTAATTGCTTCCATAGAAAATCAGCTCAAATAAGACAAGGCTTGATTAAAGCCAGCCCTAATCAAAATAAACTTTATTCGCTTTGATGCTTACCACCAGAGTCAAAAAGTACATATGCTGTTGTAGCTCTTGTCTTGGAACCTACTAATACGTTTACACATGTTATTATGCATCCAGAGTCACCTCTGGACAAAAAAATTTTAACATTGCTTTATTAATGTCAGAATTTTAATGACATTTTGTGTTTTTATTTTTCTTGTGGGTACCACCATTTTCTGTTTGATTTTCATGTGGAATTTTAATGTCAGCAGCCATATTATTTACCTGTATAGTAACAATGCCTGTTGTCAGTCATGTGATGGGTGATACCATTGTGTCCTGCCCATTTAGGATGATGGGGCATAGTACTATGCATCCAAGCTTTCACGTTAAACCAAAATTGTATGTGAATTTTTATACATTTAGCTAGCAAAAATATTACTGATTGGGTTACGACTTTCTAGCCTTGCTTCAAATTTTAACTAACATTTTGAACTTTGATGATTGATTTTTCCCTTTGTTTATATCTGTTATTGACTACTAACTTAACTTTTATATATTTGGGCTCATTATTTTTCCAGCAAAAGAAATTTTTGAAGGAAAAAACTGTGAACCTCTACCAGTTTGGAAAGAGAGTTAAAGTTATTTCTATGACTCTTAAAACCACTCTGATAGGCATTATCTCCAAATGGAAAAAAAATTAATACTTGTGAATCTTTCCAGGAGTGACCAACATGCCAAAATTACTCCAAAGGTTTAAGATAAAATCATCCAGAAAGTCATAAAGGTTCCTAAAGTAAAGCTCTTTTGCTTCAGCAGAGGTCAGTGTTAATGGCTCCACAATCAGAAAGACACTGAACAAAAAATTGGCTTCATTGGAAATTTACAAGATGGAAAAAAACCTTGCAACCAAGAAAAGTATAAATACTCTCTTTTTTGCAATGAAGCAATCAAATAATCCCCAGAACATTTGGGAGAATTTTCTATGGGGAGATAAAACAAAAGAAGATTTTTTTGGGGTGATGCAGGTCATATTATATATTATATCTGGCATAAATCAAATGAAAGATACTATAGTAGAACCAGAAACAAACAGATCATGCTTGAAAATGTACTGTAACAATGCTTCTGAATTAAAGCAGTTTTGCAAGAGAGCAGGTTAAAATTCCTCCATAGTGATGTCGAAGATTGACCTAAAGCATATGTTTTCTGTTATTACAGGTAAAGTTGCTGCAACCAATAAATGTAACCAATTGAATGAACACTGTTTATTTAAAAATTTTAAATTACACAAAATAAAAAGTGTTATTTGTTTACTCAGGTGCCCTTTACATATTACTTGATTTTTTGCGAAACATACAAATATTAAGTGTTAAAAATTTGCAATAAATTAGGAATTTCAGAAGGAGGTCAATACTTTCTCTCACTACTGCAGATGTATATACATCTTACATACAGCGTGAAATGATTCAACAAACACAAGAAAAGGTTTGGGGGCAGCCATCCATATACGTGAAATAAGCTGCCAACGATGAAAGTTTGGTTAAAATGAAAACAGGTCTCAACAGACTTCAGTTCAACAATAGAATAAACAGACAGGCAAACATGGCAGTTATAAAGTCGACCAGGGGAAGTGACATAATCGGAGCAGGAACCGGAAGTGACATCCTCGGGGCTGGAACCGGAAGTGACATCATCAAGTCCAGGCCAAATTTCTTATAGTTGGCCTTCCGATGAAAAAGAGTAAGGCTCAGTGCATTCTGCCACCCCCTAGTCTGAGCCCTTCAGTTGCCTCCCAAGCACACGTGTTTGACAACAGTATATACATACAGTATATATGCAGTGTGTTACCAGTGGAAAGATTTACAGTACCTTAAATGTTTACTTTTTTGGTCCATTGTGTTAATGAATGTAACAGATGCATGATTTAAGTGTATTAAGATGATCTTTTCACTGAATTGAATGTCATGTTTACTATGGTGAACAATAATGCCCATCTTTAATTAAAAACATCCAACAGCCTGGTCACAGCCATGGTAACAACAATCATGGTGGTTTCTTTAAATCAGCTACATCACACAGAGGGTGGCATGGAACAACAATATTTGCCTTCAGGAGAGTGATGTGAACATCCATCCTTGAACTACATTATGAGAATTAAAACTGAATCACAGCTGACATCCACAATTATGGATCTGAAATGAGATTAAAGGATCAGGTTTCTTGTGTTTACACAGCGGGGAAAAATCCAGCCTGTGTTGGTTATGCCAAAAACTTAAAATTGAATGTAATGAAGCTGTCATTGTAAACATAGATTAAGGGCAATCTCTTCTTTGTCTCTTTCCCTCCTGTGACCATACTATAAGCTTTGAAGTAAAGAACTGAAAAAATAATATTTTAGGATAAGCTATGTAAAGAGAACCAAAACCATTAACCTCTTTGTATGCTAGAAAGTGTATTTTGAAAATAGCCCTATATTTAAATGGCAGCTTTAAGAGACTTACGACTAAACATCTCCTGTTCTTATGTTTTAATTTTAGTAGCAATCTTTAAGGCAGCATTTTGAAAAAAGTACATGTTGTAAATGAAACAATTTGAATGCAGTGAATAAAGCAATGTATTTGTTATTTCTGCTTGTAACAAATATATTAACTCGTGTTTCTGTATCATACATAGTGAGATAAACATGTGAAGCTGAAGGTTTTTTTTTTGTTACAAATGCAAGAATTATTGCAGTAATTTAAGTAAAAAGAACAGATCATGTCAAAGATAACACTTACTATATGCAATACACAGATTCAGTAAAATTATCTATGTGTTAACAATGCATGTCTGGATTCTGTTTTTTTCCTAGTTTCTTAGTTTGTCCTTTTTATTTGTTTTGAGACTTTATTTGAACATTTCAGTTAAAATGGGATGGGTGCCACTGTTTTGTGCTGTTATTTTATGGGCCATATGGACATAACATTATAGCATGATTACTATCAATACTCAAGTTCATACAGCCACTGCTTGTTGCTGCTTTGTTTCTTAAAAGCGGGGGGAGATGTGGCTCCTTGAAAAAAGTAAAAAAATTGACTTTCACAGCATACATTTTTTAGATAAAGAAGCACTGCAAATGCCATGAACTTACAGTTCTATAGCCATGATAAACTTTTAAACATTTTATGCTCCCTTTTGGATCACAAAATTTCAGCTCTTGCAGACTCAATGCCAACAGTTTTTAAAATTTTGCAGGCTACAATAGCTTCAGTCTGGATGTCAAATTTCATTTTTCTAATGAAGTGAAAACATTTTTCTACACCCCCTGAATGTCTATTCTGATTTGTTAGAAGACTTAACATTCCAGGTATGCTTGGTAAAAGTTTATAGTTAAGTTTGAAATAACTTTCTGTACAACATGGACATTTATGTTAGTGCTCCTGAGCCGCTGTGCCCCTTTGAAGAGGAGGATTTTATGTTCTTTTGACCAGGAGGTGGAGTTGAGGCAGCAAGTTCGACAGTTGTCCCTTGTGTGGCCGGATCGCTCCTGAAAGAGATTTGTGTTTGTTCCACCTGTTCTAGAATAAAGTTTCTCTCTCTTTTGGAGATTCCTGAGTCCTCCTGTGCAACTTTGTGGCCCAAGCATGACAAGTGGTACCAGAAGTGTTTTAAGCTATCAGAAACGGTAAATATCCAGCATTTATATTTGCTTTTTTTTTTTTTTTTTGTAGAACACAATTTTCACAAGCCACAATAAAAAGAAAAATATTGCTGATAAATACAATGCATTATATTAATCTCCTCATTGACCATTACCTTGTTGTGGTAAGAAGGCTTTTGTATCTCAGTAATGCCATGAACAATAACATGTAGAGGTACTTGTGATGGGCAGATATATGGGATAAATGTATTGTATGAATTTGTAAAGTGAAACTGTATCGGTCTGTATAACTAGGACACTCTGAAACCATTTGCACTAGTACATCCCTACAATGAGATTGTATGACAGTTGGGACAAGTTGGGACAGTATGGAAAACACAAAAAGAAAAAAAAACAGTAATTCTTACATTTACTTTTGAGTTTTATTTCATTGCAGACAGTATGAACCCAAGATATTTCATGTTTTGTCTGGGAAGCTTCATTTCATTTGTTAATATACTGTACATCCATTGCTTTTGATTCCATTTTGATTACCATTTGAACCAGATAATCACCCAAGACATTTAACCTGCTTTTGAGACCTTTACAAAATATTCACTCCAACCCTGCAATTATAACATGTGGTAACTTCAATCATATGACTTTGGAACAAATACTTATAAATTTCAATCAGTTTGTGACTTGTTCCACTAGAGGAAATAACAAGCTGGATCTGCTGTATTCAAATGTTAAAGATGCCTTTAAGTGTAATCTACTTGCTCCTTTAAGCAAATTTGACCACAGCCTGATTCATCTTATTCCCAGCTACAAGCCTGTTATTAGATGACAAACTGTTACCACCAGAATAGTGAGAAAGTGGAGCCTGGAGGCTGAAATAGCCCTGAATGACTGCTTCCAAATGACAGTCTGTGAAATGATGTGAAAGTCAAATGAGGACAATACTGAGAGACTCAGTCACTGAATCACAATACATTAACTTCTGTGACGACACAGTGGTACCCACAAAGACAATGTGTTGTTTTCCAACCAAGAAGCCTGGGATTACTAAGGAACTAAACTGTTTCCTGAATGACAAAAAGTAGTCAAATCTGGTGACAAAGAGGCTCTAAAGGATGAACAGCATGTGCTAAAGAAAAAGCTGAGTGAAAGAAAGGAAGCTTACAAAGTTAAAATAGAAAACAAACTCATTCAGAATAACATGAAGGAATCTGCAATGTACTGAGTATAATTACTGGACTTGAGCAATCAGGGCTCAGTTTATAGAATGGGGAGGTGGACAAAGCTAACACCCTAAACCAATTTTAAATAGATTTTTCTCTCCCACTTACATCTTTTTCCCATGACTAGTCTCCCCACTCAATCCCTACTACATCAACGATTCCTACCATATCAACTAGAATGGCTAGTGACAAGTCCACTCTGATCATCAGTGTGGAATGTCCATAAGTAAGGATCAAGTAAACAGACAATCGAGGAAGCTACACACTGGAAAAGTTGTGGCTGAACTTTGTGGTGTCCTCTGTCACCTGTGCTGACCAACATTGTGGTGTCCTCTGTCACCGGTTCACTCTGTCCCTAAGCTTCAGAAAGTGCCACTGCTTTGGAAAACATCCTGCATTATTGCTGTTCCAAAGAAGGCAGGCACCTCTTCAGCTGATGACTACAGACCAGAGGTACTTACGTCTCATATCATGAAGACCATTGAGGGACTGGTTCTGGATTATATGAGTCCTCTTGTGGTAGACCACCTGGACCCACTGAAGTTTGCCTATCAGACAAAGACTGTAAAAGAGGATGCAATTATCTATCTGCTCCACAAGGCTTTTTCTCTGCTGGACAAAGCTGGCAGCACTGTGAGAATTAAGTCTTTTGATTTCTCCAGCGCCTTCAGTACTATCTAACTTTCCGTGTTAAGGGATAAACTCAGAGATATGCAGGTGGATGAGCCCATGGTGTCTTAGATAATGAACAATCTGTCAGGCAGACCACTGTTTGTGAGCCTCAAGGACTATGTTTCTGATACGGATGTGAGCAACATTACCAGTTTTGTCTTCCTTTCTCTTCCCTCTGTACACCTCAGACTATAAATGTAACACCAGGTCATGTCACTTACAGAAATTCTCAGATGATTCTGCAATTATGGGGTGTATTGATAAAGGGAATGAGACAGAATATAGAAGTCATGCGGAGAACTTTGTTTCTTGGTGAAAAAAGAATTCTCTACATCTTAACATCAGCAAAATCAAGGAACTGATTATTGACTTTCATCGCACCAAACAGCCTCTATGTAAGGTCACTATTCAGGGAGTGGAAAGTAGAGGTGGTCTGCTCCTACAAGTACTTGGGGGTCCACATTAATGACAGGTTGGACTGTTTTTGGAACACAGAGGAACTATATAGGAAAAAGCAGAGCATGCTCTTTTCAATTAACATCACACCAATAGGGATGTTTAAAAGATCATACCTAGATCTGTTTTCTGATTGGTGTAAATTGAAATGATTTGAATATGTCATGTATATGAAGGTAATTGATAAAGGAAGCTGTTCTGTTGCATTCCTTAATTCTTGCCATGGAGAACTCAGCAGCCCACATGGCAAGGCCCCATTTTCAAATTCAGTTATAATGATGACTCACAACTATATTTACGGATTATTTTCCCTAAAACAGGTCATGGCAGAAAGGTCAAATTATATATGGTCCACTGGAGGAGGAAATGGCAACTCCAGTATTTTGCCAAGAAAACCTCATGATCAAAAGAAACCAGAAACATGTGAGAATGATATGAGAACATAAGCCCTGCAGGTCTGAAGGAATTCATCATTATGTCAACCAGCCTTGTATATCACATTGTCAACAAAGATCTGTATTGTTAAAACTAGGCTGATATATAGTAGTTATAAGAATTGGACTTTTGCTCAGACTGATCGAAAAAAGAATCAACGTCTTTAAACTTTGGTGCTGGAAAAACAGCAACAAGATCCAAAAAATCAATATTTAAAGAAATAAAAACAGATTTCTCATTGGAAGGCTTCATTGTCAAAGACAACCTTAAATACTTTGGCCACATAATGAGAAGACAGGATTCTTTGGAGAAGACTTCCATACTGGGAAATATGGAAAGCAAAAGGAGAAGCTGATGACAGAGACTAAGATGGATAGACAGCATTAGTAAGACTGCATATGATCTTGAAGGAGCATACAAAAGCAGTTTTGGATGGAAAGGTCTGGTGAGCTAAAGTCTATGAGGTCACAAAGAGTCAGACTTGACTAAATGAATAAATAACCAAGAATATATTAACAAACATGGAGCTATAAATAAACATATGAGTTTGAATATTAAGTATAACTATTGTACTAATAATAATAGATAGATAGATAGATAGATAGATAGATAGATAGATAGATAGATA